>CM047580.1:30611513-30636472 GCA_026184515.1 Peronosclerospora sorghi
GGGCGGAGTTCCAGGTGAGTTCTCACACTCTACGCCTACCGGTGGGCAAAAAATGCACTAAGTGCTCCCGCCCGGGACGTAGAGGTATTGGGTAGGAGAAGGGGAGCCCTAGGTTGCTGTCCCTGTAAACGATTGGCGCGATCGTACGGAAAAGGAGAACTGTATTATTGCTTATATCCTAATATCTACCAAAAACCTAATATCAACCAATCAGAACTACCCATTCTTACGCATTTTGTCGACCATTCACCCGCTTACCTTCGGGTTACCGTCAGGTAACCTTGCCAGTTGTCGCATCGTCTGAGACGTCCTATCCACGCCTCGTCCCTGTCCGCCACCGTTGTGTCAACCGTTGCACCGTCTGGGTACCAACTGAGGTATCGACTGTGGTGCCCACTATCGTACCAACTTCTGTACCGACTATGGTTCCGACAAAATTTGTGATACCCTCTACCACAGCTACGCCTATAGGGGTGCCTATAATTATGCCCCTAATTACGTACCAATTTTGCGGTACTCTTTACCACAGTGTCGTTTTACTTTTTCCCTAATTTAAACTAAAAAATAAACTGACTATTTTAATACGATCAAAAGTAAGGGCGAAAGCAAATGTGAAAATGATCTGTAGGGCGATCGCAAACTGTAAAAAAGCAATCTCAAGCGCAGACAATCCGTGGGACTGTATCTAGAGTCTCCGTGTTTGCGCATGGGCAGCTTTTCTCAATTCATATCAAGGATGTTGACGTGCATCGCAGCATCACCTAGCTAGCCATGGAAATAAACCAACATCGTCTACCGCATGATCTTCGGTTTGCAATCGACTACAAATTGAATACACGCTCTAACTTTTTACACTTTTACGTCTCGAATGCAACCACAATTTGCTTTGTCTGACTACGAATCCCCTAAGTACTCGTAGCGGGTGCTGAGCGCGTTCGCCACTGCGCAGTGTACGTTACCAATAGCTCCTTGTTAACACTTGGGCAGGAAATGCCAGCGGTTTGGAGCAGCTCCGATGAAAGAGTTGAGTCAAACACCTTCTCGCTATGCAAATAAATTTCGAACGAGTCAATACCTGCCGCCAGTTTTTTTTAACTCCAATAGAGCAGTCTCTATGGTGGCACCTTGGAGCAGACTTCGCTTCAATTCTGTAAAATCCGCCGTCGTTTCCAACCTCTTGATGGCTATTGCAGCAGTAAAGTACGCGAAAAAGTCGTCGCTCTTCACTGGTAGCGAGGGGTTTTGGATGTGAAGCGTTTGGCCGAGTGACTCTACTGGTCGACTAGCAGCAAAGTGTACGATGGCTCGCGCTGCGTAGTCTACTGGAGTCATGTCAAAGAACCAGTCGGAACGATCTGGTACGGAGCCCAGATTCACGCAGCCCTTAAGCAACAAATAGTAGAAGCCAAACTAGTGTTCCACCGGCCCGTGAAAGAAGACGGAGACATGTTACCCGGACGCAAAATTGACACTGGGAGGCCACGTTGGGCGGCTTCGTGGCACATTTGCTCGGACACCCACTTGCTTTGTGCATACTCGTTGCCTAGTTGATCGGATATCTTGCTCAATTCAGCAACCTCCATGAACTTAGGTGCAGAATACGCTGATGGGAAAATCGCACCGGTTGATATGTAGTAGACAGGCTTCACACGCGTCTTTGTCAATCCATTGGTTACCGCGAGACGCAAAACTTCCTGCGTTCCCAACCCGTCCACGCTCTTTAAAGCGGCCTATGGATTAACCAAGTTAACATCCGCGTCGTTGTGCACGATTGCAACGATCTCAGTCGCCAACACCTTAAACGTATCGGGACGAAGACCTAAAAGCGTTGCGCAAGGTTGCCCGGGATAGGAACAATTCGGTCCTCTAAAAGCAACTTTTGTGCTTCGTCGAGAAGTGCAAAATCCTTACTTTTGATCGTATTAAAATAGTCACTTTATATTTTAGTTTAAATTATAAGAGATGGTTACCGCTGCAGGATACCTTTTTTACCGCACGATACCATCTCTTTATTAGTAGTAGCAATATCCATCTCTATGGTCGAAAGTTACGTGGGGGTTGCCCCTAGGGTGGAGGGGGGTGCGGGTAGGGTGACCCTTTATCTATTAATATAGGGATCCGTTATTCAGCCCCCACCCCAAAATATTGATAAATAAAGGGGACATGTTAAACAACAGCAAATGCGAGACTAACTAGAACCAAGTGAGTCAGGAAAAAACAAAAAAGTACCAAAAAGGATACACTTTTTTTACCTTTTTGGGACTTTTTTGCGCGGATCAAGGCATTTTTAAAGTTGGCCATATTCGTACACGACCAAAAAAGGTATACTCAATGCTTGTGTATTTGTGTCAGACTATAATTTAGTTATAGTCAAATATATTACTTTTGCATTTTCTTTCTTTGCGACGAGACTTTTTCTCTGACCGTTAATTCTTGGCGCTACGCATCCTCGCACATACAGTGGGCTAATTACCGGACTAATTAACATCGGATTAACACGCAAGGCTGTGGTTGTGACGACTACGGGATTTGTTGTGGAGATTATCGATTATTTGACTGATTCATGTGGAAAAACGTTTGACTAAGTTGAAGGTTACGTTTCGAGTGGACGCAGGGCTGGATTTGTTGTGGAGATATTTATTAATTAATTGATTCACGTGGAAAAACGTTTGCCTAAGTTGAAGTGTGCGTTTGGAGTGGACGCAGGGCAGGATTGGTTGTGGAGATTATTGATTAATTGACTGATTCACGTGGAAGGACGTTTGACTAAGTAGAAGGTTACGTTTGGAGTGGATGCAGGTCATACTAAGTTGATGTTTACGCATCTAGCTGTAGATTATCAATTTAATTAGTATAGTAAATCACGTCGGCGATCAACAGGAACGAATACGAGCTGAAAACTTTAGACGCGCGAATGCTTCAAATGAATATGTGAAGCAGAAAAATGCAGGAGCGACATCAACGGATGGACGAGAACAAGTCAAAACCAGACGCTAAAGGGATGCAATGAATTTACCATGCCGACGTGAGAAGCTCTAGACGTATTCGCATTGCGTAATCACGAAATAGTTTTATTACTGACATACGCAGACTCATAGATAGACTGTATACCTTACTACTGCTCTCACCTTCGTGTAGTTTGTCGCCGATTGGGCGGTCCCAAACCGAGTATCGAGTGGTCAGAGTCCAGTAATCAAGCTTCCCGTGATTATCTAGCGCTGAACGTCAGTTACGGAAGCGCTGTCCAAGAAGCACCACCTTATCATCATCAGGCATGTCAACCGCCTTTACGTGGGTTTCCGGAAGAGGGTTCCATGGAATTTTGTCCTCCATAATATGCTTAGCATCGATCTTTTCCAGGTTCTTTAACTCGCGCTTCATATGCTCATAATGATATCAATACGCAGACCCTCCGACGTCTCATTTTCCATCAAATGCTGGGCCACTGCAGACTGCAAGACATTAGGTCCATGTTTCAAACCATTGACGTATGTCATGCAAGCAGTAAAGCACATTTGCTGGACCTGAGCCAAGTGCTTATTTACTGAAAGCTCCGAGATGTCGCAACAACGCATGCGCACGACTGTTTCTTCCCACAGTCGGTCAAACATGAGCCCCTGCATTTCTCCTTTGTATTTTTTCTTTTCTATATTATCAAAGGTGTTCAATTTAAAATAAGCTTTGCCCATGATTGTCTGCATCATACTATGCGGTATCATAGTATATCCTGCTTGTTTGACAAGGACATCAGTGAGTTATATTGCTGGAAGTCCGTAAAGGATGTTAAAGCAGCAGCAGCCGACCACGCACAAAAGTCCCAAAAAGGTAAAAGTATATCCTTTTGGTACTTTTTTTGTTTTCTCCTAGTCGCTGCCTCACTTGCTGCTGGTTAGTCTTTCACTTGCTGCCGTTTAGTCCGTCCCTAAATAAAGGAAAAACTTATTTTCCCGCCTGATTTGCTTATTTTCCCGGCACTCTTTCTCTACCCCTACTCCTACCCATTCACACCACCAGTTTTCAATTTTCGAAGTCTACGAAAATTGAGAAGTGGTGAAACCGCCGCTGAGCATCGGATTTGTATGTTGCTGTAGTCAGTTCCATGTTCCTGATGACGTTGACGCGGTCAAAGTCAAGTGTGTGGCACTTATACGGCTTGAAAAGGTTTACTTGTTGTGATTCTATTGTATGGAACGATGAGGTGAATACGGAGACTTACGCATTTTTGTGCCTCCGTTCGGCAAAGCACTCGAGTTGGCCGTCAAGTACGAGTTTCTAATCACGGATAAGGCCTATTGTCTTTACCGTCTCAAGCAAGACTATGAAGCCTTAAACTGCTTGATGGGAAAAACTTGGAAACGCAAAACTCGGCGCAGTTGCATCTGGCGGCGCAGCTGACACGTCCAATAATGTGGCTTGGGAAGACGGTGGTATCAATGTAATGTATTGAGTTGTGTAGCATTTGTGCAGGGGAAACAACGATGAAAGCATTCGCATTTATGAATTTCTCATGCCACGCGCGCACGAGGTGTGTGTCTCTGTGTGCTTTTAGTCTTCTTCTTGACCTATTCGACTAAGAGCAATCTCCTATGAAACGGATAGGGAAACGGTTTTCTGGAGCTGAAGACAAATTTATTAGCAGCGTACGTTAGTGCAGACAGGGCACACGAACTAAAGGGACGTGAATTTATCGTATGCTCTATCCCACGATAAAGTCAGGATGAGAGTATGTCACAATTTCCTCTAGCTTTGATGTTTTTGTTTCAGATTAATGATTTATTCGATGTGGCTTTCAACAAGTCTTTTCTAGCGATTGATTCGGGAAATTGGGAGAAATCAGATCAACTGTCACAAACTGCGGAAAGTTAGTTTTTGCTGCTCAAATATCAAACGAAACCTGCGCTCACAAACTTTCTATTTCATTATTTACCAAGCCTTGTGCCGCGAAAATTTTGTTGCTGAGGGAACATCGGACGCCGAGATTGACGAGGTAGCTGTTGTGAACACGTAGTCTTCGAAAATTGAAAATTGGTGGTGTAAATGGGTAGGAGTAGGGGAAGGGCAAGAGTGCCAGGCAAATAAGCAAATCAGGCGGGCAAATAAGTTTTTACTTTATTAATCAATATTTTGGGGTGGGGGCTGATTAAAGAAAAGGTGGGGGCTTAATAACGTATCTCTTAATGTATAATCACAGGTAAAATTGTAAATTCTTTTATTATACCCACTAAATTCAAAAATCGAAGAATCAAATACTGCATTTGAACTATTTTTGCTGTAATTTTTTGTATTATTATATTATTAAAAAAATAATTTAATACTAAAATTAACTCATATTGTCGTTAGCCGCAGTAAACCCCTTTATAAAAATGGCTTCGGAGCATCGACAATTGCATCTGCTACAACTACAAAAAATACGACCTGCGGTGCAGTCTGGTTCGATTCCCACAATATACCCTAATGGATTAGCCTTTTTAAAAAGATGGTTGCAATCCGTTTTGTAGTCCAAATTATGTGGTGAAGTGCTATTGAAATTTTTTGACTAGAATGTACCAGTGTACCAGTTGTCAAGACGGATCGATCCCGATCGATAGCTAAAAGGACGGAGTGTTTTGGGCCAATCGTGTTCTTGGAGTGTTTTGTACGCAGATTTAAGGTAAGGCACAAGCTTACATGTAGTTTACATATTGGATTTTAATTGGTTATATAATATAGTGTTCGTATTACATTGGGTTGCATAAGTCGCCGCTCCGCAAGGAGTCATTAGGAGCAGAGGGCTAAAACGGTCCCCTCTTGCTCATTTAATCCCGGACAGGACAGAGCTCCACCGGAAGTCCCACGACGAAAAGATCCCATTACGTTCACTCACCCCTCAACTCTCGCCACGTTTGGAACGTGTTTTTCGGCTGGGTTACTCACTGCGATCTGCAGTCAAGTTCCAAGAATCTATTGGCTGGGTTACTCACTGCTTTTGCAGTCAAGCCCCAGAACTTCTATTGGATGAATTACTCACTGCTGCGTTCAGTCAAGTGACAGATTTTACCCGCATTTGGAGTGATGATTTCTGCTCCATTTGCAGATCGACTACATTGGATTATCTTTTCGTTGGTTTTTGGATAAAGTACCCCAGAAGTGGTACACCCGTATCAGAACCTGCCAAGGTCCTCACTAAGCAACGGTCCACCGAGTGTGTATCCACCCAAAACAATGGGTACACAAGGTAATACAGAAGACAAATCGGACTCGTCGTCCTGTAATGCCGATCGGTCACCCGATTGGCACCCAAGCGAGGTTCGCGGGGTACCCCCCCCCGTAAGTTGATCGGATGGGCACGATGGTGGTCTAGTTCCGGACACTTCGGTGTTCTATTTCGAGCTGGATTCCACCACAATGGTGCGCGTGCCGGGATCATTTGGTGACCGTGGATATCACCGCGATATTGAGCAAAATTTGGATTTTACAAATTTTGATATGGATACTCTCCGGAGAGGACGCAAGGAACGCCTATCGCCTTGCGTATTACTGGTTGGAAAGGATAGCGATGTACAATCTGTTCAGGGGGAGGGTCATATTGAAATTAATGAATTTACGACTCCCCATACCACTCCTGGCGGAGCCGATCGGAACGAGGAACGCTTATCGCCTCGTGTCGTGGTCGTGGAAGGATGGCAATGATCGATCTGGCCAGGTGGAGGGCCAGATCGAGCTAACAAGTTTATTCCTCCCCCCAAGGCTCCGAGAGGAGCCGATCGGGACTATAGCAAGTCTTGCTATAGTCCCAGTAGGGATCAGGACACTGTTCCTGATCCCATGTATTTCGACGTAAAATTGCATAATGTGAAGAACACTATGGGGGAGGATCAGACCGATCCACCCGAATTACCAATAAAGAAACCCAAGCAGAGGATCGCAATGCTCTAGGACGATGACGATTTGGAGGAAAAATCGTCGATCGGAGATTGCTTTGTGGATGACAGGGAGGTGACCAGGATGTACTACATCTACGGGCTGAAGAAATTCGTTAGCGAAAACGAGGTCATTCGAACTGTCAAGACCCTAATTCCGGATCGTCTACACGGGCCGACTACCGAACCGATCGACTCCGATCGGCCGCTGCATCTGGTTACGAATCTTTTGGCGATGCTACCGAGGTTGGGATAAAGGTCAAGAATGCTAATGGTGTTGGAAAGCTGTTCGAAATTGATACGCTGAAGTTAAAACAAGCTATGTCAACGCTACACGACCATCTGACGCCATTGGTGGGGGCGGTACGCCGCACAACTCCCACAACCGCGTTGGAAGCCCAAAACCTCGATAACTTGTCGAGAAGGCATCCTCCGATAATAGCTCGCTATATGGGTCGCCACCTTCCTCCAAGTGCTCGTCCGAGTTGGAGGTCGGCGTGGAGCGGATGACCATGGATCGCTGTACCAGTCACGGTACCAGTCACACGGAACAAAAAAGGGACGTGAGGCAACGAGGGGCGCCATGCCAGTCGGGGCCCCAGGGGAGTCCACAGGTATCGGCACCCCCCGAGACCGATCCAGTCACCTCGCCATCGATGGAAGCAAGGATGCAAGTCATGTTCGAAGTTATGATGAAGCGTTACGCCGCAGATCGAGGCCGATTACCTCTGCGCCCTCGTGCACCATTCCTATCGGTCCATAAAAACGAGGCTATTTGTGAGGACGTCGAAATGCAGTCAATAACATCAACAGACAAGCTGTCCGAAGGTGTTAGACCGGTTTTTAAGACGATACGCAGGTCTCGACCAGCCGCCCCTGCCGATCGGCAAGTAGCAGCGACTTCAACATGGAGTCTATTAGCGAAATTGACGATGACTACAGTGGTACGGGCAGAGTCGGGACACGTAAGGCGAACTTAGCCTCGAAAACGGAGTTTGATTTCAATTTGACGGCGATCCCAAGGATCCGCATGGCCGCAAGCACCGAGTTGAAGGACTTTATGGGTAAAGATGCCGATGAGGAGCAAGCCCGATCATGGTTCAGCCGAACGAAGTCCGCCTTCCTCCGTGATCAGAAGCCAAACAAAGAACGGTGTCTGATCTTCCGAGATCTGATGAAGGGACCGGCTGCGATTTGTATCCAGCAGTTAAGTAGGGAAGTCCGGTCTGATTGGAGCCTGCTATGTATGGAGTTCGAAAGGCAGTACTGCCACCCCGGCTTTTCTACTGCTAGGAGGGTATCACCACATGAGAAAAAAGGGCGATGAAACGCCTATCGAGTACCTCCACCGGATTAATGTGGCTGCGATGCGTGCGGGGATCCCGATCAAGGATCCCGATCCGCCGATCGGCGCTGCCCAAGAGCATCTGGGCCACTTTATCAGTACGCTGGACGATCAGGAGTTGGCCGATCAGCTGACCTTACTGCGTATTGGGGACGTGGGAGAAGTGGAGCAGACGTTAAGTATGCTGCGGCACTACCCCAGTATGAGGACAAAGGTTGCTGTCGGATCGAACCGATCCCAATCGAAGGTGCAGGGTGATCATGTGGAGATACCTGCGACCAGACCGGCCAGAGAGATCAGAGCGATCGTCGCTGATATAAGCACCAGGTCAGAAGGGGAGAGCAGTGGTTGGTCCAGTATGGAATCAGACGAGGAGCAGTACCGTCACATTTTCGTCGCCCAGTCTGCACTAAGAGATCGACCAGTGTCACGCCGTGGAGAATGGAAGGCGGGAAACGGCAACAGGTCGGACCCGGGTTCGCTATACAAGAAGGGCACACACTGCGGGAGGACCAAACACGATGATCGGGGCATCCGTCGAAGAATTACGTGCAAGAAATGTGAACTACGCGTCCACCCCACCGATCATTGTTTGTTTGGGTGCGAAGCATATGTAGAGATTCATGACGATGAACAATGCAAGATGGAGCATTTCTTTAATCAGATGCGCAAGTGGTATGTTCCAGACAAGCATTCGGGAATGTTGCCGCACGATGTCGAGAAGATGTTAAACTAGATCGCTCGCCAGGTTGGAATCTGGATCGAGCCGAGCGATCTACGTTTAGCATTTATGCATATGTCGGAAGGGGCGGCAACTCAACGACAAAAGAGACAGGCGATGGGAATCATCTGATCTACAGTCTTGCGACTGATGAATATTCCCGATAGAAGGGTCTTTATGCAGTTGGACCTGTTGCCTGGAGAGACACGCGGCTACTGGAATATCACGCTCCCGACAAATGGTTCAAGCAGGCTAAAGCCTTTGGCAAAATTAATAATGAGAAGTCGACGATGCTGTTTGACTCTGGTGCGGAAGTCTCAATTATAGACTCCGACTTTGTTCGTAAGGTTGGATGTCAGATCGTCTATGAACATAGGCAAGAATGCGTCGGGATCGGCGAAAATTCCTACATGACCGAAGGGGGGAAGCGTGAGAAGATCACTTGATCTGGTTCATTGGTCTACTTCTTCAGCGCTTGGGTCGGTAAGCTGGCCGGACAAGACGCGCTCCTTGGCAGGGATTTTATGGTGCCTACAGGCATACGCCTCGATCTGTAGCATGGAGTACTCACGCTTCTAGACAAAGTCCAGTCCAAATGGCTGGCCGACGCCCCTTACAAAGATCTCGCACTGATATGGTAAGGTGGTACCAAGATATGACCATTCCTATGGGTCGATCGGCAGATATCTCGGTGGAAAAGGACTATCGGACAAGGAAGTTGTCGGTGACCAGGGGTGATTACTGGGTACCGATGTTTGTGGAAGGCAGAAACCGAAGCGATTATGTACGAGTTACTAACATCGGTAACAAACCACTGATGTTAGGCAACGGTACGATCGTCGGTATGTGGCTGGCTGAAGGAAAGGTTCCGTGGAGGATGAGATTTTTTTCGATCAAAAATACGCTATATGCAGTGGCAAAGCTTTGCGTGTAAAACCACCGCCGATCAGGTCGGCGATGACAAGCCGGCCAAAGAAGACCCCCCTGCCGCGTACAGAAAGGCCAGATCACGTGGTGACCAAGATGTGCCGAAGGTTATTAGTGCAGTCACCCGATACAGTAGGCTCACAGGCAGATGCACCGAGGGTCGTCAATGCAGTTGTATCACAAGGTCGGGTGACAGTGGATGGGGATGATCGCAGTATCGCTGGTGACGAATATGATGGCGCATCCACTCAAGTCGGTACCACAGGAGGACAGCCCGTCACGAGGATCAGTATTGCCCGTTTGACAGGGGTGGACCGAGTGAGTCCGCCTCACCAGATGACCTGGTGTATATGCACGGGGGAGGGGGAGAGTGCGCTGATGGAGCGGTGAATCCAATCTGGAATGTGGCTACCCCACCTGAAGTGTTAACCGATACGCTCGAAGCGACTATGGACGATCCGAAAGCCGCCGACACCCCCGAACGGACCGATCAGCCCAAGGAATTAATATGGTAGAAGAAATACTGGTTGATCGAGAGGGGTGCTGCTGATATCGACAGCGGTGATGTCAAGCCGGCCACACATTTGGATGTCAGATCGTCCCAGAAGACATGTTGCGGTCGAACGCACCGGGAATATCCGATCCACTTGAAGAATCACGAAGAAGCAATTTAGATCGGTTAGTACGATCTGGATTATGGCGATCTGGTTAAGACGCCCAAGCGAAATCAATGAATCGGAATTGTTATGGAGCGACGCAGACTCACGAAGTGGAAAAGCAAGATTTACAATAGCGAATTTGTGATGTTTTATTGTGATTACGACTACGGGTGTGTACAACTGTGATGAAGTGGTGATATTTCAATGGTGGTAATGTGGCTTAAGAATGTGGATGATTTTTTTTCGGTGTAAATGATAAAGACTCTTTCGATGTGGGTGCAATTGGATGTGGCGAGGGAGGACCTTGATTAACGAGATTAACGGCTAAGACAGATGGGACGATCGGGTAATCGAAAAAGATTTTTTATTTATGATGAATGCACGAATGATTGCCCGATCGTCGATCTTCTGGCGAAATTGGTTACGCCAAGGCTGCGCCTTGTCCAGCTGGGTCAAGGCGTCCATCAAGTTGTCAATTATGGTGTCGCAGTGGCAGCCGGGGTACCAAGCTCCGTCTTCAATCAGATCCCCGGCTTTCTCTTTGCGACGCCTGGCCATATGGAGGATAACGGGGTATAGGAAGACATCGATGTCGCATTCCTTTCCCGTATGCCCTCCGAGACGAATTGGCAGATGGATAGCCAGGATGCAACCGCCCGACTCCGGCTCTGCTTTCGCTGTTTCTGGAACGTGGCTAAATCTTTTTCCAGCTTCACTTGTCCAGCGGGAAGCACCAGGAAGTGGGTTGATTCCCAGATCGCTTGGCAGTGGACGCTGTGATATTGCTCAAAGACGTCCCAAGAACGAAGTGATCCACGGAGTCTGTTTGAACATGGCGTTCAGGTCGCAGCTAAGTAAAACTTCCCATGGATTGGCGTCATATAGACGGGCGTACTGCGATCCGGTGATAAGATCGGGTCGCCACTCGGTTGCACCTGGATGACTAACCGCCATAGGGAAAGCCAGTAGCCCGGACGTGAAAAAGTGCGGGCCAGTTGTTGCTTGATCGGAACAGATGGCCGCAGCAGATCGATCTGCCCCGGAGACCAAGGGTCGTCTAGAACTGAAGGAGGAAGGGGCACGTCAACCTTCAATGCCCCCAACGATGCATGACGATAAAGACCAGAAGTACCGGGCAGAGGAGTTGGCTTGGACACCTCACCAGCCGGTTTCGATACTTCTTGGACGCTGTCACCCTTCGGGTGCACCACTTGGTCTGTCCCTGGCGTTGACGCTTCAACTGCGGCAGCATATCGACGACGCTGGGTGGATCGGGACTGCGATAGAGCGGAAGCTAGCTCAGATGAATCCGTCGATCTACCCTCAGAGTCCGCATCAAGCGAATATAAAGCAGACTTGGATTGGGCAGTAGTTTGGTCCAAGGTCTCTTGATTTTTCGTGGCTTGAATCGACTTGGATGGATCCGCTTTTGCGCGCAGAAGCTTTGTAGGTGTATTGGCTTTCTTCCGCGATGACGCTGGCTTCTCTTCGTAGTCCGGATCGCCCGCTATTTCCCGCGCAATCGCGCCTCTCGCCGCACCCTTGCGCTTCTTGTTGTGCGTACGAATTTTGGGGGAGCGTAATTTCAGTTAATCAACGGCGAGAATTTCCACCCGAATTTGTTGGGAAATATCGCAGGCAGAATGTGACTGCGGGTACGCGAGGGCGCTCGATGCTACTCCGCAAGGAATGGGGCCAGCGACTAGAGAACCGGACAGATACGTAGCCAGCTCATCGCGGCACCGGTGGACGAGACCCCAGCGTCGATTCGATTCTTGGGTCCTAATGCCGAGCCGATCGTGGAAAGCATCAACTCTCTCGGAGCGATCGTCGATCGTGAGCTTTGACTCGGCGATAGGCCGTATCAACTCGCGCCCCTGATAATACAGAACCTGTAACGGGGTTACATTCGGGTTACATTGAGTGTTGGTGTACATGCGTACACCACGGTTGAGGTCAGTAATGGCCGGTTTGAAAAGTTTTGAACCTTTGGTTACTTTAACCAATCAGGGCAGGGGCCCTTGGTGTGGTGGTGTGTCAGCCATCTACGTGTCAGTATACAGGTGTGTACACTATATTTTAGCTAGGTACGAATAAGAAATATTCTACTTAGTATTACATATAGTTTATATTAGTTTAAATTAATTTAGGCTAATTACATATTAAATATATTCAGTTTACATTTCACTCTAAATAGCACACGCGCGACCTCGACCGGTCGCGCGTGCAGTGAGTGTCGTAGGTAAGAGGGAGCCCTCCCTTTACCCACACCCCGTAAAGGGAACACAGCCGTTAAGGCTACGTAGTAAACCAACCCGGGAATCTTGGCCCCGAGAAGGAGATCTCTCCTACTAAGCCCTTTATAAGGGCGTATCGTCTAAGTAGCGGTAGACACCGCTTTAAGGAAGAGTCTTCCTCTGTGCGCTAGCCGCACCGTGCGTATACGCTCCGGCTACATCTGGTAGCACTTGTAGTCAATCCAACACCTCTGTTGGTAGACTAGACATCCTCTGCAAAGGATGAATCAGGACGATTGGGATAGTTTGACCCTCGTCCAGCAGGAAGCCTTTAAAAGGCTGTTACACTTAACGGGGGAAGAAGGTATGAAGCTCCTAGTGGAGCAGGGCCTTGAGGCCGTAAAGGCAAGGGTATATACCCTCATCGCTCATGAGGCGAGTTGCGGTGGAGGTCATTCCACGGGGGTGCTCCCTCCATTATCGTTTAAGATAAAGGAGTTCACCGGGGAGAAGGGTGACAACCTTTACGTGTGGTTGCGAGAGGTCGAAACGGCCTTCGCCACAGCGAATATGACCGCTGATCACTTGCAAGTGGGACTTGCATTGACCCATCTTACGTGCAAAGCCCGTACATGGGCGTTTACATGCTCGGAATCAGTCAAGGACGTGTTCCCAACATGGAAGGTCCTTAAGCAGAAGCTCATGGACATGTACGCAACGCCTGATCTGGTTTTCCAGAATCAACTGGCGTTCCTGAGCTGCCGTCAAGGCACTAAGGACCTGGAGATTTATATCCAGGAGCTTAACCCTGTTGGCAGGGATGTACGCGAAAGCGTATTCGGACGATGTGTCCATCCCCGTCTTCATGGGAGGCCTGAGAGAAGGGCCAGCACGTTCGGAATTGTTCCGATGCCGACCCCAATCCCTGGAGGAGGCGTTCAAGATGGCTTTTAACGCCGAGAGGAATTTCCGTTCCTCTAAGGTGGGTCCCGAACCCATGGACCTGATTAAGGTCAAAGCGGAGGAGAAACCTCCCGCTAAGAGTCATTCTGACTCTTTTTCACAGAGCTTCGAGGCAGAGCTCTTAGCTATGTTGCAGCGGCATGGGCCGCTGAGATGCTTCCTGTGTGGAAGCACGGATCATCTGAGGAACAGATGTCCGAAAAATCCCCAGCGAGACACTCGCTACAAGGGACCAAGGGTGGGAAAAATTCCTTGTCCAAGCCGTAGGGAAACGACGGCTCCCAGTAGGTGCGGGGCGCCCTACTGGGGGACCCCTCAGTGCTGCTAAGCCCCAGGGTAGGGGACGACAGCAAAAAGACCTGAGGTAAGCAGTGCTTTCTAGCACCGAGTTGGTGTACCAGCCAGGTTTGCTGGTAGTCCTTGCGGACGTGAAAGGCTTTGATAAGCCTTGGAGAGTCTTGATAGACTCTGGGGCGTCTGACAATTATGTCAGACGGGCTTCTGTTGAGAAGAGTCGGCTGTATGCCGAGGACCTAGAGGCACGTTCTCGTGACGTTGGCACGGTCCGTCTTGCGACGGGCGTACAGGTTTCTGTACCCAAGGTCTCGATTAACCTTAAGCTGAAGTTTTAAAACTTCGACAGCTTAGAACGTTGCCTAGTCCTGGATTTGGACTCGAGGTATGACCTCATTCTGGGCATGAAGTGGCTGGAACGCCACGAGCCATGGATAGACTGGAAGTCTAAGTCCATTGGCTCAACGCACCCACGATCGGGGAAGCATTGGCGAGTCATGAACCCACCTTTGCTCGATCGCAAAAGCCATTCTGTCGAGAAATGCCAGAGATTAGGATGTCTGAAAAGATCAGTCCCAATGGCGTTAAGAAAGAGATCCTTAACGAGGGGGATTCGGCAGTTAATCACCGCGCCGATATAGGCGAGACTGGTGAGTCGCCAGTGATAGAGGTGGAATCCTCTGAGGGTAAGCGCGAGGCTCTTAGAGAAGAGACCCGAAGTTCGTCTCTTCTACAGGTCGGAATTAATTCCGACCACGCCGTGTCCGGCGAACAAGTTGCGACTCCAGTGGTAGGGGTAGAGACCCCTGTGGTTAAGCGCGAGGCGCTTCCAAGCGAAGAGACCCGAAGTTCGTCTCTTTCTCACATCGTAAATGATTCCGATTACGCCGTAATAGGTGATACCGGCGAGTCACCGGTGGTAGAGGTAGAGACCTCTGTGGATAGGCGCGTGGCGATTCCAATAGATGGGGCAATTCACTCGGCCCATTTGGGTCTCGGGATGAGTCCCGAGGCCAGTAGTCAGCAGTCCTAAAGGATGCTGAATAGTGTGACAGGTGTTGTCCTAGAATGCGTAAGCCTGGAACGGTTTCCTTGGGTAGGCGAACTGTTGTCGTTGGAGGAGATGTCCTTCAACGAGTTTGGGACTGCTTTGAAAGCAGATGAAATCGACGAGATCGTCGTTTCGCATCCGGAAGAGGAGTTAAGCTTCTCATCCAGGATGGACGAGTCCGTTTTGGTGCAAACCAAACAGGCATTGAATGCCTGTTTGGTTCCTAGGATCCTCGCGGATCCCGAGGACCCTTACCATTCCTCATTAAAGGAATTTGGAGATGTCATTAGTGACAACCCGCCGATGGGGTTACCACCGGATAGGGGGGTCCGACATGAAATTGTTTTGGTTCCTGGAACCAAATACTTCGTCACTAGGCAGTGGCCTCTCCTCAATGAGCAATGCGACGTCATCGACGCATTCTTCAAGGGGAAAAAAGAGGCAGGGATGGTACGGGAGAGAAAGTCTCCTCACTCATCTCCCACCTTTTGTGTTCGTAAACCGAACGGAAAGTGGCGCATTGTACATGCGTACAACAAGCTGAATGCAGCTACTTTACCCATGCAGACTCCGATTCCTGGGAAGGATGTCCCCCAGAACAATATGGCGGGCTGTACTGCATACAGCGCCTTAGATCTGGTGGACGGGTATTATCAGGTGCTCATGCGAGCGTACAATATTCCGCTGACAGCGTTTAGCACGCCTAGTGGCATGCTGTGGGAGTGGCTTGTTATACCACAAGGGCTTTCAAATGCACCAGCGACTTTCAATCGCGTGGTGACTCGACTCTTCCGCCCTCATAGGAAGTACGCTCAGACGTACTTCGACGATATATTCGTTCATAGTCGTGCGGAAGGCGACTCGTCTGATGTTCAGACGCATCTGATATACTTTCGTGCAGTGCTCGAATGTATGGGAGATCATAAGTTATATGAAAACGCATCCAAGTGTATCTTTGGTGCTGAGAAAATTTCTTGCCTCGGATGCTTCATCGGTAAGGATGGAGTGCGGGCGGATCCCGCGAAGGTGAAAGCCATTGCGGAGTGGCCTTCGCCTGTAAATCTTAGAGATTTACGGAAGTGGCTTGGATTAGCCAACTATCTCCACAAGTACAGCGAGAACTACGCTGAAATGGCGAAGCCATTGACCGACCTTCTTAAGAAGGATGTTGATTGGTGTTGGGAAACTGAACACCAAAACGCTTTTGAAGCGGTTAAGGGGAGCTTTTTAAAAGCTCCCGTTCTTGCTCTCCCAGACTCTGGGAAACCATTTAGTGTCGTCTGCGACGCCTCCGATTTCGCAATCGGATGTGCTTTGTTACAAGCAGACGATGCAGGAAGGGAACGCGTAATTGCGTTTGAGTCGAGGCAGATTAAAGATGCGGAACGGAATTATCCCGTTCATGACAAGGAGCTACTTGCAATGAAGTATGCCCTTATCAAATTTAGGTTCACCTACTCGGATCAAAACCGTTCGTGGTTTATATAGATCACGCGTCCTTACGGACAGCGTCGAAGTCGCCTCATTTCTCCCAACGGATGGCCCGTTGGCTCTCCTTCTTTGCGGAGTACAACTTTGAGGTAAAGTACAAACCTGGTAAACAGAATGTACTTCTAGACGCGTTGTCGCGTCGTCCCGATTACGAGCTCGCTCAAGCGACATTCGTCACCTCATCCGTGGTGGATCTCATACGCCAGGCGTATGAGAAAGACCCACAATGTACGGCGCTTATCAGCGCGTTGGGTGGAAAGGGACTTGGATCGTCTGAGCCAACCCTGTCAAGTCGAGCTAAAGCTCGTCTACACCGTTACAGGTACTGTGACGATTTGCTATATTATACCACGAGCGCGGAGGACACTCCGCGGGTGGTAGTTCCTCATGATGAGGAACTGAAGTATAGAGTCCTCTTTGAGGACCATGACGCCCCTACCGGGGGTCATTTAGGTCGGGATAAGACCTACAGCGCTTTAAGCGCTTTGTATTGGTGGCCCAACATGTATAAGTGGGTCGGTGCGTATATACGCACCTGTGAGACGTGTCAGAGGGTTAAACCCTCTGCAAGTTCAGCTTCGCCTTTGGCGAGCTTTTCGGTTCCAACGGAGTGTTGGAAATCCATTAGTTTGGATTTTATCTTCGGTTTTCCGAAGGACAAGGCCGGGAACACCGGCATATTGGTCTTTGTAGACCGTTTGAGCAAGATGGCTCACCTAGCGGCGGTGCCAGAGTCCATAGATGGACAAGGAACAGCGAAAGTGTTCCTAGACCGTGTCTTTCGACAGCATCGTCTACCCGATTCCGTTGTGTCGGATCGGGATCCTCGTTTTACGGGACACTTCTGGGGAGCGTTGTTTAAGGTGCTAGGCACCAAGCTCCTCATGTCCACTGCGGATCATCCGCAGACGGACGGTCAGACGAAACGCGTTAATCGCGTTGTGGAGGATATTTTCCGGGGTTTATGTCCGGAATCTCCAAAGAGTTGGAGTGAGATGCTCCCGATGGTTGAATTTGCTATCAACAATTTGGTACATGCATCTACGGGGTTTACCCCGTTTTACGTGAACGGATTAGTGAGTCGGAGGGTTCCGTTGACGCCACGTGTGTGTGGCCCAGGGCTTGATGGGGGAGGAGTCTCCGATGTCAGCCCCGTATAGGTGCGAAAGCACATCGATAAATTCTTATCGACGCGCCTTAGTGTCTTACGACACGTCTGCGATGCGATGGCGGAAAGCCAAGACAAGCAGAAGGAGCAGGCTGACCGCAAGGGGAGGCTTAACGAAAAGGTGTACAAAGTAGGAGAAAGTGTTCTATTAAACGCTAAGAATCTTCCAACACATGCAGTTTCAAATGTGTTGCGCAATAAACTGCGCCCCAGGTTTGTGGGGCCTTTTAAGGTACTAGCCCGAAAGGGCTTGTCGTATACCTTGGACACCCCGAAGGCGATGCGTACGCATCCAACCTTCTATGTGGGTATGCTTAAGCCATACCAGAACCCGGAGGCGGGTCCCCTCTTGGAGGAGGGTGGGAAGTCGGATAGTCGAAAGGCACGACAGGTCGTAAAATCTCCGACACGATCGAAATACGACCCTGAAGCTCCGCAACAAGAGACTCGAGGGAGGCAAACCGCCCCTCAATGCGTTCATTTGCACTCCTCTCGTCGCTGAGTCCCTCCTGGGCATCCAGGATGCGACGGCTGTGTCCATCACAGCGCTCGTGGAACTCACGTCGCAATTGCGCGACCTCCCCCTCCAGTTCTCGATACGGAGGGTCTCCCCATTATCATGTGGAGCGTCTGATGGCACGACGCCATCACCGGGGTAAGACCCAGTACCTGGTGAAGTGGAAAGGTTATCCACATTCCCAGAGTTCGTGGGAGTCCGAGACTCCCCTGCAGCGGGATTGCCGCGACGTCGTTGACGCTTTTGAGCGGGAGAATCCCGCTGTAGGGCAATGACCAGAAGGGCATGAGAATCCCCTTCACTCCCAATAAGTGGGAGTTCGCCGGAGGCAGATGTGGCGATCACACTGTCTTCGGAGACCATGGTGGAGACAGGGACGCTGGCGTAGCGCGTGCGATACGGAGCACGTAGCTGCTCCATCGCCTTAGCTTTAGCTAATGTAAGGCGCAACAACCTCTCCACCCAAATGTCTCGACGGGAATAGCTGCCATGCAGCTCATCGAAGATGGGGAGAAGCTTCTCTCCTTCCGTCCAAGCGCGGAACTTCTTCTCTGCATCATCGGCACTTTCTCCCGGAGAAAGACGAAATGAACCTCGCGGAGTTTCTCAACAGGGGCACCCTGTGTCTGCCTGTTTAAGCGCTCTCGGTACGAGACGCTAGTGAACTGCTTTCTTGTAAGCAGTTGTTACCGGAGTTTCTCACGGCGTTCCCGTTGGTACGGCTCTTTAGCCGCGGGTCCTGTGGTATAGGACGCTAGACTAGTCCTTACCGAACGCCTGGTTCACCTTGGAAGGTAACGAGGACCATCAAAACGCCGTTCGGCGCTGTCGGAGCGGCTCACCATTGGGGAGGTATCCCCAAAGGCATCCACCTCCGAGTTTTCGGAGTAGTCTACCTTTTCTAGAGGAGACGCCATAGCACCACTGGAGGTGTACATATGGAGGTCCAGAGATACTGGCGTTGGAGTTCTCCTACAAGATTTTGATTATTGCGTAAGCAATAGTCTTGATGGGGGAGGATGTAACGGGGTTACATTCGGGTTACATTTAGTGTTGGTGTACATGAGTACACCACGGTTGAGGTCAGTGTTGGCCGGTTTGAAAGGGTTTGAACCTTTGGTTATTTTAACCAATCAGGGCAGGGGCCCTTGGTGTGGTGGTGTGTCAGCCATCTACGTGTCAGTACACAGGTGTGTACACTATATTTTAGCTAGGTACGAATTAGGAATATTCTACTTGGTATTACATATAGTTTATATTAGTTTAAATTAATCTAGGCTAATTACATATTAAATATATTCAGTTTACATTTCACTCTATTTTGCGGACGTGCGACCTCGACCGGTCGCGTGCGCAGTGAGTGTCGTAGGTAAGAGGGGTCCCTCCCTTTACTTACATCCCGTAAAGGGAATACAGTCGTTAAGGCTAAGTCGTAAACTAACCCGGGAATCTTGGCCCCGATTAGGATACCTCTCCTACTAAGCCCTTTACAAGGGCGTATCGGCTATGTAGCGGGAGCTACCGCTTTAAGGAAGAGTCTTCCTCTGCGCGCTAGCCGCACCGTGCGTATACGCACCGGCTACAGAACCGATCGATCGGTCTGATTCTCCGAGCATTGTCGAACGACCACTGCGATCTGCTCTTGAAGATGCAATCGGTTGATCTTGAGACGACATATGTCGTGAAGAGTGCTTATCAGACCTTCCAACAACAGTCGAAACAGATCGAAGTGTCCATGCACGTGCTGAACGGTATCAACAAGTGTTTGCACGGTCTGGATGGAATTGATCGGTAGTGGATTTACATACGAGGGATGTGAGGATCGATTTAAAGTGAAGTCAACGGTGTATTGACGTACCTGGTCGATATAAATTCGGGCCGAGGCCTTGAGACGTGTAATCTCGGCTATCAGTCTGAGCGATCAGCTTGGAGAACCGTTTTGTATCCCGATGCTTTTACTGGAACGCGGAGTTGGTCACGATCTGATTTTCACTCTAAACTCTCAACTCCTCTCGGAGTGCATCAATTTTTTTTCTGGGACCGATCGACCTCGACTCGGTGCTCATCTTGTTCGCTGACAATTTGAGTGTCGCCCGAGTCGTCGTAATGGTCAAATCGGTCAGAAGTTTGAATATGCGGATAGTGCGGGAACCGATCGCCTACGAAGACAAATGTTAGAGAAAATGTGGCGATCGGAAGTCAAGTGGATTTACCTGGTACACTGGACTCGGAGGAATGCATGGAATTGAAGACTGTTCGTGAGATCGGGCCTCTACCGTTGTGCAGCTGGTGTGGTGAAGTGGATTCAAGATTGGTGGAAAACAAGGGGGCTTTTAAGCCTATCGTGTTCAAGAAGTGTCAAGAACACAGATTTTGGTAAGTCACATGATATTGCGTGTACTTACATATTTCATGTTTGTACATATTGGGGACCGTAGGGAGATAGGATTGGTTAGTTTTGGTTTTCCCGAGTTTGGATTTTTGGCTTTTTAACTCACAACAAGGAAGTCGTTAACAGCTTTGCCAAGTACGTTAGTCGCCTCTGCACGCCGCGGAGTGTTTGGGAGCATAGGGTCGAGTAATCCCCTCTAGATCATTATAACCGGCCGGGACGCGTTACAGACGCATTTGGCCCGCCGGAAGTCCCTCGACGGGAGTACGCATTGGTCATCTTCGCAAGCCAAAGTTACACACGTTTGGAACGTGTAAACAAGTTTTTGGATTGTTACGTGTAGATATCGTTCGTGGAGTTTGTTACGTTCTCGTTGGGTCTCCATATTGGAATATTGGACTTTTCTTCATACATTGGTTGGGCTCTACGATCGGTTAAGCGATCTGCCCTTTGGAGTACACTTACTCGTAGTATAATTGGTCTGCCCGTACCCAGGGTGAAGAGTTCCGCCCAGGGTACACTACCCAGCACGCTCTCGCATTTTTGACCCAAATCAATTCACAGCGACGATCCACCAAGTGCGTAACTAGCCCATTCCATCGGGTACACAAGGTGAGATAGAGACGCAGAAATCGGACCAGGCGTCCTATGCTGAAGATCGATCTTCTGCTAGCAGCGGACGATCAGATCGGATCGTAGGCGAAGGTTTGCGGGGTACCCCCCCCGTCAGTTGGAAGGCTGGGCACGATGGTGGTCAGGTTCTCGCCACTACGGTGTTCGATTTTGAACTTGACTCCACCACAATGGTGCGCGTGCCCGGATCACTTGGTGATCGTGGATATCACCGAGATGATATCTCGTCAAGAATTTATTATAACGAATTAAATGTGGAATAGTTCTGGAGAGGACATAAGGAACGGCTATCGCCTTATGTTTCGTTGTCGATAAGGATGGCGATGTCCGATCTGGCCGGGTGGAGGATTAGATCGGGATTAATAAGTGTTTTCCTCCCCATAAGGCTCCTACCGGAGCCGATCGGGACTATAGCAAGTCTTGCTATAGTTCCGGAAAGGATTAGGACTTTTTTCCTGATCCTATGCATTTGGATGAACGATTAGATGGAAAAATAAAAGATGGAAACGATTCGGAGGCTGATTGGAACGATCAGATCCACCCCCCCAAGGTCCCAAGAAAATGCTGGAAATGCCACCCGATGAAGATGGCTTGGAAGAAAAGTCGCGGGTCGGGGATGGGGTTATCAAGAAAGAAGTCCTGACCAGGATGTATCAAATCCACGAGTTAAAGCGATTTATTCGTGAAGACCAGGTCATGCAGATCTTAAACCCCCAGATCCCCGATCGCCTTCTCGGACCCACCACCGAGACGATCCAAAGCGATCGGCCGTTGATATTGGTGAAGAACCTTCTGGCAATGTTGACTGAAGTCGGCATAAAAGTGAAAAACCTCTCCAACGTACGTAAGCTGTTTGATCTGGATACTCGTAAGCTGGAGTTGTCGATGTCGACCCTTCGTGATCATTTGGTGCCGTTGGTTGAGGCGTTTTGCCGCCCAACTCCCACCGTGTCATTGAAGGTCGCTGAGGCCACGGCAGCACACGATGATGTGTGTTCCGATGATAAATCGATGTATCAGTCTCCACCTTCCTCTAATATCTCATCGGAGTTGGAGGTCGGTGTTGAGCGGATGACCATGGGGGTGGATCATACCCCCATGGGAGCATAAAAAGGACGTGCGGCAGCATGGGGCTGCATGCCGGTCGGGGCCCCAGGAGCCACCACAGGTTTCACTACCTCCAAAGGAGGATGCCAACACGCTGCCCATGACCCAAGCTAACGTCCAAGCCATTTTGGAGGCTATGATGGAGCGTTTCATGAGATACCGATACCTATCGCCTCCGCACCAGCATGCCCAGGACCGATCTGCCCGGCAAAATTTCAATACTTGCCGAGATGTTAATATGGAGCCAGTGGCATCAACGTATAAGGCTACCCGAGGTGGCAGAGCAGTTGGCAGAGAAGACGAGAGCCGCAGCCAGCCCGACCGCGCCGATCAAGCAAAAACAGCGATTTCGACATGGGGTCGATCGGCGATCCGGATGACCACTATGGGTCAGAAGGTTCAGGTGCGGGCAGAACGCGCAGGGATAATCTAGCCTCTAAGACCGCCTTTGATTTTGGATCTACTGCGATCCCACGCATTTGCATGGCTGCGACCACTGATCTCAAGGGTTTTACGGGAAAGGACGCCGACGAGGAGCAAGCCAGATCGTGGTTTGGTCGGGTCAAGTCTGCTTTCTTGCGGGATCAGACACCAAAAAAGGAACGGTATGAACTTCAGAGATTTGCTGAAAGGACCGGCTGCGAACTGGATCCAACAGTTGAGTCGGGATGTCCGATATGACTGGGATCTGCTATGTTCAGAATTTGAGGGGCAGTACTGCAACTCCGGATTCTCTACCGCCCGCGATTACCATCATATGCAGAAGAGGGGCGACGAGACGCCGATTGAGTACTTGCACCGTTTGAACGTGGCTGCAATTCGCGCCGGGATAGTGATCAAGGAAGGCAACCCGCCGACCGGTGCCGCTATGGAGCACGTGGGTCACTATATCAGTACCCTTGATGACCAAGAGCTGGCAGATCAGCTTACTCTGCTGTGCCTCAAAGATGTGGGGGAAGTGGAGCAGACGTTGCGGACGTTGCAACACTCACGCAGCATGAGGGCGAAGGGCGCCGTTGGATCGGGTCGCTACAGATTTAAACCCAGACCGATCCAGTGAAGAGGCCCCTGACCAGATCGGCTCGTGCTGTTAAGGCGATCGCGACTGAAGACAGCACTGGATCGGAAGAAGAAAGTAGCGGCCAGTACAGTCGGGATTCAGACGAGGACCAATATCGTCACATCTTCGTCACGGAGACTGTCCCAAGAACCAGATCGACGCCTAACCAGGCAGATCGGAAAGGGAAGAAGTGGAAACAAGTCCGATCCGGACCGACCTCGCAAGAAGTGTTCTCACTGCGGGTCAAGCAAGCACGATGACCAGGACAGCTGGAAGAATCTGATATGCAAGAAGTGCGAAAGACGCGGCCACCCCACCGATCACTGTCTCTTCGTCTGCAAGTCATGTGGAGAGATCCACGAGGCCGGCCAGTGCAAGATCGAAGAGTTCTTCAATCTAATGCGCAAGTGTTAGGTGCCGGGTAGGCAAGAGGGGATGCTTCCACTTGACGTTGAGAGGATGTTAAACTAGAACGCTCGCCAGGTTGGAATCTGGATCGAGCCGAGCGTTCTACGTTTGGCATCTATGCATATGTCGGCAAGGAGAATAAAACCGACAATACATGTTCTATTCTCAATTGCGTCGATCGGGATCATCCGGTCTACAATCTCACGACCGATGAATATTCCCGATCAAAGGTGGTCATGCAGCTGGATCTGCTGCCTGGGGAGTCTCGCGGATACTGGAAGTATCATGCGCCCGACAAATGGTTCAAGCAGGCGAAAGCCTGTGGTAGATAAACAAACATAAGGCAACGATGTTGTTCGACTCTGGGGCCGAAGTCTCAATTATCGACTCCTCCTTTGCTCATATGGTCGGATGTCGTATAGACGACACTCAGATACAAGAATGCGTCGGAATCGGTGAAAGTTCTTACATGACCGAAGGAAGGACGCGCGGGAAGATCACCCTATCGGGTTCGTTGGTCTACTTCTTCAGCGCTTGGGTTGACAAGCTGGCCGGTCAGGATGCCCTGTTAGGCATGGATTTCATGGTGCCGGCAGGTATTCGCCTTGATCTTTCTCATGGAGTGCTTACACTCCCGGATGAGGTCCAGATCCAGTTAGCTGGTTGGCGGCCCCTGTACGGATCGCACACCGATCTGGTCAGGTGGGACCAAGATGTCACCATTCCAGTCGGCCAATCCGCTGATACCCCGGTCGACAAAGGTTTTCGATCAAGGAAGTTACGGGTGATCAGGGGCGATCGGTGGATGTCGACCTTTGTGAAGAGCGTCGGCCTACATGATTTTGTTCGATTCACTAATATCGGTGACAAGCCGCTTACACTCGACAACAATACTATTGTTGGTATGTGGATGGCAGAAGGGAAAGTGCCAAGGAAGATGGGGTTCGTCTCGATCGGATCGACACGGTATGTTGAGTGGCAGAACTTGGCATACCAAGCGACCACCGATCTGGTCAGCAATGATGGATCGGTGGAAGAATATACCTCACCTATGGTGGAACGACCCAGCTATGTAACCCCTAGGAAG
>CM047580.1:30636572-30651203 GCA_026184515.1 Peronosclerospora sorghi
GCCTATTTGGGTCATATGGTGTCGATCAGTGGGCTGGAGGCCAATCCGAAGGATCTGGAGTCACTGAGCAACATCCCGCTTCCCAGATCACGAAAAGCAATGCAGTCCTTCTTATGGAGCTTAAATTACTACATCCGCTTCATTGAAGACTTCGCGATTTACGCGGCCTTGCTGTACGAGCTCCTGGAAGTCGACTACCATATGTTGCGCGAAGGAGATAGGGCAACTTTACGGGAGGGCTGCGACGGTGATCTGTCCGCAGATTTTCCGCAGGTGGAGGAAGAGGATCACATGAGGTGTACAAAGGTTGCTTTTGGTATGCTGAAGGCCAAGAAGGCGACGGCACCGATTCTCAGACACTTTGATCCGGAAAAAATGCCGGTCGTCATTGTGTACGCTAGTAGTGGGCCATTTCTGCCACTCTAGTGAAAGAACATGATGGTGTGTACCATCCGGTCACTTTTACGAGACGGAAGTTGAAGCCGAACGAAGTTAACTATGGGATCGTCGAAAAGGAATTTCTGGATTTACTACGGATTTTGGATGTGTGCTACAACCTACTGGTCGGCCGATCTGTAAAGGTTCTTTCGAGAAAGTCGACATTGGCCTGGCTGTTATCAGCCAATGGGATGGACGGTCGGCTCGGCAGATGGTCAGCGATCGTGTCAAAGTGGTCCCTTGAGGTCGTCAAGTTCACCAAGGGAGAGGACGAGATATTGGGCACATTCGTTGCCAGTATCACCCCTCGGTCTGAAGTGGATGAAGATCTGATGGCGATTGCCCCAAAGAAGCAACCTCGACAGTCAATCTCGCTGCCGCCACCGATCATCGATCTGGATGAGGAACTCCTGGTCTTGAGTTTCGACGGATCGGCTATCGTGAAGAAGAAGGTCGTCTCCTATAGTGCCATACTGTGGAAGTTACCACAATGGTCTATAGTAGAAGCCGCCGCCGATTTCACGCCTGACATAACGGTCAACGAGGCGGAATATCGGGGACTCCTTCTATGTCTTGATCTGCTGTCATCACAAAAGAAAGGGCGGATCATCATATGTGGTGACTCCAACCTAGTGATAAGGCAGATCACCGGGGAGATCGACTGTAAGGCGCCACGGCTGAAGTTGCTTGAATGATCGGGTGATGAAGGCACTGAAAGAATATCCCAACCACGAGCATTGCACGTGA
This sequence comes from Peronosclerospora sorghi, assembly GCA_026184515.1. Classification (NCBI taxonomy): domain Eukaryota; phylum Oomycota; class Peronosporomycetes; order Peronosporales; family Peronosporaceae; genus Peronosclerospora; species Peronosclerospora sorghi. The sequence goes on from CM047580.1 coordinate 30,637,758, forward strand.
AACGGGATTGGAACAGAAGCGCCGATCGCCTCGCGACCCAAGCCATGCGGGACCAGATCGGGGCGACGATCACCGAGGAGGCCGTTCTACATGAACATATGAACATAAACAGGCTCCCGGAGTTGATCAAGATCAAGGACAGCCCTGATCATGTGCATGTGATGGCGGCGACTAAATCGCGAACTCGGAAGTCTCGCCAATCGTTCCCAAAGGAAAGGCTGAGTGAGTACGTAGTACAACAGCTAAGGGCGGAACGGATCCTCAAGGCGTAGGACGAAGAAGAGTGCATCGTCAACTTGAAGGCCTATCTGCGCGGTGAACTGTCCAAGTTAACAAATGATCAGGAGAAAGAGTGTACCAAGATTGCGGACAGTTACGATGTGGACGACAATGGATTGCTGTATTACTGCCGTGACATTGATCAAGACAGTGCCGATCGAGATCGACTAGCAAAACCGGTGATCCCTGAGTTGCTATAGCCGGATGTCCTTCATCACTACCATGTGAGTCTAGAAGGGGGACATCAAGGCATAGTCAGGACATACCACAAGATCAGGGCCCACTTTCACTGTAGAGGACTTTTTCGGAGCGTGCAGAAATATGTGGGCTATTGCACATATTGCGAGACCGGAAAGGGCAGACCGATAATCAAGGGCCGATCGCCCGGAAATATCGAGGCTACTTACCCTTTCCAGGTGATATCAATGGATCACATACCGTCGCTACGCAGATCGACACGCGGCAACACTGAGCTGCTGATCTGGATCGACCTATTCACTGGTCTGGTGATCGCAAAGGCTAGTGCATCCCGATCTGCGGAGCAGATCGCCCAGAGTTACGAGGAATGCGTGTTCAGAAGGTCCGCGCCAGTGAAGTTATTAGACACGATCAGGAACCCGGGTTTATGGCTGAGGTGTTCCGATCGTTCAATAACATGCTAGGCCAAAAGCAGAGCGCGACGATGGCATATCGTCCGCAATCAAACGGATCGGCTGAACGCATGGTGCCGGTTGACCAGAGCGAGATGTTCCCGGAGGTGTGTACTGTAGGTCCAAACGAGACAGATCGTGGCGTGCGCCGATCAGCCCGTCCAAGATCGGTCGGAGCTGATCGCAGTGGTCATGAGACTGTCGATCAGCCGCGAGTAGGCCGTCAAACGCTCTGGCGATGTCGGTTGGCATCCGATCTACACGCGAAGGATGGTTAGAACAGACCCAAGATGAAGCCAACGACCGATCAGCTTACCTCGCGTTGTTTGTTGGGCGATCGGGTCCCGGAGATGCGCGTTTTCGGCGATCACCTCCTGCAACTTCGTGGACATGGGGATCAAAGTATGCACCTCCTTCCGCAGTTGCAGCAGTGATGGATTCTTAATGGCCAACTCCAACCGAAGTTCCCTGATGGTTTTCTGAAGCTGATCAGCCCCAATCTGATGTCCATCCGGTGTATCGGAATCTGGAGTGCTGCGAGGGCTGTCAGATCGGGCCGATCGGGGAGACGAATTGACATGGGGCGATTGGGAGCACAGGGCACCTGGAGTAACGAGCGTCAAGAGAGGTTACAAGATGATCAGGTGCACAAGGACAAATACCTGGCGAGGGCGGATTCGATGATCTGTCCATCGGTGAGGAAGTCTGCTATTGGGAAGATCTGGGAAGCCAACTGGTGGTGTGATCGGGTCGCTACCGTTGTGCGGCTGCGACCAGACTCAGGGGCGGCTGTGGAGAAGCGAAGGCGAAAATTTCAGTCACTTTGTGTCAGCGGCACGCCGATCAGCTTATCGGCGATCTGATTGGCGGAAAAGTCAAGAACACATATTTTGGGTAAGTCACATGATATTACGTGTACTTACATATTTCATGTTTGTACATATTGGGTATCGTAGGGAGGTAGGATTGGTTGGTTTTGGTTTTTCCTTCTAAGAGGCTTGTGGTAAAGAGTACCGCAAAATTGGTACGTAATTAGGGGCATAATTATAGGCACCCCTATAGGCGTAGCTGTGGTAGAGGGTATCACAAATTTTGTCGGAACCATAGTCGGTACAGAAGGTGGTACGATAGTGGGCACCACAGTCGGTACCTCAGTTGGTACCCAGACGGTGCAACGGTTGACACAACGGTGGCGGACAGGGACGAGGCGTGGATAGGACGTCTCAGACGATGCGACAACTGGCAAGGTTACCTGACGGTAACCCGAAGGTAAGCGGGTCAATGGTCGACAAAATGCGTAGGAATGAGTAGTTCTGATTGGTTGATATTAGGTTTTTGGTAGATATTAGGATATAAGCAATAATACAGTTCTCCTTTTCCGTACGATCGCGCCGATCGTTTACAGGGACAGCAACCTAGGGCTCCCCTTCTCCTACCCAATACATCTACGTCCCGGGCGGGAGCACTTAGTGCATTTTTGGCCCACCGGTAGGCGTAGAGTGTGATAACTCACCTGGAACTCCGCCCGCTGTGTCAGCGGTTCTTCTTTTAAAGATTTTTGGTCCCGGGAACGTGATCGAGCAGTGCGCTCTCAACTCTTCCCCTATTGGTCCCCGTTTTGGCCCCTAGTGTTCGGATGCTTTAAGCGCCCCACGGGAACACTAGGCGGATTTTTAGTGGTAATCGTCGATCAGCCCACCGTAGCGCTGATCGATCGTCCATCTAAAGCTTAAGTCTTGAATACAAGGTATTTTTTGGGTATTCTATTGACGGACTAAGCTTAAGGAGGCTCTGTGATCGGGCAGTGAAGAATTCTGCTGCCTGATCGAGTACCCCTTAGCCGGTCAACACCTGATCGACGACTCTTAGTCCCTACCCAAGCCTGATTACTGTTTATCACACCTGATCGCACGTGGTTCAAGCTTGATTGCGCCTGATCATTGCCTGATCGCATCAGTCGACTCATCACAAGTCAAATCAGTCTTGCCACAAGGAATAGTAGTGTGCCATCCTCGCCACCTGGAGAGCTACCCACACCTAAGCCGTCGGCTACACAAGGTGAGCAGAAACACAAGCAGTCAAGGACAACCGGAGGACCCCCTTCGTCAGTAGGCTGTCCGGGCGCCGTGGTACCGCCTGATCAAGCCTCAAAAACTTTGATCAGCCGCTACACCACAATGGTGCGCGTGCCCGGATATTTGGGCGACGCGGGATATCACCGCGATTCTACGCAAGATGGCGCTGATGTGGACGTGAAAACGGAAGCAGAAGCAGAAGTGAAGATAAAGGTGGAAAAGGAGGAGGTGGTTGTGACGATGGAAGGCAGTTCGCAGTCGTCATGTCTGAAGAAGAAAGGAAATGCTGATTATCAGGACCTGGGGAGGTATCCTGATGAGATAAAGGAGGAGAAGAAACCTCAACCACCTCCCAAGGCTACTTCGGGAGCCCTGCGGATCATAACGCAAGTTAAGATCCGCAAATTACATATGCATATGATGATCTGGATTGGAAGCCATTGGTGAAATACTACGACGCATACCGACAGAAGGCGTTGCTGAAGGCGCCGGGTTCGGAAAGTGATGAACGTCGACCAAGTATGCCACCATCGGAATCCGATTTGGAAAGGACGTTTTATATGAAGGAGCTGAAGAATTTCTTATTGATGAATTCAATTATGAACCTACTCGGGGTCACGATCAGTGGAAAACTGAACGAGCCGATTAGTCGACCAATAACATACGATAAGGACAAGATACAGTTGGTGTTAGGGCTGACACGCCTGATTAAGCAAGCTGGTCTGACTACAGGCGCTTACGATGCCTAAAAAGTGTTCGATCTCGACCCTGAAAATGTAGCGACTACTACCGAGCAGCTGTTCGGACTGTTGGTACCTATAGTGGGTCAATATGATAGGGTGGGACCACCGCGTATATTGCTGACGATTAAAGCGGGCCCGTCGATTATCGTGGCAGAACACACGGGATCATCGTGTTACGAATCTGACCCTTCTGGAGGCGATGAACCTGAAGAGGAGTCGAGTAGTGCTGGAAGTATGGAGCCCAAGATCACCAGGATGACAGTTTGCCAGAAGGATGAACCCAAGTTTTTAGTTATCAAGAGGGAACCGCAATCAGTCAAGGCAGACGATGATCGATCATCGCAGGTCCCACAGCTGAAAACATTTTTCGACAAGGCCATGAAACAGTTTTGGAGGAAGAAAGAGGCAAGTCGACACATGCAGTTGTTCGCACAAAAAGTCCCCAACCCAAGCCAGGAAGTGTTACGACGGTGAAGGACGTGGATATGGAATCAGTGCATTCGCTCCGTGATTGTCAGTCAAGGTCAAGAAGATTGACCACGGTTAAAGTTGTTGACATGGAATATGTATATTCTCTCCATGATCAACAATCCCAGCGTGATTACATTGACCCAGACGAGCCAATAACTCTGCCTCGACAAGTCACGGTTGCGACAGCGTACCCTGGAATGCCTGACCAACAGCCGATTCCCAGGATTCGGATGTCGGTGATCAGTGATCTTAAAGAATTCTCAGGGAAGGAAGTGGATGAAGATCAAGCGCGGAATTGGATTAGTCGTTTGAAGTCGGCGTTTATGCGTGACCAAGCCTCCGACCCAGAAAAGTGCTTAATTATGGGTGATTTACTAAAAGGAACAGCACGCAATTGGCAACGCCAGCTGAGTAGAGCTACCCGATCAAGTTGGAAAAGTCTCGTGGATGAGTTTGAAGTTCAATACTGTGGAAGTGGCCAATCGGCCTCCCGCCAGTATTATTACACGAAACAGCAATCGGATGAAACTCCCATTGAGTATAAGCACCGGCTGAATGTGGCGGGATTGCGTTCCAAGTTGCCAATCAGGGATGGATCACCTACGATTTTACGCGAACATGTGCAACATTTTCTGGACACATTGACCAATCGCGAGCTCTCCGATCAACTGGCACTTCTGCGGCTTAATACCGCCGCGGATCTGTAAGAAACGCTGCGGGCGCATGCGCGCAATAAGTGGTACCAGCCAATGGCGACGGTAGGCACCAACCGATTCCGTCAGAAATTCAGTGATGATCGGTCACCTACCCCAGCGCGGAAGCGTAAAGCAGTGCGCGAGATTAAGGTGAGGTCTGGAAGCGAAGAGTCAAGCTCCGATGACAGTGGAAGTGACGGTGACCAGCGTCGTTACATGACTGCTATGCGCGATCAACCAGTAACGCACGGTCTACCTAGTGATACTCGATCCGGTAAACAAGGCGAATCAAGTACGGATAACCAAGGGGCGATGAGGAAATGCAGCCATTGCGGATCAATTAAGCATGACAATTTGCGTTGTTGGAAACGCCTGACCTGTCTGAAGTGTGGCAAGAAGGGATACCCGATGGATCAATGCCTGTACGTCTGCCGACCATGCGGCGAGATTCACGATGCGGGGAAGTGCCCCATGGAGGAATTCTACAATCGCATTCGACAGTGGTACAACCCTACCAAGCATGCGGGAATGTTGCCCAAAGAAGCCGAAGACATGTTAAACTAGGACGATCGCCAGGTTGGAATCTGGTACGAGACGAGCGTTCTGGTGTGTGTATTTTTGCATCTGTGGATAAGAAGCGGGTTGATCAAGAAGAAAAGAAAGATAATGAAAAATGTGATCAACCTGATTTACCATGTTTGGATAATTTCCGGATTGATGAGTTTTCTCAATCTCCGGTGATCATGTAAGTTGATTTGCGTCCAGGTGAATCACGTGGATATTGGAAGTACCACTCGCCAAAGAAATGCTTTAAACAAGCCAAGGCGAGTGGTAAAATTAATAACGAACGTGCCACGCTACTATTCGATTATGGTGCCGAAGTGTCGATCGTCGACTCAACCTTTGATCGTAAGGTGGGTTGTCAGATCGACACGAGTCAAATACAAGAATGTGTCGGTATTGGAGAAAGTGCATACCTCACAGAGGGGCGCACGAAAATCAAGATTACATTAGCGGGAGCGTTGGTTTATTATTTCCATGCATGGGTGGGCAAACTTGTTGGCCAAGATGCTATATTAGGAATGGATTTTATGATCCCAGCTGGCGTCAGCTTGGACATCGCTCACGGCGCGCTAAGTATGCCGGATGAAATAATCATCCCATTAGAAGGCCGCCGACAGCTGTATGTCTCGAGTGGAAAATATATGAAACTTGGTCAGTTCGAACAGATCGCAGTAGGTCGATCTGATGAGGTCCGGATTCGTGATCAGCGATCTCGGAAGTTATGGATTACTCGTGGAAAAGATTGGGTCCCCACTGTGACTAAGGGCGTGGGTAATTCGCGATATCTGCGTATTACGAATGTTGCCGATCATTCTATCGTTCTACATGACGATACGATTTTAGTATTTGGATGAATAAGGATGATGTGCCCCGTCGCCCTGGGTTTATTTCGGTTGGCTCTAATCGCTATAAAGAGTGGCAGAATCTCGCGTATTAAGCTTCTACCGATTCAGTGCATGACGATCAAGAAAGTGTCGACCAGGGCCCTTTGGTCGAGAAAAAGGAGTACCCTATTCCTCAGGGAATTTTAGTACGACCTGCGGACTCGATCACGGCATCGGTGACAGTAGTGGCCGGAAGACCGCATAAGGTACAATAAGTGCAAGAAAAGGGCAACCAGGAGCTGAGTGTGCAAGGTCCGACCCTTGGTCATGAAGTTGAGCGACCTGTTACAAGAGATGGTCCTGATCAGGATATGCATGAGCATACCGACTCAACCGATACCGGTAAATTCGGTGTAATTCCTACCGATGCCCAAGTATGTTACCATGAAGGCGGAGATTTGTTCGTGGAAGAGCTGGAGAAACAACTTGTCACGCTGCCCGAAGTATCCGCAAACACCGAAGAAGTGACCAAGGATGATTTGCAAGTTGGCGACCCGCTGATCAACACAGCAGAAGAGATTGACCAACTTCGCGATATAATTTGGGCGAAGAAACATCTGCTGATCGGAAAGGGGAACGCACTACCTCCTGCTGCACGAGGAGTGGTTTGCGATATCGATGTAGGCAATGCGCGCCCGATTTCACAAAAGTGTCGAAAAGTGGCGCCGCAATTTCGCGAGAAGTTATCGGTTTTGATCAAGGGGCTATTGGCTACTAAGATTATTCAGCCGTCTACGTCACCCTGGGCATCGACTATAGTGATCATCGTGAAAAAGAATGGGGTTGATATTCGCTTATGTATCGATTATCGCGCGGTGAATCAACTCACACGTCTGATGGTATACCCAATGCCCCTGTTCTCGGATCTACTCAAAGATTTGGATAAAGCGTTGTGGTTTTGCTCTTTGGTTATGGCGAGCTATTTTGGGTCGTGTCTAGGACCGATCGAGAACGTCATATTCCGGCGTTTGTCACTCCGTTTGGATTGTTTGAATGGAATAGGATGCCCTTTGTCCTGAAGAATGCTCCGCAAATCTACCAGCGGCTGATTGATAATGCATTATATGGATATCTCAAGGTTAAGGACGGTGCTGACGAAACGGCTGATGTATTTACTAGGGAAGAGCCCGACCAAGCCCGAGGCCCGTCTGTGTTGCAGCGACGATCCTATATTGGTGACATTTTGATCCCGGCCCCTACATGGACAACCCTGTGTGACAGGGTGCGAAACCTGTTGGAGAAGTGTGATCAGTGGAATTTGTCGATCAGCGTGGTCAAATCATACTGGGGGCGAAGTGAAGTGCCTTATTTGGGACATCACGTCTCTGGTCATGTTCTGGAAGCGAATCCGAAGAATTTTGGATGATCTGATCGATTTGCCTTTTCCTGTCACTTAACGTGCTATGCAATCGTTTTTGGGAAGCCTGAATTATTACCGTCGATTTATCGAAGACTTTGCGATTTATGCTGCGGTGCTCTATGAATTACGAGAAATGGATTATAAAGAGTTAAATAGCCGGGCATTGGCTAACGAGAGCACGGCGTATGAGGATGATCTATTAACTAGGGCGAGAGAGGCATTCAGCATGCTGAAGGATAAGATTGCGTTAGCCCCAACTCTGAACCATTTCGACCAAGCAAAGACGCCGGTGATTGTGGTGTATGCCAGCAAGTGGGCAGTGTCTGCCGCGTTGGTGCAAGAGCAGGATCAAGTATATTGCCCTGTCGCATTTGCCAGCCGGACACTGAAGAACGGTGAGCTGAATTACAGCCCCGTTGAAAAAGAAGTGCTGGACCTTCTACGGATTCTAGACGTCTACTTTACGATGCTGGTCGGAAAAGCAATCGTTGTCCTGTCGCTTCGATCCACGTTGAAGTGTCTCTTGACGTCCAACGGTCTAGATGGACGACTGGGAAAATGGGCTGAAATCTTATCACAGTGGGACTTGGAGATCAAGAAATGAGTGCATGGAGAAGAGGAGGTACTAGGGGCGCTGGCCGTAAGTATCACTCCTCGCACTCAAATTGATGAGGCCCTGATCGCAATCGCACCAAAAAAAGAAGCCTCGACAGACGATTGAAGTACCACCTCCCACGGTCGAGAAAGGCGAAGAGCTATACGTGATCAGCTTCGACGGGTCTGCTAGTGTTAAGCGATGCGTTGGTGCATTCGTTGCTATCGTGTGAAGGCTGACGGAGTGGAAGATCATGATCGCGGTTGCGGACCATGCACCCAACATCACGGTGAATGAAGCCGAGTACCAGGGACTGCTGCTAAGTTTGGATCTACTATTGCAATATCCCAAGGAAGGATAATCGTGTGTGGAGATTCGAATTTGGTGATCAGCCAAATGCGTGGCGAAATAGAGTGTAAAAATCCGCGGTTGCAAGTATTGCAACAGCTCGCGTTGCTCCTTCGCGAATGGCCTGACCACGACCTGTTTCATGTTAAAAGAGAGTGGAATAAGAGTGCCGATAACATCACCACCACTGCCATGCGGGATGGGGCACGATGTGAGATCAATAATGGGAAACAGCTGGAAGAATTGGCCGATCTTAACAGATTGCCGGAGGTGATTACTTGGAGGGAAGATCCCACTGCTGCTCAAGTGCTGGTAACGACGCGATCACGTAACATTCGTCAAACGCAATCGTCAACATGGCCCGAGGTATCCATAAAGGGGATAAGGGAGGAACGAGTTAAAAGGCGCAAGACGAAGAAAAGTGGATCTGTGATTTGCGATGTTACTTGAATGGTAACGTGTCACAGATGAGCGCAGACGAGGCAAAAGAGTGCGCGAAAATCGCCGATTGTTATGACGTCGACGACCAAGGGTTGTTGATCTACTGCGGACACATGACCAAAGGAGAAGCCAGATGTGATCAAGATGATCGAGACTAGCGGCGCTCCTCAATTAAGCTGTTCGTAACGGAAACCCTACATGCGGATGTCCTCCACCATTATCATGTGAGTTTGGAGGGGGGACACCAGGGTATAGGGCGAACATATCAGCGGATAAGACGTTACTTTCATTGGCGTGGACTATTTCGTAGCGTGCAAAGCTTCGTTGGACAGTGTGTGGATTGTGAAACAAGGAAGAGTCAACCTACGATCAAGGGGACGTCACCCGGAAATATTGAGGCCACGTACCTGTTCCAGGTGATAGCCATGGATCACATCCCGTCGCTGCCTCGTTCGATTGATGGGCGTACGGAGTTGTTGATACGGACAGATCTATTCACGGGTATGGTAATCGCTAAAGCTGGATCGTCTCGTACAGCACAGAAAGTCGCTGAAAATTATGAAGAATGTGTGTTCCGACGATTTGGAGCTAGTGAGGTGATTAGACACGACCGATAACCCGGTTTTATGTCCGAGGTATTTCGGGATTTCAACAAGATCGTGGGACAGCGGCAGAGTGCAACTATGGCATACCGTCCGCAGGCGAACGGCAAGGCATAGAGAACAGTGCAGAAGATTACACGAGAGATTAAGATGTACGTATCGGATGTCGGTCAGAAGGATTGGAGTTCGTATGGAGAGCGACTGGTATTTGCGCTGAACTCGACCCCAGATCGCATTCGTGGAGAAACACCGTTTTATTTGGCGTACAGGTGGGACCCACGATCATCGTTAGAATCGACATTACAACTGGGCGGAACTCGGCGTAAAGACCGCGATGCGCGTCGATGGAGATATCGGCTGCAGAAAGACTACCGCTACGCCCGGGATCAAGTGAGCACCCGACTGCACCAATCGGTAACATGCCGGGCGGATAGTCATAATGATCAAGTGACACTGCACAAGATCGAAGCGGGGTCGAAGGTCTGGCTGTACCTCGATCGAGTGAAGGAAGGGTTCGCAAAGAAACTGGCGCATATGTGGCATGGACCCTTCAGGGTAGACGAGGTGATTGGTGATCATGCGGCAAGGTTGGTCACAGCTGGTACCGACTATCGCATATTTACAGTCGTGCACCTGTCCAAGTTGAAACTGGTCAAAGAGTTTCCAGATCGACCTACTGCTGTGCTAACAGCTGGGGTAGAGGATCGTTTTGATTTCGATGAAGCTCTATTACCCGAATACATCTGGGAGAGGACTCTAGAGACAGACGAATTTGAAGTTGATCGCGTCACCGATGTCCTATCTGGTCGGAAAAGCAGATACGGCAGAACGTTGTGTGAATATCAAGTATATTGGAAGGGTCATGATGAGCCGTCATGGGTAGATGAGGCCGATCTGAATTGCGATGCCCTAATCAAGGACTTCGAACGAAATATGATTACCAAACACCGGTTTGATGTAACGCAGGTGGATGAAGAGTCCCACTAGTGCATGACCGGCTAATGGACTGTGGAATTATGATTGAAGACTTACGATTAATGGGGAAATAACGATTGACTTAATGTGGTGAATCTTTGGTGGATATTGCGCGACGTGGTGATGAGGTAATGACAGATGAGACTGTGGAAGAGCGATTTGTGTGGATACACTGAAAACGATGAAGCAACAATTGGAATTATTACGATCAAGAATGTTTATCGATTGAAGAAGAAAAGATGGTTAGCGAGCTAGCTTGATCCGTAAAACTTGCGACGGAGGCGGGTAATCTTGTTGCCGGGGTGATCGTCCGCAGAAAGGCGATACTGGAGTCGCCAAGGCTCAACGACGTCCACCTCGTATAACGCATCCTTCAAGGTCGAAGGTGGTTGGTCCGATAGGTACCCTGGGTACCAGGTGCCGTTCGTCCGCCGGGGCGTATTTCAAGGGGCGATTACGGGCGCAGTGGGAAATCGCCGGATCCAAGAAGATGTCAAGATCGCACTCCCCGCTGGTCATGCCTTGCATCACGAACTTCATGATCCTCTTCCACGCTGCCCCGGCGCGGCTTCTACGCTGGCGTCGACCCTCGTAAAATTCTCGGAAAAAAGCGTCGCGCTCTCTAAGGTCCTGATCCACGTGGAAGTAATGGGTCGACTCCCAGATCGCCTGCGCGTGATGGTCCAGGAATGTCTGGTACCGCGCCTCGAAGTCAGCAAACCAGTCAACCGAGCGGAATGAGATGGGTGGCAGCATGTGCTTGAAACATTCCCACGGGCGCTGCGAGTACAGTAACTCCACTGCTGATTGGGCAATCAGGTGACTGCACCACTCATCAGGCGCAGGGGCGTCCGTGACGGTGGGAAACAGCCATCCCACAGGACGTGTCAAGTAGTAGAACATCGTCTTTACTGAGACGCTACCCAGATCGAGACCGCTGAGCTGATACGAGGTCCACGGCAAGATGGCGTCGTCAGTCGCCTCACCCGGCAACAATATCAGTGACTTGAAGTCACCTGTCCGGGTAAAGAGGAATTCGGCGGAGTCCAGATCCGGCGGACCGTCGCTGCCCCACTCGCTGATCGTGGGACTGGACGGAACTTGTGCGCCACGTAAAGAGGAAGGACAACCTTGGACACCATCCGGTTGGACAGGCGGGCAAATAACATGAGGTGACCAGCTCACATCGGGAATAGCAGGAGTGAGACGTAGCCGCTTGGACTGGGAGGTGGATTGCGAGCGTGACCATCTCATATCGGGAATATCAGGTTGTCGCTTGGACTGGAAGGTGGATTGCGAGTGTGACCAGCTCATTTCGGGAATATCAGGTTTCCGCTTGGACCGGGAAGTAGACTGTGAGCGCAGGGCATGTCCTTCGGTATCACCCGGCCGACCAGGTGGATTAATGTCGGGCGACAGCTCCTTCTTCCCGGAAACGGCAGAGGCCAGACGTTGCCGCTTGGGCCGGGAGGTGGAGTGTGAACGCCGAGCGCGCTTTCTAGATGAAGAGGTCGGTCGGATGAAGGAGTTTATAGAAGGAACGCCCGAAGCAGCAGATGGGCTGGCAGCCGGGTTAATCCCCGCATTAGTGGAACCGGCGCTCGGAGGGATTTGCAGGTGTGATGCTACTCCCGCCAACATGGTCTGGACATCGGAGAATTGAGCCCGCAGTTGTTCCGCCTCACCATGAACGCGTCGCAACTCGAGGCGAAGTGCGTCGCGCTCTGCAGATGCGTGGTTGAGACGACGCCGCGTCGCCAAAAGTTCTCCCTTTAGATTGGAATTCTGAGTACGCAGTCGCTCCAGCTCAGCCCTGTCAGCCGACACCGTGCCAAGACGCGCATATAGCTCGTCGGCTCGAGCATGAGCATTGGCGAGGCTGTTCATCTTTTGGAGAGTGGTTTCATGCTCCGTCCGGATACGATCACGCTGTACCTTTCGTTTGAGAGCTTTGGAGGAAAGCTTAGTCAGCTGCTCGGACAAGCGCTGGTTTTCTGACAGAATATGGTCGCGTTCATGTTGCACTGCGATTAGGCGCTGGCGGATCGAGCGCTGCGTGATCCTGAGATGCTTCAAGACGCGAAATTCTTGCGCCTGTGATCGACGGTCTCTTCGCTGACCGACAGCAGATACTGGTTCCGGTCCTGGGCACCTTCAAGATCGCGTATCTGACCTTGCTGTTCGGATAGGGTCTCTTCGGATGTCTTCGGTCAGGACTTGAGGTTGCTAACGGTGGTGCGGACGAAGTCGCGCAGGGGTGCGAGTGGCTCGCTCGCGGAACCACTCGATCTGATGATCGCGGTCGGCGAGCTTACGTGCGACGCACTCGTGCCGCTTCTGTTGTAGGCGGGTGGAGTCTTCAAGTACGGAAAGTGAGTCGGTCAGCACGACTGTTTACTCCTGCTGTGTGCGAATGGTCTCTTGCTGCGTACGAATCGTCTCCTGCAGCGCGCGTATGTTCTCTTGCTGCGCGTAAACCAGGCGTACCACCGAGACCAAGTTGTCGACCGCGGAACGGTCGAGTGATGAGCTGCCACCTGCGGTTACCTCCATGATCAGCCTCGCAGAAGAAGTACAAGAATGGATGATCACGAGGGTTTGATCGAGGACGCTACGGTTGAATGATTGGCAACGCTCTGCTCACCTGCGACTCACTCGAAGGAGACAGGGCAGATTGATGGGTGCAGATTGCACTACCGATGACGTCATGATTGATGTATATCGACCGTGATCGAGGCCATCATGACTAATAGTTAGCAACGTG
>CM047580.1:30656704-30672400 GCA_026184515.1 Peronosclerospora sorghi
TGACTCCACCACAATGGTGCGCGTGCCCGGATCACTTGGTGATCGTGGATATCTCCGCGAGGTGTCATCAAAGATTGAATTTGAAGATTTGAATTTGGAATCGTTCTGGAGAGGGCGTAAGAAAAGGCTATCACCTTACGTCTTCGTTCTCGATAAAGATGGCGATGTCCGGTCTGGCCTGGTGGAGGACCAGATCGGGATTAATATTTTTTTTCCTCCCCAAAAGGCTCCCAACGGAGCCGATCGGGACTATAGCAAGTCCTGCTATAGTCCCGGAAAGGATCAGGACCTTGGTCCTGATCCTATGTATGTGCATAAAAAAGTTGATGGAAAATCAAAAGACGAAAAATACTTGGAGGCTTATCAGAACGATCAGACCAACCTCCCCAAGGCCCCCAAGATCCCCAAGAAAGGGTTGGGAATTCCGGCCGACGAAGACGACCTCGAAGAAAAGTCGCAGGTCGGAGATGGAGGCATCACTGAAGAAGACCTAAACAAGATGTATACATTTTTGAGCTGAAACGATTTGATCGCTTTGACGGGGTCTTTCGGGTGTTGAACCTCCAGATCCCGGACCATCTTCTCGGTCCCACTACCGAGCCGATCCAGAGTGATCGCCCATTACTGTTGGTGAAGAACTTGGTGGCGATGTTGGAGGAGGTTGGCATTAAAATGCAGAACCCCGCCGATGTCCAAAAACTATTTGAATTTGATACTTGGAGGCTGAAATCGTCGATGTCGACCTTCCACGACCATTTTGTCCCACTGGTGGGGGCGGTTCGCCGCCCAACTCCCACCGCAGCAGTGAAGGTCGCTGAAGCCTCCACAGCGCTTGTCGACATTGGTTCTGATGGCGAATCGGTTTATAAGTCTCCACCGGCGTCAAGCAGCTCATCAGAGTTGGAGACCGGTGTCGAGTGGATGACCATGGGGGTGGACCATGCCCATCCTGAACAAAAAAGGGACATGTGGCAGCAAAGGGCTGCTTGCCAGTCGGGGCTCCAGCAGCCCCCACAGGCCTCAGCTCCGCAAAAGGAGGGTGTCAACACGTTGCCCATGACTCCAGCTAACGTCCAAGCCATGTTTGATACGATGATGGAACGTTTCATGGAAGACCGGGTTAGACCACCTCTGCGCCCACATGTTCAAGACCGGCTACCCAGCAAAGTGCCAATGTTTGCCGAGATGTGGATATGGAATCGGTAACATCTGTGGACAAGCCCACTCGAAGTGATAAGCAAGGCGGCAAAGGGAAGCGCAAGCCGCAACCGCCAGACCGCGTAGACCAAGCAGGACAAGTGACTGTGACATGGAGTCGGTCGGCGGTCTTGACGACCACTGTGGGTCAGATGGTACGGGCGCTGGAAAGCCACGCAAGGCTAACCTAGCCTCCACTACTGCTTACGACTTTGTATCTGCTGCGATTCCGCGCATCCGTATGGCCGCGACGACCGACCTCAAGGACTTCACTGGCAAGGATGCTGATGAAGACCAGGCCCGGTCTTGGTTCGGTCGGGTCAAGTCTGCGTTCCTGCGAGACCAGACCCCAAAAAGTGAAAGGTGTCTGATCTTCCGGGAATTGTTGAAAGGACCGGCTGCCAACTGGATCTAACAGTTAGTTCGGGACGTCTGGTCTGACTGGGACCAGCTATGTGCAGAGTTTGAAGGGCAATATTGTAATTCCGGATGTTCGAGTGCCCGAAGTATCACCATATGCAGAAGCGGAGCGACAAGACACCGATCGAGTATTTGCATCGGTTGAACGTGGCTGCACTTCGTGCCGGCATAACAATTACAGAGAATAAACCGCCGAACGGTGCTTCTCTGGAACATGTGTGTCACTACATTAGTACCCTGGACGATCAAGAACTGGCGGACCAGCTTACTATGCTGCGTCTTAGGGACGCGGGTGAAGTTGAACAGACTGTACGGACGCTACAGCAGTCACGTAGCATGAGGGCGAAGAGGGATGGTGGCTCAGGTCACTACCGATCCAAGACCCAGACCCAGACCGATCCGGTCAAGAGACCCTGGACCAGACCGACCCGAGCGGTCAAGGCGATCGTAGCCGAAGACAGCACGGGATCGGAAGGGGAAAGTGGAAGTCAATCCAGCCAGGAGTCATCGGATGAATACCAGTATCGTTACGTCTATGTTGCGGGACCTGCCCCGAAGACCAGGTCGAAGCCCGACCAGGTAGACCGGAAGGGAAGTAACGGAAGCAAGTTCGATCCGGACCGACCTCGTCAGAAGTGCTCCCACTGTGGGTCGAGCAAACATGATGGTCCAAACTGCTGGAAGAAGATGGTTTGCAAGAAGTGCGAGAGACGCGGCCACCCGACTGAACACTGCCTTTTCGTATGCAAGTCATGTGGAGAGATCCACGAGACCGGCCACTGCAAGATTGAAGAATTTTTTAACATGATACGCAAGTGGTACGTGCCGGACAAGCACGCGGGGATGCTGCCGCCGGACGCGTAAAAGATGTTAAACTAGAACGCTCGCCAGGTTGGAATCTGGATCGAGCCGAGCGTTCTACGGTTCACATCTATGCATATGTCGGCAAGGAGGATAAGACCGACAATACACGTTCTATTTCAAATTGCGTCGACCCAGACCATCCGGTGTACAGTCTGAATACCGATGAGTACTCCCGGACCAAGGTGGTTATGCAGTTGGACTTGCTGCCTGGAGAATTCCGCGGATACTGGAAGTATCACGCGCCTGATAAATGGTTCAAGCAGGCGAAAGCCTGTGGCAAGATTAATAGCCAGAAAGCGACGATGTTTTTCGACTCTGGAGCTGAAGTCTCGATAATCGATTCCGCCTTTGCTCGTAAGTTCGGATGTCGTATAGACGATACCCAGAGACAAGAATGCGTCGGGGTCGGTGAAAACTCATATATGACCGAAGGAAGAACGCGTGTGAAAATTACTTTGTCGGGATCGCTGGTCTACTTTTTCAGCGCTTGGGTTGGCAAGTTGGCTGGTCAAGACGCTTTACTAGGAATGGATTTCATGGTCCCAGCTGGTATTAGCCTAGACCTGTCACATGGAGTGCTTACGCTCCCGGATGAGGTCCAGGTCCAGTTGGCTGGTCGAAGACCTCTGTATGGTTCGTATACCGATCTGTTCCGGTGGGACAAAGACCTCACTATCCCAGTTGGTCGGTCTGCCGATACCCCGGTTGAGAAAGGTTTTCGTTCGAGGAAGTTGTGGTTGACCAGGGGCGATCGGTGGGTCCCGACCTTCGTAAAGAGTGCTGGTCGACGTGATTTTGTCCGTGTTACCAATATCGGTGACAAGCCGCTGACACTGGACAATAACACTATTGTCGGTATGTGGTTAGCAGAAGGAAAGGTACCAAGGAAGATGGGGTTCGTCTCGATTGGATCGAGGAGGTATGTCGAGTGGCAAAACCTGGCGTACCAATCGACCAACGATCTTATCAGCGATGATGGGTCGGTGGAAGAGGATACCTCACCTTTAGTGGAAAGACCAAGTTATGTCACCCCAAAAAAGATGTTGGTCCGAAGAAAGGCGCCGCAGTCACTAGGAACGGTGGACCATCAAGTAGACGAGCCAAGGTTAGTCAACGTGGTGTCAGCACAAGACCAGGCGACAGCGGAGCAAAAAACGGAAGAAGGGGAACATGAAACTGCTAGGTCGGACCATGACGGTGTTCCTAAACAGACCGATATCAGTGAAGGACAGCCCGTCGATCAAGACCAGGGGCGTTCAGCCGGTCCAGATGGTCTAGGTGATATCGCCCCAGAAGATGAACAAGTCTGTATACATGAAGGCGGGGAACAGTATATTCAGGAGCTGGAAAGCCAAATGGCAGTCCTCCCTGAAGTGTCTGCCGAATCGCCCGAAGTTACAATGGATGATTTACAAGTGGGTGATCAAGACCTTAACAGTCCAGACCATATCGAGCAGTTGAAGAATATCATATGGAAGAAAAGATATCTGATGATCGGAAAGGGCAACGCCTTACCACCTGCAGCCCGTGGTGCGATTTGCGATATTGACGTGGGAGATGCCAAGCCGATTGCCCAGCGATGTCGACGCGTGGCGCCACAGTACCGTGAAAAGCTTTCTGATCTCATTAAAGGACTGTTGGGCACCAAGATTATTAGACCGTCGACCTCGCCATGGGCCTCGCCGATCGTAATTGTTATCAAGAAGAACGGCGTTGACATTAGACTGTGCATCGACTATCGGCTGGTAAACCGGTTGACTAAACTCATGGTGTACCTGATGCCGCTGATTAATGATCTGTTGGAAGACCTCGACAAGACCTTGTGGTATTGTTCGATAGATATGGCAAGTGGATTTTGGGTGGTTTCGATGACGCATCATAATTTTCAACAGGGTCCCGATCGGTCTTGATCTTAAAGTGTCCGTACAATGCGTTGTCTATCAGCCTTTGATAGATCTGGGGCGCGTTCTTCAGAACGAACGGCATACGATTCCACTCGAAAAAAATAAACGGCGTCACAAATGCGGAAATCTCACGGGCTCGATCAGTGTTTAGAGAGGGTGAACCCGATCGGGAAAGATGACCGTCCGTTCTAGGGAGGAGGTCGTACATCGACGACATTCTGATACCTGCCTCGTCATGGAACGATCTGTGCGAGAAGGTTGAAAGATTGTTGGAGACATGCGACCGCAGGAACCTGTCTATCAGTGCCGTGAAAAGTTTTTGGGGTATGTCCAAGGTCGCATATTTAGGCCATATGGTCTCGAACAGTGGTCTAGAGGCTAATCCCAAGGACCTGGATTCGCTGAGTAACCTCCCGTTCCACAGATCGCTGAAGGCAATGCAGTCCTTCCTGGGAAGATTGAATTATTATAGCCGATTCATTGAAGACGTTTCTATCTACGCGGCTGTGCCGTACGAGCTCCGGGAAGTTGACTATCATATGTTGCGCGAAGGAGATCGGGCAACTTTACAGGAGGGCGCCGACTCTGGTCTTGCTGCAGTTTGTCCGCAAGTGGAGGCCAAAGATCATATGAAGCGTGCACAGTTTGCCTTTGGTATGTTGAAGGTTAAGATGGCGACGGCACCGGTTCTCAAGCATTTCGCTCCCGAAAAAGTGCCGACCATTATTGTATATGCCAGTAAGTGGGCTATCTCGGCCACTTTAGTGCAAGATCACGATGCTGTGTATCATCCGGTCACGTTCACGAGCAAAACGCTGAAGCCAAATGAAGTGAACTATGGGAGAAAGAAGTTCTGGCGTTGCTACGAATTCTGGATGTGTGTTACAACCTGCTGGTCGGCCGACCTATAAAGGTCCTGTCAAGGCGGTCTACTTGGTCTGGCTATTATCAGCCCATGGGGTGGACGGACGTCTAGGCAGATGGTCGGCGGTCTTGTCGCAGTGGACTCTCGAGGTCGTTAAGTGCACCAGGGGCGAGGAAGAGATATTGGGCACATTAGCTGCCAGTATCACCCCTAGGTCTGAAGTGGACGAGGCATTGATAGCGATTGCCCCGAGGAAGCAACCTCGGCGGTCAGGTTCGAGACCGCCACCGACCGTCGACCATGATGAAGAGCTCTTGGTCTTAAGTTTTGACGGATAAGCAAGCGTGAAGAAGAAGGTCGGCGCCTATAGTGCTATAGTGTGGAAGTTGCCACAATGGTCTATAGTTGCAGCCGCTGCCGATTTCACGCCGGATATTAATGTTAACGAGGCGGAGTACCGAGGTCTACTTCTATGTCTGGACCTGCTGTCGTCGCAAGAGAAGGGGCGAGTCATCATATGTGGTGACTCCAACCTAGTGATCAGGCAGATCACCGGAGAGATCGACTGCAAGGCTCCACGGCTGAGGTCGTTAAATGATCGGGTAATGAAGGCATTGAAAGACCATCCCAACCACGAGCTGTTGCACGTGAAACGGGACTGTAACTGAAGCGCCGACTACCTCGCGAGCAAGGCCATGCGAGACCAGACCGGGGCTACGATCACCGAGGAGGCCGTTCTTGATGAATTGATGAATATAAACAGGCTCCCCGAGGTGATCAGACCCAAAAACGCTCCGTACCAGGTGCATGTGATGGTCGCGACTAGATCGAAAGCTCAGAAGTCTCGCCGACCGTTCCGGAAAGAAAAGTTTGAAGGAATATGCAGTGCAACAGTTAAGGATGGAACGGACCCTCAAGGCGCAGGACGAAGAAGAATGGATTATGAACCTGAAGACCTACCTGCTGTGGTGAACTGTCCAAGTTGACGAACGATCAAGCGAAAGAGTGCATCAAGATCACGGATAGCTACGAAGTGGATGAAAATGGATTATTGTATTACTTCCGCGATGTCGACCAAGACAGTGCAGACCGGGACCGACTGGCGAAATTAGTGATCCCCGAGTTGCTGCATCCGGATGTCCTTCATCACTATCACGTGAGTCTAGAAGGGGGACATCAGGGCATAGGCAGGACCTATCACAAGATCAGGTCCCACTTCCACTGGAGAGGTCTTTTCCGCAGTGTGCAGAAATATGTGGGGTGTTGCACGGATTGCGAGACCGGAAAGGGTAGACCGGTGATCAAGGGGCGATCGCCCGGAAATATCGAAGCTACCTACCCTTTCCATGTCATAGCGATGGACCACATACCGTCACTGCCTAGATCGACGCGCGGCAACACTGATCTGCTGATCTGGGTAGACCTGTTCACCGGTCTAGTTATCGCGAAGGCAAGTGCATCTCGGTCTGCGGAGCAGATCGCCCAGAGCTACGAAGAATGTGTGTTCCGAAGATTCGGCGCCAGCGAGGTCATCAGGCACGATCAGGAACCCGGTTTTATGGCCGAGGTGTTCCGGTCGTTCAATAACATGCTGGGCCAGAAACAGAGTGCGACGATGGCATATCGTCCGCAAGCAAATTGATCGGCGGAACGCATGGTGCAGACCATAACGAGGGCGATCAAGATGTACGTTGCTGACCCAGACCAGCGAGATTGGGACGAGTATGCAGAAAGGCTGGTGTTTGCACTCAACTCGTCGACCGATCGGGTCCGAGGAGAAACGCCTTTTTATATGACATATGGATGGGACCCTCGGTCGACACTGGAAGCTGCGATACCTATCGGTTGCACCCGGACCCGCGATCGGGATGCTCGACGCTGGCGCATGAAGGTCCAGAAACACTACCAGCATGCAAAAGAAGTCTTGAACGAAAAGCTGCGTCAGGCCACACAATACCGGACAGACCGTTCCAATGACCAGGTCCGACCCCACGGTGTAGAACCAGGGGAGAGGGTATGGCTATACCTAGACCGAGTGAAAGAGGGATATGCGAAGAAGCTGGCTCACATGTGTCAGGGCCCTTTCCGTGTTGCCGAGCTGATCGGTGAGCACGCAGCACGTCTAGTAACAACTGGTACAGATTACAAGGTCTTCCCGATCGTGCATGTGTCCAAATTGAAGCTGGTCCGAGAATTTCCTGATCGACCCAAAACTCCCTGTCTGGTAGACGAAGAAAAGAGATTTGATTTCGATGAAGCGTTACTGCCGGAGGACAGTTGGGAACGGCCATTAGAAGAAGACGAGTTTGAAGTGGAGAAGGTCTTAGATGTTCGGTCGAACAAGAAGACCAGGTTCGGTCGGACTCACCGAGAGTACCTGGTCCGATGGAAGGACCATGATGAATCAACTTGGGTCGACGAGGTCGACTTGAATTGTGGGGATCTTCTACGAGAGTTCGAACGAGAACGAGTCAGTCGTAATCGCTTCGCAGTGATGCAGACTCATGAAGACCAAGACCAAGACACGCAGTAGCATCGGTCGGTCTAGACCGGTGTGAAGATGTGGAAGGTCCGGAGTTGATGTGAAATTGTGATGAACTGTGACGAATTGGAGTAGCGGAATGACGAATGTGATGACTATTTTTTCGTGATGGAGGTGGAAATGTTTACGATAACGTGTTCGGTGCAACTATGGAGAGAGTGGTAAAATTAGCTCAAGTGATTTGACGATTGGACATATGAAAAAGAAATGATGACATGTATTGCGAGTTATCTGGTCGACTACCTGCGACTTCACTTACTATAGCCCCACAGACGGCCGATGACCATCGACGGATGATTTTTCACTTGATCTTGAAACTGGTTACGCCAGGGGTCCTTCCGGTCAAGCTGGACCAAAGCATCCTTGAGGTCCGCGACCGGCTAAGGGTAATCAAGACCGGGGTACCATATGCCGTCGTCGGCCATCACTCTGGTCTTCTCAACGCGACGCCTCGGAATGTGGAGGAACACCGGGTACAAGAGCAGCGTCACACTTGCGGGCTCGCATCCCGTCCAAAATGTACTGGCACAGGGATTGCCAAGCCTCGCCCGCCCGAATTCGACGTCGGTTGCGCTTGCTCTGGAACGTCGCCAGGCCCGGATCTTGTCGCACCCGGTCGGGGGGAAGCACCAAGTAGTGGGACGCTTTCCAAATTGCTTGGCCGTGGATCTTGTTGAAATTCTTCACCCGGCCTAGCAAAGTGCCGATCCACGGAGTCAAGTGGAACACAAGTCCTATCTTGGGGTGTTCGAAAATTTTCCATGGTTCATCGCCGTATAAGCGGGAGATCTGCGCCGACGTAATCAAGTCCTCCCTCCATGCAGACGCGGCAGGGGTTTTCTTGGCCGGTGGAAAGAGCCAGAGGTCCGGGCGGGAGAAAGACCGGGCCAGAAGCTGCTTGGTCAGGGTAGACCGGCGCAAACAGCCGATTTGCCCCGACGACCACGGCAAGGTGATTTCAAACGTCCACGGCGGAAGGGAGCTGGTGTCAACTGCCATGTTCTTCAGTAGAGCGTACTTGTGAAGCTTGGATGTCCCGGGGAGAACCGAAGGCGCCGGCTTCGCTGGTGCCAACACTGGTGTGGCGTCACTTGGCAAACCGGTCTTCTGTTCTGACCCCAATGTCGACGCCACTTGGATGAAACTTTCACGCAAATTCGTTCGTGACTTAAACTGGATGGCGACCATAAACTCGGAATCGCAGGACCCTTCGCTGGAGTCCTCCTCGGACGAGACCCCTGTGTGCTTGGTGCGATTTGCAGTACGGCGCGAGGGAGCTCGACTTTCCGAGGTGCCGTAGACTCCGTCCGTGTCCGAGTCCGAGTCCATAAGAAGCGCCTGTGTCTTGGATCGCTTATGAGGCACTGCACGCTTTCCCTCGAGTCTGGGTTCGCGCGCAGTGCCCCGCGCCCTCGAGCTACCCGGCGCGCCCGCGCGCTTCTTTGGTTTGTGTGCAATTTCGGGCTGCTGAATATCAGCCAATGAACGGTGTCGGTCTTGGTCCTGCTGCAAGCGGTCTTGGTCTTGCTCCGAGGCGACTAAGGATGCCGACGCAGACCAATCTATGCTTGAGGAAGCAGTAGAACACGGAGGAAGCAAGTTCATCAAGCGCTGGCGGCACTGGTCTAGTGCCACCTGACGACGACCCGACTCTAGCGTCCAAGAGTCTGACTTGTATTGATAAGACCAGACTTTCCCGGTCTGGTCTTGAATGGAAATTTGAAGTTCTGCAATGCGTCGCGCGAAGTCGTTGCCTTGCATGCGCAGTGAAGTCGCGTCAAACTGTCCGTCCAGTTGCTGCCGGCGAACAAGTGCAAGTTGATCCCGGAGATGGGACTGATGAGCCTCCAGACGGGACAGCTCATGACGCGCGCTTACCAGCTCCTCTAAAATTGGTCGAAGCTGGTCAACATGATCGTCGGACTGCTTATCGGCATCAAGCAAGGCACCTATTGCCTTGACGACGCTGGGAGGGATGAGAGCTGAAAACAAACGAGGGCCAAGACAAGTACAAGACGAAGACCAAAGATGCGCACCTCGTGTTGCCTGGTGGGACACCTGGGTCCTGAGACGCATGTTTTCTGCAAGCATGTCCTGCATCCTCGTGTCGGCTTCAGTCTGACACCCTTCCGATGTTTGAAGTGCAGGAAAGTTACATGGGCTGCCAGACCGAGCACGACCGGACAGGTGAAGAAATGTGGAGCGACTCGGCACATAGAGTTTCTACAATAACAAGCGTCAAGAGGAAGCATAAGAGGATCGAGTGCCAGTAAAGTAAGTACCTGGCGCAGGGGAGAAGATGGCTGGTCCATGGTGAAGAAGTGTGAGTGACCAAGGTCCAGTTGGTCGAGTGATGGGTGAGTCAGACCGTTATCGTTGTGCGACACGGTCAGACTCAGGGGCGGCTGTGGTGAAGTGTACCACAAATTTGGTCACTTTTGGTCAAGGCAGTTGGTCGAGTTTCCGATTGGTCTAAACAAGGGGGGCTTTTTAGCCTATCAGATTCAAGGAGTATCAAGAACGCCGGTCTTGGGTGAGTCACCTGGCATTGGGTATTTTACATAATTTGTGTGGGTACATTAGGGACCATAGGGAGGTAGTATTATTGGTTAGTTGTGGTTTTTCCAAGTAAGAGTCTTTTGGTTACGAATTTTCCGGTAAAGGTTTTTGGTCTAGGAATAAGTGGCAAATACCTCTTCTGGTCTTGGTCTACACCGCAGCAAGGGGTCGCCGTTATTCTTTCCACGTACACTAGTCGCCTCCGCCCGCCGCGGAGTGTTTGGGGGAAGGGGGTTGAATTATTCCCTCTTGCCTATTATACCCGGTCTGGACGCGCCGCACGCTCACTTTGGCCATCGGAAGTCCCTCGACGGGAGTACGATTTGGCGATCTCGACACTTTAAGTCAAGTACGTTTGGAACGTGCGATTCACTGGATTGGTCTTTACGTGGAGATATCGTTTGTGGAATTTCACGGGCATATTGGGTCTTTAGGTGGACATATTGGCTTATTGTAACATTGGTTGGAGTTTAGACCGGTTTTGGTCTTCTCTCATATTGGTCAGGGGCTAGACCGGTTGATTGGTCTACCCTCTATTATTTCGTATTGGTCAGGTCTAGATCGTTTGAACGATCGACCTATTGGAATTTATCTTTTGGAAGTGTTTCTGGTCTGTACGTACCTGGGGTGAAAAGTTCCGCCCTAGGTACACTTAGCCAGCACGGTTTCATATTCAAGACCGAATCAAATCGATCTGCGATCCCGATCCACCGAGTGTGTAACTAGCCCACTCCAATGGGTACACAAGGTGAGATGGTATTAAGTGAATCGGACCAAGTGTCTCTGGATGATGACCGGTCTTCTGCCAGCAGCGGACGATCGGACCAGATTTCGAGTGGAGGTCCGCGGATAACCCCCCCCCCCCGTAAGTTGGAAGGCTGGGAACGATGGTGAAGGTCAGGTTGTCGATACAAATGTATTCGATTTAGAACTTGACTCCACCACAGAACCTTCTAAACTTTTGTTAGGAGTCGGCAAAATTGGGTCCATCTCCGACGCTCAAGTTTCGAATTTTGCCCGTATCTTGGTTGCTGTCAATCTCACGATCCTTAACCAGATTCTTGGATCCCCTGAAGTTCTTGGATTTTTCCATTGCTCTTGATTCCTCCACACATCGTGGTATTTCTTACTTATCGATACGGATTTGGTTTCATTATAAGAATCTTCTCCACAATATTCATGTGGCTGCGTTACCAATGTCAGATAGACATACTGCGGTGAATATTTATGACCTCACAGTGAAGGTTTTTAAAGTTTTGTGCCCATCATTGAGAAAGAAGGTGTTAGGAATTGCTTCAGATGGCGCAAACGTCATGGCTGGACGAATTGGGGGTGTGGTAACATTGTTGGAACGTGACTGTTTGTTTCCAATTCACAGAACATGGTGCATGCTGCACCAAATTGATCTTGTCGTTAAGGAACGAGTCAATAATCTTTTGGGGGGTGAGTTCATCTCCATTGTCAACAAAATTGCACATAGATTGCGCAAACAAGAGAATCTGATTCGCGAAATGGGAAGTAAGTGCCCCAAGATGACAACGCGTTGGCTCGCTCTTGGCTCTTGGTCACAGTGGCAGCTACAGCATTATGAACAATTGAGCACTTTCTTCTCCATTCGTCGACCCGATCAAGTCAGGCCACCTGAATGGTATTGGCCAATCGTTGCCGCTGTATTTGTTCTATTTGAGACCGTCAATCGCACAATGAGGGCTTTACAGAATCGAAATCTTCTTGTGACCCAGCAGAGAATGGAAATATGCAGCATGGTTGACCGCATTAAGAAGATGAAAGAAGTGGAAGGTCCACTGACTGAAGAAGAGTTGCGAGCAAAGCATGATAACGAGTTTATTGGAGACAGGACAATATCATATGAATCTATCACCGGCTTCCTCGATGACCAAGGACTGTTGATTCATGACATTGTCGCAAATTTGCCTGAAGACAACCAGTTTTTAGTGAAACGAGAGGGTGAACAATTTATCACTGGGTTTGTACTTGGCGTCAGTCGTATATGTACGATTCGAGACTCATAAAATCGCTCGATCAAAGACGATTTCCCTTCGTGTTTCCAAGTTTCTTGTGCAAGTTGCGAGGCAGAGATTTCGGTGCACTACTTGTGAGATACCGAGAACGCTTCGCGGCTATTTTGCATCAAATCTGCTCTGAGCAAACGGAATTGTTTAAGGCATGCGAAAATGACAATGCGTTTCAACAGGCAATCCAGAAGAGTGGCGACCCGGATTCGTTCGAGGAACAATGGAATATTAACGCTCTTGATGGACGATTCACTTCACTTCGGTCGTTTCCTGGGGCGCTGTTTACAGTGTTTCCGAATACTTCTTCTGTTGAAAGCGATTTTTCAGTCTTGGGATGGGAAAAGAGTGAGAACCGAGAGTCGCTATCAAAAATCTCACTCGAAGGCGTTTTGCAAGCTAAGCAGTTTGATCAGCTGCAACAGCTCAAATATATTTAATAAACAGATTTCATTTCTTGTTTTGTTTGGATAGCAAAAAATTGGAAGACCTCCAAAACCCCAACAAGTCACCCCTCACAAACATAATTTGTGAGGGTCTCACATCCACAATTTGTAATACGGGTGAAATTAAATTTGTGAGATAATTTGTTGTTGGGCGATCGCAAGTGAGACTTCCAAAACAAACGCTGCGACATTGTCCACGAACATGATTGTTTCCATCTACAACCCAACTGCGTGTATATTCCGTATAGAGAAAAGGAGCCCTTCTATAAATACGTTTCTGTTCAGACTCCGACAATTTTCGTTCCAGTTTCTAATCGGCGGAATCGTGTGGACGCACAATCGCGTTTCGTTTCGGCGGTGTGATGGGCCATCAACACGATGAAGCTGAGCACCGGCTGACGCCCCGCCTCAGTGGCTCTTCAACTTGCTCCCTATACCTTCCTGTCTCTGCGACTGCACCCATTAAGTCGTTTCACTATACGGCGCTTCAAGCGTGTGACACAAAGAATTCACTACGTGAGCAATGGAACGAAAGTGTTGTGCACGGTGTTTCTCGCATTCTCCGCACCGTGAAACACCATGCATCTTGTCGTCCTCGGAATGCATCGCCCACAAACGCTGCTTCAAAAGTTTGCCGTCATGTGAAAGACGCGAGTGATTTCTACTGGCAGAATCTACTCGTGTGTCAGCGCGAGATCCTCTGCGGTGTGTCTGCGATGCTCTTGATGATGCCAGAGACAGTTGCATTTAGTTACGCAGCGAACGTGGACCCACTCAATGGACTGTACGCGACTGGATTTCTTGGGATCGTTGTGAGTCTATTGGGTGGTGTGCCGGCCACGATGGCAGGGGCTGCCGGCGCGGTTGCGATGGTTATGCCTAAGATTACCAGCATCACCGGTATATTGGCGTACTTGACGTATCACGAGCGTTTGCAGCATTTGTTCGTCGCGGTGACACTCGCCGGTGTGTTTGAGATCGTCTTTGGGATTTTGGGACTCTCGCGACTCCTTTCCATGGCTGCGTTTGGAAGGAGTCGGACAAAATTGCGGAAAGTGGAACACGAAAGGAGGAAGGGGAAATTGAATCGTTTTAAAGTCGGTAAGAAAGCGCCGTTATTAGACTAAGTTTCACGTTTAAACGAGGGCGCATGAATAAACTACTAGAGTTGATGTTTGTAATGTATATTATGTGGAGGGTGACTTTATCACAAATTATGTAAGCCGTTTTACAAATTGTGGATGTGAGACCCTCACAAATTATGTTTGTGAGGGGTGATTTGTTGGGGTTTTGGAGGTATTCCATTGATCATTATAGAACTACCAAATTTAAATAAATTAAGGTCAATAAATATACCAAAATTAGCATATTTTTATTAAATTTGGTAAATACCAAAATTGAAGAGGCTTGGCGTATAGTGAATAGGGGATTTAAAACTTGATTTTGGCGCAACAACAAATACGACGGTATTTCACCCGAAATACGACACCAAATACGACGAATTCACGATCAGAATACCCATTTTCAAACCTGACACACCTGTCTTATTTCCCTCCGCCAATTCGTCGTATTTCCGATCTCCCTTTTTGACACACACTTTCGAACACCACACTCACTTGCCTTCGCCCCGTCTATCGACCAACCACACAATCTCCCTCAGAAGTAGCTCGCCTGAATGCTCTGCTGCTACACATATTTGGCAAACGCGTTTTCCTGTACGTACATAGCGGCAGCCTCGGCTTATGCATATGATAGAACGACTTCAAATCCAAATAGATTGCACGTTTTTGTTAGAGCTACGAGCTAAGTGCACTCTGTGATTACGTAGAAACACTACTTCTCCAAAACTATCCCGAAATCCCCTTCGCGGTCATGACTTCAAGATTAGATAATATCAGGATAAAAGTAAGCATCCATCAATAAACCAGATGGAATCATCCTAAGGCATCAAATATTTGTGTAATATTAATGAGCGCTGGTTCAATTTACGGCACGTCCACCAGTTACATTACTTCTTTTAGTTTTAATTAATCTGTGTGTACCCTGATTATTGGCTGCGAGAGTGTTTAATCAACTCGGAGATAATTCGACTTAGCAAGGGATTCGGAAAACATAAACACCGGCCCGGTAGGATGAATTTAGAATGAAAACTCACCAGAATAGTCCCCGAACTCATAGTAGTAGCTAGTTATAATTTCCATATCGTGAAATAACCAAGACTTATAGTCCAGCCGGAGCCACGTATACGAGAAAACCAGGCGAGATTATTACAATTTGGAGTTTTCAACAATGGCTACTGTGGTGAAGTGTACCACAAATTTGGTCACTTTTGGTCAAGGCAGTTGGTCGAGTTTCCGATTGGTCTAAACAAGGGGGCCTTCTTAGCCTATCAGATTCAAGGAGTATCAAGAACGCAGGTCTTGGGTAAGTCACCTGGCATTGGGTATTTTACATAATTTGTGTGGGTACATTAGGGACCATAGGGAGGTAGTATTATTGGTTAGTTGTGGATTTACCAAGTAAGAGTCTTTTGGTTGCGGATTTTCCAAGTAAAAGTCTTTTGGTCTAGGAATAAGTGGCAAAAACCTCTTCTAGTCTTGGTCTACACCGCAGCAAGGGGTCGATGTTATTCTTTTCACGTACACTAGTCGCCCCCACCCGCCGCGGAGTGTTTGGGGGAAGGGGGTTGAATTATCCCCTCTTGACTATTATACCCGGTCTGGACGCGCCGCACGCGCACTTTGGCCACCGGAAGTCCCTCGACGGGAGTACGATTTGGCGATCTCGACACTTTGACTCAAGTACGTTTGGAACGTGCTATTCACTGGATTGGTCTTTACGTGGAGATATCGTTTGTGGAATTTCA
>CM047580.1:30686251-30724129 GCA_026184515.1 Peronosclerospora sorghi
AGGTTCCAGCGGTCGCATGTCTCCAACAATCGTTCAACCTTCTCGCACAGATCGTTCCATGACGAGGAAGGTATCAGAATGTCGTCGATGTACGACCGCCTCCCTAGAACGGACGGTCTTCTTTCCCGATCGGATTCACACTCTGTAAGCACATCATAACTTTCGGCAGGGTCCCGATCGGTCTTGATTTTGAAGTGTCCGTACAGTTCGTTGTCTATCAACCTTTAATAGACCTGGGGTGCGTTCTTCAGACGGAACGGCATACGATTCCACTCGAAAAGACCAAACGGTGTCACAAATGCGGAAATATTACAGGCTCCATCAGTCATCGAGACCACCCAAAATCCACTTGCCATATCTAGCGAACAATACCACAAGGTCTTGTCGAGGTCTTCCAACAGATCATTAATCAGCGGCATCGGGTACACCATGAGTTTAGTCAACCGGTTTACCAGCCGATAGTCGATGCACAGTCTAATGTCAACGCCGTTCTTCTTGATAACAATTACGATCGGCGAGGCCCAGGGCGAGGTCGACGGTCTAATAATCTTGGTGCCCAACAGTCCTTTAATGAGATCAGAAATCTTTCACGGTACTGTGGCGCCACGCGTCGACATCGCTGGGAAATCGGCTTGGCATCTCCCACGTCAATATCGCAAATCGCACCACGGGCTGCAGGTGGTAAGGCATTGACCTTTCCGATCAGCAGATGTCTTTTCTTCCATATGATATTCTTCAACTGCTCGATCTGGTCTGGACTGTTAAGGTCTTGATCACCCACTTGTAAATCATCCATTGTAACTTCGGGAGAGTCGGCAGACACTTCAGGGAGGACTTCCATTTGCCTTTCCAGCTCCTGAATGTACTGTTCCCCGCCTTCATGTATACATACTTGTTCATCTTCTGGGGTAATATCACCTAGACCATCTGGACCGGCTGAACGCCCCTGGTCTTGATCGACGGGCTGTCCTTCACTGATATCGGTCTGATTAGGAATACCGTCATGGTCCAACCTAGCAACTTCATGTTCCCCTTCTTCCGTTTCTTTCTCCGCTGTCGCCTGGTCTTTTGCTGACACCACGTTGACTAGCCTCGGCTCGTCTACTTGATGGTCCACCGTTCCTGGTGACTGCGGCGCCTTTCTTCGGACCAACATCTTTTTTGGGGTGACATAACTTGGTCTTTCTACTAAAGGTGATGTATCCTCTTCCACCGACACATCATCGCTGATAAGATCGTTGGTCGATTGGTACGCCAGGTTTTGCCACTCGACATACCGCCTCGACCCAATTGAGACGAACCCCATCTTCCTTGGTACCTTCCCTTCTGCTAACCACATGCCGACAATAGTGTTATTGTCCAGTGTCAGCGGCTTGTCACCGATATTGGTAACACGGACAAAATCACGTCGACCAGACCTCTTTACGAAGGTCGAGACCCACCGATCGCCACTGGTCAACCACAACTTCCTCGAACGAAAACCTTTCTCAACCGGGGTATCGGCAGACCTACCAACTGGGATAGTGAGGTCTTGGTCCCACCGGACCAGATCGGTATACGAACCATACAGAGGTCTTCTACCAGCCAACTGGACCTGGATCCATCCGGGAGCGTAAGCACTCCATGTGACAGGTCTAGGCGAATACCAGCTGGACCATGAAATCCATTCCTAGTAAAGCGTCTTGACCAGCCAACTTGCCAACCCAAGCGCTGAAAAAGTAGACCAGCGATCCCGACAAAGTAATTTTCACACGCGTTCTTCTTTCGGTCATATATGAGTTTTAGCCGATACCGACGCATTCTTGTCTCTGGGTATCGTCTATACGACATCCGACCTTACGAGCAAAGGCGGAGTCGATTATCGATACTTCAGCTCCAGAGTCGAACAACATCGTCGCTTTCTGGTTATTAATCTTGCCACAGGCTTTCGCCTGCTTGAACCATTTATCAGGCGCGTGATACTTCCAGTATCCGCGGGATACTCCAGGCAGCAAGTCCAACTGCATAACCACCTTGGTCCGGGAGTACTCATCGGTCTTCAGACTGTAGAACGGATGGTCTGGGTCGACGCAATTTGGAATAGAACGTGTATTGTCGGTCTTATCCTCCTTGCCGACATATGCATCGATGTGAACCGTAGAACGCTCGGCTCAATCCGGATTCCAACCTGGAGAGCGTTCTAGTTTAACATCTTTTACGCGTCCGGCGGCAGCATCCCCGCGTGCTTGTCCGGCACGTACCACTTGCGTATCATGTTAAAAAATTCTTCAATCTTGCAGTGGCCGGCCTCGTGGATCTATCCACATGACTTGCATACGAAGAGGCAGTGGTCCGTCGGGTGGACGCGTCTCTCGCACTTCTTGCAAACCATCTTCTTCCAGCAGTTTGGACCATCATGTTTGCTCGACCCACAGTGGGAGCACTTCTGACGAGGTCGGTCTGGATCGGACTTGCTTCCGTTCCTTCCCTTCCGGTCTACCTGGTTGGACTTCGACCTGGTCTTCGGGGCAGGTCCCGCAACATAGACGTAACGATACTGTTCTTCATCCGATGACTCCTGGCTGGATTGACTTCCACTTTCCCCTTCTGACCCCGTGCTGTCATCAGCTACAATTGCCTTGACCACTCGTGTCGGTCTGGTCCAGGGTCTCTTGACCGGATCGGTCTGGTTCTGGGTCTTGGATCGGTAGCGACCTGATCCACCAGCACTCTTCGCCCTCATGGTACGCGACTGCTGTAGCGTCCGTAGAGTCTGTTCAACTACACCCTCGTCCCTAAGACGCAGCAGAGTAAGCTGGTCCGCCAGTTCTTGATCGTCCAGGGTACTAATGTAGTGACCCACATGTTCCAGAGAAGCACCGTTCGGCGGGTTATTCTCTGTAATTGTTATGCCGGCACGAAGTGCAGCCACGTTCAACCGATGCAAATACTCGATCGGTGTCTCGTCGCTCCGCTTCTGCATGTGGTGATACTTGCGGGCACTCGAAAATCCGGAGTTACAATATTTCCTTTCAAACTCTGCACATAGCTGTTCCCATTCAGACCGGACGTCCCGACCTAACAGTTGGATCCAGTTGGCAGCCAGTCCTTTCAACAAATACCGGAAGATCAGACACTTTTCACTTTTCGGGGTCTGGTCTCGCAGGAACGCAGACTTGACCCGACCGAACCAAGACCGGGCCTGGTCTTCATCAGCATCCTTGCCAGTGAAGTCCTTGAGGTCGGTCGTCGCGGCCATACGGATGCGGGGAATCGCAGCAGATCCAAAGTCGTAGGCAGTAGTGGAGGCTAGGTTAGCCTTGCGCACCTTGCCTGCGCCTGTACCATCTGACCCACCATGGTCGTCAAGACCGCCGACCGACTCCATATCACAGTCACTTGTCTTGCTTGGTCTACGCGGTCTTGCCGGTTGCGGCTTGCGCCTTCCCTTGCCGGTTGGTTTATCACTTCTAATAGGCTTATCCATAGATGCTACCGATTCCATATCCACATCTTTGCAAACATTGACACCTTGACAGGTAGACCGGTCTTGGACATGTGGGCGCATAGGTGGTCTAACCCGTTCTTCCATGAAACGTTGCATCATCGTCTCAAACATGGCTTGGACGTTGGCTGGCGTCATGGGCAACGTGTTGATACCCTCCTTTTGCGGAACTGAGGCCTGTGGGGCTTGCTGGAGCCCCGACTGGCAAACACCCCCTTGCTGCCGCATACCCCTTTTTTGTTCAGACCGGGCATGGTCCACCCCCATGGTTATCCACTCGACACCGGTCTCCAACTCTGATGAGCTGTTAGAAGCCGGTGGAGACTGGTAGATCGATTCATCATCGGAACCAATGTCAACAGTCTCTGTGGAGGCTTCGGCGACCTTCATTGCCGTGGTGGGAGTTGGGCGGCGAACCGCCCCCACCAATGGCACCAAACGGTCGTGGAGGTCCGACATCGACGCCTCCAGTCTCCAAGCATCCAATTCAAACAATTTATTGACACCGGCGGGGTTCTGCACTTTAATTCCAACCTCCGCCAACATTGCCACCAAATTCTTGACGAGCAGTAATGGTCGATCACTCTGGATCGGCTCGGTAGTGGGACCGAGAAGACGGTCGGGGATATGGAGGTCCAACACCCGAAAAATCTGGTTTTGGCGAACAAATCGCTTCAATTCAAGAACATAATACATCTTGTCCAGGTATTGTTCGGTGATAGCCTCATCCCCAACCTTCGACTTTTCTTCGAAGTCGTCTTCGTCGGGTGGCATTCCCAGCCCTTTTATGGGCACCTTGGGTACCTTGGGGACTTTAGGGAGGTAGACCGGATCGTTCCAGTCTGCCTCCAAGTAATTTTCATCTTTTAGTTTTCCATCAATTTTTTCATTCATACACATAGGATCAGGACCTTGGCCCTGATCCTTTCCGGAACTATAGCAAGACCTGCTATAGTCCCGATCGGCTCCGGTGGGAGCCTTTTGGGGAGGAAAAAACTTATTAATCCCGATCTGGTCCTCCGCCAGGCCAGATCGGACATCGCCATCTTTATCAACAACGAGAACGTAAGGCGATAGCCTTTCCTTACTTCCTCTCCAGAACGACTCCATATTCAAATCATTCAAATCCTCGAATCCAATTTTTGGTGGAATATCAGCACGTTGATATCCACGATCACCAAGTGATCCGGGCACTCGCACCATTGTGGTGGAGTCAAGTTCAAATCTAAAACATTAGCATCGATAACCTGACTACCACCATCGCGCCCAGCGGAGTACCCCCTCCAACTTTCGGAGGGGGTACTCCGCGGACCACCACTCGAGATCTGGTCCGATCGTCCGCTGCAAGCAGACGACCGGTCGTCATCAAAACCCACTTGGTCCGATTTTTTAGTGTCCATCTCACCTTATGTACCCGATGGAATGGGCTAGTTACACACTCGGTGGATCGGGATCGCAGATTGGATCGAACAGGTCTTGAATATAGAAGACCGATCTGGGTAGGTATCTCTGGGGCGGAACTCTTCACCCCAGACACAAACAGACCAAAAACACTTCCAAGAGATAACTTCCAATAGGTCGATCGTCCAAACGATCAAGACCTGACCAATACGAAATAATAGAGGGTAGACCGACCGTTCCGGTCTAGCCCCTGACCAATACGAAATAAGACCAAAACCGGTCTAGTTTCCAACCAATATTAAAACAAGCCAATATGTCCGCGTAAAGACCCAATATGCTCGTGAAACTCCACAAACGATATCTCCACGCCAAGACCAATCCAGTGAATAGCACGTTCCAAACGTACTTGAGTTGAGGTGTTGAGATCGCCAAATCGTACTCCCGTCGAGGGACTTCCGGTGGGCCAAAGTGCGCGTGCGGCGCGTCCAGACCGGGTATAATGGGCGACAGGGGATAATTCGATCCTCTGCCCCCAAACACTCCGCGGCGGGCGGAGGCGACTAGTGTACGAAAAGGGAAGAACGGCGACCCCTAGCTGTGGTGTGAACCAAGACCATAAGAGGTTTCAGCCACTTATCCGAAAGCTAAAAAAATTCCTCACTTAAAGGTATAACCTCTTTCCTAAAAGGTAAAACCACAACTAACCAATAATACTACCTCCCTATAGTCCCTAAATGTACCCCCAAGAAAATATGTAAAATACCCAAAGTCGGGTGACTCACCAAAACTTTCGTTCTTGACACTTCTTGAGTCTGATAGGCTGAAAAGCCCCCCTTGTTTAAACCAATCCGAAATTAGACCAAATGCTTTGACGAAACTTGACCAGAAGTGTGCCAAATTTTGGGCACGCTTCTCCACACCTCCGGGTCCTGGTATGGCTTAAGCATACCGACATAAAAGGTTGGGTGCGTACGCATCGCCTTCGGGATGTCTAAGGTGTACGACAAGCCCTTTCGGGCTAACACCTTAAAGGGGCCCACAAACCTGGGGCGCAGTTTATTGCGCAACACATTTGAAACTGCATGTGTAGGAAGATTTATCATTTAATAAAATACTTTCTCCTACTTTGTATACCTTTTTGTTACGCCGCCCCTTTCGGTCAGCTTGTTCCTTCTGCTTGTCTTGGGTTTCCGCCATGGCATCGCAGACGTGTCGTAAGACACTAAGGCGCGTCGATAAAAACTTATCGATGTGCTTTCGCACAGATACAGGGCTGACATCGGGGAATCCTCCCCCTCAAGCCTTGGGCCACACACACGTGGCGTCAACGGAACCCTCCGATTCACTAATCCGTTCACGTAAAACGGGGGAAACCCCGTAGATGCATGGACCGAATTGTTTATAGCAAATTCGACCATCGGAAGCATCTCACTCCAATTCTTTGGAGAATCCGGACATAAGCTCCGGAGATAATCCTCAACAACGCGATTAACGCGTTCCGTCTGAACGTCCGTCTGCGGATGATCCGCAGTGGATATGAGGAGCTTGGTGCCTAGCACCTTAAACAACGCTCCCCAAAACCGTCCCGTAAAACGAGGATCCGATCCGACACAACGGGATCGGGTAGACCATGCTGTCGAAAGACACGATCTAGGAACACTCTTGCTGTTCCTTGTCCATCTATGGACTCTGGAACCGCCGCCAGGTGAGCCATCTTGCTCAAACGGTCTACAAAGACCAATATGCCGGTGTTCCCGGCCTTATCCTTCGGAAAACCGAAGATAAAATCCATGCTAATGGATTTCCAACACTCCGTTGGAACCGATAAGCTCGCCAAAGGCGCAGCTGAACTTGCAGAGGGTTTAACCCTCTGACACGTCTCACAGATGCGTATATACGCACCGAACCACTTATACATATTGGGCCACCAATACAAAGCGCTTAATGCGCTGTAGGTCTTATTCCGACCTAAATGACCCCCGGTAGGGGCGTCATGTGCCTCAAAGAGGACTCTATACTTCACTTCCTCACCATGAGGAACAACCACCCGCGGAGTGTCCTACGCGCTCGTGCTATAATATAGCAAACCGTCACAGTACCTGTAACGGTGTAACTGAGCTTTAGCTCGACTTGACAGGGTAGGCTCAGACGAGCCAAGACCCTTTTCACCTAACGCGCGGATAAGAGCCGTACATTGTGGGTCTTTCTGATACGCCTGGCGTATGTGATTTACCACAGACGTGGTGACGAATGTCGCGTGAGCGATATCGTAATCGGGACGACGCGACAACGCGTCTGCAAGCACGTCCTGCTTGCCAGGTTTATACTTAACCTCAAAGTTATACTCCGCAAAGAAGGAGAGCCAACGGGCCATCCGTTGGGAGAGATGAGGCGACTTCGTCGCTTTCCGCAAGGACGCTTGGTCAGTATAAACCGCGAACGGCTTTGAGCCGAGTAGGTGAACCCTAAATTTGACAAGGGCATACTTCATTGCAAGTAGCTCCTTGTCATGAACGGGATAATTCCGTTCCACAGCTTTAAGCTGCCTCGACTCAAACGCAATCACGCATTCCCTTACTGCATCGTCTGCTTGTAACAAAGCACATCCGATTGCGAATTCGGAGGCGTCGCAGACGACACTAAATGGTTTCCTAGAGTCTGGGAGAGAAAGAACGGGAGCTTTTAACAAGCTCCCCTTAACCGTTTCAAAAGCGTTTTGTTGTTCAGTTTCCCAACACCAATCAACATCCTTCTTAAGAAGGTCGGTCAATGGCTTCGCCATTTCAGCGTAGTTCTCGCTGTACTTGTGGAGATAGTTGGCTAATCCTAGCCATTTCCGTAAATCTCTAAGATTTACAGGCAAAGGCCACTCCACAATGGCTTTCACCTTCGCGGGATCCGCCCGCACTCCATCCTTACCGATGAAGCATCCGAGGAAAGGAATTTCCTCAGCACCAAAGATACACTTGGATGCGTTTGCATATAACTTATGCTCTCGCATACATTCGAGCACTGCTCGAAGGTGTATCAGATGTGTTTGAACATCAGACGAATCGCCTTCCGCACGACTATGGACGAATATATCGTCGAAGTACGTCTGAGCGTACTTCCTATGAGGGCGGAAGAGTTGAGTCACCAAGAGATTGAAAGTCACTGGTGCATTTGAAAGCCCTTGTGGCATAACAAGCCACTCCCACAGCATGCCACTAGGCGTGCTAACCGCTGTCAGCGGAATATCGGACGCTCGCATGAGCACCTGATAATACCCGTCCACCAATCTAAGGCACTGTACACAGTACAGCCCGCCATATTGTTCTGGAGGACATCTTTCCGAGGAATCGGAGTCTTCATGGGTACAGTAGCTGCATTCAGCTTGTTGTACGCATGCACAATGCGCCACTTTCCGTTCGGTTTACGAACACAAAAGGTGGGAGATGAGTGGGGAGACTTACTCTCCCGTACCATCCCTGCCTCTTCTTTCCCCATGAAGAATGCGTCGATGACGTCGCATTGCTCATTGAGGAGAGGCCACTGCCTAGTGACGAAGTATTTGGTTCCAGGAACCAAAAAAATTTCATGTCGGACCCCCCTATCCGGTGGTAACCCCATCGGCGGGTTGTCACTAATGACATCTCCAAATTCCTTTAGTAAGGAATGGTAAGGGTCCTCAGGATCCGCGAGGATCTTGAGACCGCTTCGGGCATTCAATGCCTGTTTGGTTTGCACCAAAACTGACACGTCCATAGTGGATGAGGAGTTCAACTCCTCTTCCGGACGTAATACGACAACCTCGTCGATTTCACCTGCTTTCAAAGCAGTTTCAAATTCGTTGAAGGACATCTCCTCCAACGACAACAGTTCGCCTACCCCAGGCAACCGTTCAAGGCTTACGCCTTCTGTGACAAAACCTGTCACACTATTCAGCATCCTATAGGACTGCTGACTACTGGCCTCGGGACTCATCCCGAGACCCAGATGGGGGTAGTCATTTGCCCCATCTATTGGAAGCGCCTCTCGCCTACCCACAGATGTCTCTACCTCTACCACCGGTGACTCGCCGTTCTCACCTAAAACGGCGTAGTCGGAATCATTTCCGACGTGCGAAAGAGACGAACTTCGGGTCTCTTCGCTTGGAAGCACCTCGCGCTTAACCACAGGGTCTCTACCCCTACCACTGGAGTCGCCTCAGAGGAATCCACCTCTGCCAATGGCGACTCACCAGTATCGCCTATAACGGCGTGGTCGGAATCATTTCCGACCTGCAGAAGATACAAACTTCGGGTATCTTCTCTAGGAATCGCCTCGCGCGTAACCTCAGAGGAATCCACCTCTAACACTGGCGTCTAACCAGTCTCGCCTATATCGTCGCGGGGATTAATCGCCGAATCCCACTTGTCAAGAACACTTCCTTGACCTCATTGGGATTGATCATCTCATACATTCCAATCTCTGGCATCTCACGCCAGAATATCTTTGCGATCGAGCAAAGGTGGGTTCATGACTCGCCAATGCTTCACCCGATCGCGGGTGCGTTGAGCCAATGGACTTAGACTTCCAGTCTATCCATGGCTCGTGGCGTCCCAGCCACTGCATGCCCAGAATGAGGTCATACCGCGAGTCCAAATCCAGGACTAGGCAACGTTCAAAGCTGTCGAAGTCTGCAAACTTCAGCTTAAGGTCAATCGAGACCTTGGGTACAGAAACCTGTACGCCCGTCGCAAGACGGACTGTGACAACGTCACGAGAACGTGCCTCTAGGGCCTCGGCATACAGCCGACTCTTCACAACAGAATCTTGTCTGACACAATTTTCAGACGCTCCAGAGTATATCAAGACTCTCCAAGGCTTATCAAAGCCTTTCACGTCCGCAAGTACTACCAGCAAACCTGGATGGTACACCAACTCGGTGCTAGAACGCACCGTTTCCCTCGGGGCTATGTGCTGTCGTCCCCTACTCTGGGGCTTAAGAGCACTGAGAGATCCCCCAGTAGGGCGCCCCGCACCTACTGGGAGCCGTCGGTTCCCGACGGCTTGGGCAAGGGCTTTTTACCTACCCTCGGCCCCTTGAAGCGAGTATCTCACTGGGGATTTCTCGGACACCTGTTCCGCAGATGATTCGTGCTTCCCCACAGGAAGCATCTCAGCGTCCCATGCCGCTGCAACATAACTAAGAGCTCTGCCTCGAAGCTCTGAGAGAAAGAGTCAGAGTGACTCTTAGCGGAAGGTTTCTCTCCGCTTCGACCTGACTCAGGTCCATGGGTTCGGGACCCACATTAGAGGAATGAAAGTTCCTTTCGGCGTTGAACGCCATCTTAAACGCCTCCCCCAGGGATTGGGGTCGGCATCGGAAGAGCTCCGAGCGTGCTGGCCCTTCTTTCAGGCCTCCCATGAACACGAGAATGGACACATCGCCCGAATACGCTTTCGCGGACATCCCTGCCAACAGGGTCTTAAGTTCTTGGATATATGTTTCCAAGTCCTTAGTGCCCTGACGGCACCTCAGAAACGCCAGCTGATTCTGGAAAACCAGATCAGGCGTGGCATACATGTCCATAAGCTTTTGGTTAAGGACTTCCCAGGTTTGGAACACGTCCGTGACTGATTCCGAACACGTGAACGACCATGCACGGTCTTTACCCGTAAGATGGGTCAGTGCAAGTCCCACTTGCAAGTGATCTGCGATCACATTCGCTGTAGCGAAGTCCGTTTCGACCTCACGAAGTCACACATAAAGTTTATCACACTTTTTACCGGTGAATTCATTTATCTTAAAGTACAACGGGGGACGCACCCCCGTAGACGTGGAATGACTTCCACTACAACTCGCCTCATGGGCGATGAAGGCACTGGCCCTCGCCTTTACGGCCTCAAGGCCCTGCTCCACTAGGAGCTGCTTGCCTTCGTCACCCAGTAAGGATAACAGCCTGTTAAAGGCTTCCTGCTGGACGAGGGTCAACCTATCCCAATCTTCCTGATTCATCCCTTGCAGAGGATGCCTTAGTATACCAACACATGTGTTGGATTGACTACAAGTGCTACCAGATGTAGCCGGTGCGTATACGCACGGTGCGGCTAGCGCACAGAGGAATACTTTCCTTTAGCGGCGATGTGCCACTACTTAGCCGATACGACCTTATAAAAGGGCTTAGTAGTAGAGTTCTCTCCTACTCGGGGTCAAGATTTCCCTTGGTTTACTTGTTAGACTTAACTAACGCCTTGAGACAAGGCTTCCCTTAGAAAGGGAGTAGCTAAAGGTGGTATTCCTTTTGGCTACAAACACTCACAGCACGCGCGACCGGTCGAGGTCGTGCGTCTAGCTGGATTGACGTGTTTTGTAAACTGAATGTATACTTAATATGTAATTAGCCTAAATTACTTTAAACTAATGTAAACTATATGTAATACTAAGTAGAACTTACTAAATTCGTACCTATCCAAAATGTAATGTACACCATCTGTGTACTAACACGTGGCAGGCTGCCACGCCTCCACCAAGGTCTCCTGCCCTGATTGGTTAAAATAAACAATAGGTCCAAACCTTCGGATCCGTCAAAACTGACCCCAACCGTTGTGTACTTACGTGCACAACATAACTAAATGTAAACAGAATGTAACCCTGTTACAGAATACCGAACCGATCGACTCCGATCGGCCGCTGCAACTAGTCAAGAATCGTTTGGCGATGCTAGCCAAGGTTGGGATAAAGGTCAACAATGCTAATGGTGTTGTCAACCTGTTCGAAATTGATACGTGGAAGTTCAAACAAGCTATGTCAATGCTACACGACCATCTGACGCCATTGGTGGGGTAGGTGCGCCGCCCAACTCCCACAATCGCGTTGGAAGCCCCAAACCTCGATCAATTGTCGAGAAGGCATCCTCCGATAATAGCTCGCTATATGGGTCGCCACCTTCCTCCAAGTGCTCGTCCGAGTTGGAGGTCGGATGACCATGGATCGTGGTACCAGTCACGGTACCAGTCACACGGAACAAAAAAGGGACGTGAGGCAACGAGGGGCGGCATGCCAGTCGGGGCCCCAGGGGAGTCCACAGGTATCGGCACCCCCCGAGACCGATCCAGTCACCTCGCCATCGATGGAAGCAAGGATGCAAGTCATGTTCGAAGTTATGATGAAGCGTTACGCCGCAGATCGAGGCCGATTACCTCTGCGCCCTCGTGCACCATTCCTATCGGTCCATAAAAACGAGGCTATTTGTGAGGACGTCGAAATGCAGTCAATAACATCAACAGACAAGCTGTCCGAAGGTGTTAGACCGGTTTTTAAGACGATACGCAGGTCTCGCCCAGCCGCCCCTGCCGATCGGCAAGTAGCAGCGACTTCAACATGGAGTCGATTAGCGAAATTGACGATGAATACAGTGGTACGGGCAGAGTCGGGACACGTAAGGCGAACTTAGCCTCGAAAAAGGAGTTTGACTTCAATTTGACGGCGATCCCAAGGATCCGCATGGCCGCAAGCACCGAGTTGAAGGACTTTATGGGTAAAGATGCCGATGAGGAGCAAGCCCGATCATGGTTCAGCCGAACGAAGTCCGCCTTCCTCCGTGATCAGAAGCCAAACAAAGAACGGTGTCTGATCTTCCGAGATCTGATGAAGGGACCGGCTGCGATTTGTATCCAGCAGTTAAGTAGGGAAGTCCGGTCTGATTGGAGCCTGCTATGTATGGAGTTCGAAAGGCAGTACTGCCACCCCGGCTTTTCTACTGCTAGGAGGGTATCACCACATGAGAAAAAAAAGGGCGATGAAACGCCCATCGAGTACCTCCACCGGATTAATGTGGCTGCGATGCGTGCGGGGATCCCGATCCGCCGATCGGCGCTGCCCAAGAACATGTGGGACACTTTATCAGTACGCTGGACGATCAAGAGTTGGCCGATCAGCTGACCTTACTGCGTCTTGGGGACGTGGTAGAAGTGGAGCAGACGTTACGTATGCTGGTCCACTACCCCAGTATGAGGACAAAGGTTTCTGTCGGATCGAACCGATCCCGATCGAAGGTGCAGGATGATTATGTGGAGATACCTGCGACCTGACCGGTCATAGCGATCAGATCGATCGTCGCCGATATAAGCACCGGGTCAGAAGGGGAGAGCAGTGGTTGGTCCAGTCTGGAATCAGACGAGGAGCAGTACCGTCACATTTTCGTCGCCCAGTATGCACTAAGAGATCGACCAGGGTCACTCCGTGCCGAATGGAAGGCAGGAAACGGCAACAGGTCGGACCCGGATTCGCCAAACAAAAATTGCACTAACTGCGGGTCAACCAAACACGATGATCGGGGCTGCTGGCGAAGAATTACGTACAAGAAATGAGAAAGACGCGTCCACGCCACCGATCACTGCTTGTTTGTATGCAATGCATGTGGATAGATTCATGACGATGGACAATGCAAGATGGAACATTTCTTTGATCAGATACACAAGTGGTATATTCCAGACAAGTATGCGGGAATGTTGCCGCACGATGTCGAGAAGATGTTAAACTAGATCGCTCGCCAGGTTGGAATCTGGATCGAGCCGAGCGATCTACGTTTAGCATTTATGCATATGTCGGAAGGGGCGGCAACTCAACGACAAAAGAGACAGGCGATGGGAATCATCTGATCTACAGTCTTGCGACTGATGAATATTCCCGATAGAAGGGTCTTTATGCAGTTGGACCTGTTGCCTGGAGAGACACGCGGCTACTGGAATATCACGCTCCCGACAAATGGTTCAAGCAGGCTAAAGCCTTTGGCAAAATTAATAATGAGAAGTCGACGATGCTGTTTGACTCTGGTGCGGAAGTCTCAATTATAGACTCCGACTTTGTTCGTAAGGTTGGATGTCAGATCGTCTATGAACATAGGCAAGAATGCGTCGGGATCGGCGAAAATTCCTACATGACCGAAGGGGGGAAGCGTGAGAAGATCACTTGATCTGGTTCATTGGTCTACTTCTTCAGCGCTTGGGTCGGTAAGCTGGCCGGACAAGACGCGCTCCTTGGCAGGGATTTTATGGTGCCTACAGGCATACGCCTCGATCTGTAGCATGGAGTACTCACGCTTCTAGACAAAGTCCAGTCCAAATGGCTGGCCGACGCCCCTTACAAAGATCTCGCACTGATATGGTAAGGTGGAACCAAGATATGACCATTCCTATGGGTCGATCGGCAGATATCTCGGTGGAAAAGGACTATCGGACAAGGAAGTTGTCGGTGACCAGGGGTGATTACTGGGTACCGATGTTTGTGGAAGGCAGAAACCGAAGCGATTATGTACGAGTTACTAACATCGGTAACAAACCACTGATGTTAGGCAACGGTACGATCGTCGGTATGTGGCTGGCTGAAGGAAAGGTTCCGTGGAGGATGAGATTTTTTTCGATCAAAAATACGCTATATGCAGTGGCAAAGCTTTGCGTGTAAAACCACCGCCGATCAGGTCGGCGATGACAAGCCGGCCAAAGAAGACCCCCCTGCCGCGTACAGAAAGGCCAGATCACGTG
Organism: Peronosclerospora sorghi; assembly: GCA_026184515.1. NCBI lineage: Eukaryota > Oomycota > Peronosporomycetes > Peronosporales > Peronosporaceae > Peronosclerospora > Peronosclerospora sorghi. Next base: position 30,700,644 of record CM047580.1, read on the forward strand.
GTGACCAAGATGTGCCGAAGGTTATTAGTGCAGTCACCCGATACAGTAGGCTCACAGGCAGATGCACCGAGGGTCGTCAATGCAGTTGTATCACAAGGTCGGGTGACAGTGGATGGGGATGATCGCAGTATCGCTGGTGACGAATATGATGGCGCATCCACTCAAGTCGGTACCACAGGAGGACAGCCCGTCACGAGGATCAGTATTGCCCGTTTGACAGGGGTGGACCGAGTGAGTCCGCCTCACCAGATGACCTGGTGTATATGCACGGGGGAGGGGGAGAGTGCGCTGATGGAGCGGTGAATCCAATCTGGAATGTGGCTACCCCACCTGAAGTGTTAACCGATACGCTCGAAGCGACTATGGACGATCCGAAAGCCGCCGACACCCCCGAACGGACCGATCAGCCCAAGGAATTAATATGGTAGAAGAAATACTGGTTGATCGAGAGGGGTGCTGCTGATATCGACAGCGGTGATGTCAAGCCGGCCACACATTTGGATGTCAGATCGTCCCAGAAGACATGTTGCGGTCGAACGCACCGGGAATATCCGATCCACTTGAAGAATCACGAAGAAGCAATTTAGATCGGTTAGTACGATCTGGATTATGGCGATCTGGTTAAGACGCCCAAGCGAAATCAATGAATCGGAATTGTTATGGAGCGACGCAGACTCACGAAGTGGAAAAGCAAGATTTACAATAGCGAATTTGTGATGTTTTATTGTGATTACGACTACGGGTGTGTACAACTGTGATGAAGTGGTGATATTTCAATGGTGGTAATGTGGCTTAAGAATGTGGATGATTTTTTTTCGGTGGAAATGATAAAGACTCTTTCGATGTGGGTGCAATTGGATGTGGCGAGGGAGGACCTTGATTAACGAGATTAACGGCTAAGACAGATGGGACGATCGGGTAATCGAAAAAGATTTTTTATTTATGATGAATGCACGAATGATTGCCCGATCGTCGATCTTCTGGCGAAATTGGTTACGCCAAGGCTGCGCCTTGTCCAGCTGGGTCAAGGCGTCCATCAAGTTGTCAATTATGGTGTCGCAGTGGCAGCCGGGGTACCAAGCTCCGTCTTCAATCAGATCCCCGGCTTTCTCTTTGCGACGCCTGGCCATATGGAGGACAATGGGGTATAGGAAGACATCGATGTCGCATTCCTTTCCCGCATGCCCTCCAAGACGAATTGGCAGATGGAAAGCCAGGATGCACCCTCCCGACTCCGACGCTGCTTTCGCTGTTTCTGGAACGTGGCTAAATCTTTTTCCAGCTTCACTTGTCCAGCGGGAAGCACCAGGTAGTGGGTTGATTCCCAGATCGCTTGGCAGTGGATGCTGCGATATTTCCCAAAAAGACCCAAGCACGAGGTGATCCACGGAGTCGGCGCGAACATGGCGTCAAGGTCGGGGCTAAGCAAAACTTCCCACGGCTTGGCGTCATACATACGGGCGATCTGCGATCCGGTGATAAGATCGGGTCGCCACTCGGTTGCACCTGGATGACTAACCGCCAGAGAAAAGCCAGTAGTCCGGACGTGCAAAATTGCGCGCCAGCTGTTGCTTGATCGGAACAGATGGCCGCAGCAGATCGATCTGCCCCGGAGACCAAGGGTCGGCAGCAGCCAGACCTGAAGGAGGGAGAGGCACGTCAACCTTCAATGCCCCCAACGATGCATGATGATAAAGACCAGAAGTACCGGGCAGAGGAGTTGGCTTGGACACCTCACCAGCCGGTTTCGATAGTTCTTGGACGCTGTCACCCTTCGGGTGCACCACTTGGTCTGCCCCTGACGTTGACGCTTCAACTGCGGCAGCATATCGACGACGCTGGGTGGATCGGGACTGCGATAGAGAGGAAGCTAGATCAGATGAATCCGTCGATCCACCCTCAGATTCCGCATCAAGCAAAGCTAACGCCGACTTGTATCGGGAAGTAGTGGGGTCCAAGGGCTCTTGATTTTTCGTGGCTTAAAAGACTTGGATGGATCCGCTGTTGCGCGCAGAAGCTTTGCCGGTGTCTTGGCTTTCTTCCGCGGTACCGCCGGCTTCTCTTCGTAGTCCGGATCGGCCGATATGTCCCGCGCCCTCGCGCCTCTCGCCGCAACCTTGCGCTTCTTGTTGTGCGTACGAATTTTGGGGGGCGGAATTTCAACCAATCAACGGCGAGAATTTTCGCCCGAATTTTGTTGGAAAATATCGCAGGAAGAATGTGACTGTGGGTCCGCGAGGGCGCTCGATGCTACTCCGCAAGGAATAGGGCCAGCGACTAGCGAACCGGACAGACACGTAGCCAGCTCATCGTGGCACCGGTGGACGAGACCCCAAAGTTGATTCGATTCTTTGGTCTAGATGCCGAGCCGATCGTGGAAAGCATCAACTCTCTCGGAGTGATCGTCGATCGTGAGCTTTAACTCGGCGATCTGCCGATCCAACTCGCGCCTCTGAGAAATACAGAACCGATCGATCGGTCTGATCTCCGAGCTTTGTCGAACTACCACTGCGAGATGCTCTTGAAGATGCAATTGGTTGATCTTGAGACGACACAAGTCGTGACGAGTTCCGATAAGACCTTCCAACAACGGTCGAAGCATATCGAAGTGGCCATGCACCTACTGAACGGTATCAACAAGTGTTGCATGGTCTGGATGGCATTGATCGGCAAAGGATTTACATACGAGGGAAGTGAGGATCGATCTAAAGTGGAATTAACGGTGGATTGACGTACCTGGTCGATTTTAATTCGGGCCGAGGCCTTGACACGTGTAATCTCGGCTATCAAGTCTGAGCCATCAGCTTGGAGAACCGTTCTGTGTCCCGACGCTTTTTCTGGAACGCGGCGTTGGTCACGATCTGCTTTTCACGCTCAACTCTCAACTCCTCTCGGAGTGCATCAATTGTTTTCTGGGACCGATCAACCTCGACCCGGTGATCATCTTGTTCTCTGACAATTTTAGTGTCGCCCGAGTCGTCGGAATGGTCAGATCGGTCAGAAGTTTGAATATGCGGAGAGTGCGGGCACCGATCGCCTACGAAGACAAATGTTAGAGAAAATATGGCGATCGGAAGTCAAGTGGATTTACCTGGTACACTGGACTCGGAAGAATGCATGGAATTGAAGACTGTTTATGAGATCGGGCCGCTAGCGTTGCTCGGCTGCGACCAGACTCATGGGCGGCTGTGGTGAAGTGCTATCGAAAATTTTTGACTAGCATGTACCAGTGTACCAGTTGCCAAGACGGATCGATAGGGGGCTAAAGGACGGAGTGTTTTGGGCCAATCGTGTGCTTGGAGTGTTTTATACGCAGATTTAAGGTAAGGCACACGGTTTACATGTAGTTTACATATTGGATTTTAATTGGCTTACTAAATATAGTGTTAGTATTACATTGGCTTGCATAATTCGCCGCTCTGCAAGGAGTCATTGGGAGCAGGGAGCTATCCCCTTTCATTTAATCGCGGCCAGGACAGAGCTCCACCGGAAGTCCCACTACAGGAAGTTCCCATTACGTTCACTCACCCCTCAACTCTCGTCACGTTTGTAACGTGTTTTTCGGCTGGGTTACTCACTGCGATCTGTAGTCAAGTCCCAGATATTGGTTGGATTACTCACTGCTGCGTACAGTAAATTGACAGATTTTACCCGCATTTGGAGTGACGATTTCCGCTCCATTTGCAGATCGACTACATTGGATTATCTTTTCGTTGATTTTTGGATCAAGTAATACAGAAGTGGTACACCGATATCAGTACCTTCCAAGGACCTCACTAAAAGCGACGGTCCACCGAGTGTGTAGCCACCCATACCAATGGGTATACAAGGTGAGACAGAAGAAAAATCGGACTCGTCGTCCTGTAATGCCGATCGGTCACCCGATCGGCACCCAGGCGAAGGTTCGCGGGGTACTCCCCCCGTAAGTTGGTCGGCTGGTCATGACGGTGGTCTAGTTCCGAACACTTTGGTGTTCGATTTCGAATTGGACTCCACCACAATTACCTGAAGTTGGAGCGCTCGTCGAGCTCCTAACTAAGGTTTTAGCACGAGCTAAATAAGCCCCCTGTAACAAAATTATGCTTGAGTAGAAAAAAGATTTAACAACTTTCGTACACAGGTGGCCGGCACCCTGATCTATGGACCATATATTTCTGGCCACCCAGACGTTAGATCCCGTCATTACTGTTGTTGCGGCGTTTGACCATGACAACAAAGGACATTACGGTTGTCCTGTGCAAGCAAAAGGAAGTAGACTATCATTTGCTTCGGAGCCAGATCGGCAAGAAACTTTGGCAAACGGATTGACTGATCGAATAAACTAACTGATCCTGAGAATCATATGGCTCGAGCTATGGTCGCATTTGGTATGCAGATGGCGTCAACACCTGTTGTAAAACATTTCGGCAAAGTTCGGCGGTTATTATTTAAGCGAGCAGGTGGGCGGTCTCAACCGCCTGGTGCAATCCGAAGCGAAAGTTTGTGTGAGAACATAGTTCAGTCCCTACGTGGGCGAATTGTATTCTACATTGATATCCGATCTGAAGGATGAGTGTGTGCGGAAATATGATTTAGATGGATCGAATGAAAGATTCCACCAAAATTCCCGCAAATTACGAGGTAGACCAGAAAGGTCTTCTATTTCTTTCTAGAATCAGGTGAGATCGACGCTGGTCGTGATCTATCGGCAATATTGCTGTTGCGGAGACGCTGCATCGGTTGTCCTCTATCACTATCATGTCTGAGGAGGGGAATACGGGGGTCGAACGAACCTACCACAATGTTAGACAGCACTTCCATTGGAGAGGACTTTACCGCAGCGTCCAGCGCTATGTCGAGAGTTGTACGGATTGTTAGACGGGAACTCTGCCGATGACCCAGGGCGGATTTTTCGTAAATATCTAGACTACCTATCCATTTCAACTTATATCCATGGATAATATCCCCGTTCTTCCACCATCGATCCGAGGAAATACTGAACGTGTGATCTAGACCGATCCATTACTGGTCTGGTGATCACTAAGGCGAAAACCACCCCACCGTCCAGCAAGTCGCTCAATGCTGTGAGGAATGCACTTTCAGGTAAACAATGCCCGTACGGTGCATTATCATCAGTCTTGGTAGATCTGTGGTTCGCACGAGTTCGGCACAAACGCTCGAGATGGCCGAAATCTTCCCCAAAGCCAAAGTCGATGACGAAGTTGTACTCCCAATACACCCGGACGGATGGGTTGGGGCTGTAATCACTAGACACAATCTTAAATGCACAACTATGCTGTTGTTGTGCTCGCCCACGGCACTCTCGATGTCGTCGCGATTCACAGATCGTCAAAGAAGTTCTTACTAGCTACTTTTTTGTCCGACGTGTCGTTTAGCGAGGCAGAGCGGACTTGGCCACTGCGGCCGTTAATATCGGATCGTTTGTAGAACGAGATCTTACTTTACTGGACATCGCCGTCGTGTTCGTTGTCATCGGGATTCCCCTGATATCAAAAACAGATAATCTCTTCTTCCTCTCCGTTCCGTTCCTTTCTCCATTGTCACCGCTGTACCAATCCCATGATTACTACTGCCACCCTATCATCCGAAGTCGGAGTTATCCCAGGATTTTTTTAATCGTGTTAGGATGGTCTTACCTTTTAGCGGGCTAAGGGTGCATTTAATAGTACCTTGATCTTTTTTTAACTACCATTCTGTCTTCAAGGCTAATAGAAGTGCCTTAAGCTTGCGTTGGTAGAATCAAGCTCACACCTCCTTGACGCAACTGATATGGTTGTTCAACTAAGCCGTTACAGTCGAGTGAGAGATATATTCTATTAGGTCATTTTCTAATGGTACACTTTCCTGAATTTAATTTTCTAGGTGGTAGAAACCTTTATTTTTCGTTTTCTGATTCGGTTGAACGTAGTAAAAAAACTGTTCTATTTTGAGTGTTGCATTTTGGGGACATATTTTCGGATTTGGGTGTGCTCCAATGAAAATTTAAATTTAGTTTGGGAGTAAAACTAATATCTATTTTTGGTTGTGGGATTACTCACACACGTCTCAACGACAGAACGTTTCGAAACCGACTTCAACACTTCTCATGTACATTACATGTTTAAGAAGATAATCACTTTTTAATGTATTTTGGGAGTAACTACAGCCAACCCCGATTACCCCTACATTCACACGCCCATCTGCTACGATCACACACCCGTACTACTATTTTTCTATTTTTCAATAATACATAGAAATAAACCACCTAACGGTATGTTTATTACACTTTAGAAATGGATGAGGGTGATTTCGTCACATTATACTTTGTGAAACCAACCAACTTGGTTTGGCCCGGATCGAACCCGACACCTTCCGGTCCCGCAGTGAGTATTGAACCACTCGACCACGTTCGGATTAGAAATAGGCGAGGGGTAATATGTTGTCGTTATTATTGAAGGCTTACACCTGTCACCGAAGCGTTTTTCGGTACACTAAGGAAACAGATTTTAAGTGTTTTGGTAGGGTACCTCTTCTTCTACTTAGTTTAGTCTTCCTATCTTTTCCCTCTTCGTTTTCCAAAGATCTCGTGTGTTCTTTGTATCGGACTTACAATCGAAAAATTGAGCGAAATATACTCAATAGAGTGAAGGAAAACTTCCTACTAAGCCAGTCGAAAAGGCTTTCTGGGATGTACAAGAATGCAGTATCGCTATCAAGCACACATCCACGATCAGTATTATACTCCTGACGATCGACCGTTAGCGTATTGTTTCGATCATCGGTGGATAAATCTAGCAGTGCAAGGGTCCAATATTGAGGGTCAGTATTGTGTAAAGGCGTATAGTGAATAAGTTCAGTTCGACAAGCTGGATAAACTCCATTAATTGAGAGAAAATCTCTGGTTTGAAGTATACATTGGGAAAAAACGGGATTGGATCACTTGTATCGATATAAATGTTCATAAATAGCATATGATCTCATCCTATGTTTAGTCAAGAAAGACGCTTCTTTGTTCGTGAATGCACCAAACTCTATAAGCGATTCAAAAGAAGACGAGAATCTTAAGATACCGGATACTTTATATGTTGTCGAATGATATACCTCGACTAGGTTTGACTATACTTACATTGACATTCTCACATGCCGTACAAGTTTGCTATCCTTAATGGCATTAGGTTATCACGTCATATTGTCTTCCGAGACAAAAGTAGCACGGTTTCGATGATTCTCACAATTATTTCAGCCGACACAGAAAAAGGCCGTCTTGCCACTCCCTGCTTCAATGATCAGTCCTTGTGGTTGGCCACCCCTGTCAACAGTAGGGGTAATCACAACCCCGATTATCCAAATAAGTTGGTCGATGTCATTATTTGGAGGATTTTGATCACAATTTGAACGAAGTACCGATGATAGACGTTGGAACGTCATCTATTCTTGTGGATTCATTATATCGCCGGTCTGAAAAGCTCGGAAATAAAAATTCCCACGCAATCCTGGAACGCTTTTGTTGACGATTAAAACAAAAGTTCAGAAGCTCATTTGTGAAGAATGCCCTTCTTAAACTTTACGCTTTTAGGCTAAATGGTTTGGTTCCACATACCTGTGTCGAAACAGGAATTCCATGCGGAGTTCATCTTAATGAATCAGGCTGCAAAGATCAATATACCTATCTTCGGACTACTTTAAGGCGGAAGTGTGGTGGAGCGGCTGGACAAATTTTGAGGCTTGGACAGTCGTTCCCACAGTGCCCAGACTACCGACTAACGAAGGGGGTCCTCCGGTGTCCTTTGACAGGCCTATGTCTTGCTCACCTTGTGTACCCGAAGGTTTGGGCGTGGGTAGCTCTCCACGTAGATCAGTGCAATTCCGATGCAGATCGAGGAGAATTCGTAGCAGATCGACAGGTGTCGATCAGGTGCAAAAATCGCAGATTCGAAATCCCGGGGAAAAACTGGGGGTCGAAGATCGCAGATCGACCCAGTTGATCTAGTGCGAATTAGCGAGATTGCGTATCGATGATCGCAGATCGCAGATCGATGATCGCAGATCGTAGATTGACCTAGTTGATCTTGTGCGTATTGGCGAGATCGCAGATCGATGATCGATCTAGTTGATCTTGTACGAATTGGCGAAATTGAAGATCGATGATCGCAGATCGACGCTGTCGATGTAGCGGTAATCAGTGAAGGTTACTTGATCACGTGGCGGAAGTCTTCACGACTTGATCGCCGAGCCTCTTAAGCCTAGATCGCTAAGGAAATACCCAATATATTTTTATTCCTAGCATAAAACTTAAGAGGAAGGGGTCGATCTGCACTTTCTATGTGGAGATCGACGGATTTCACAAAAATCCACCTAGAGTTCCCAAGGGGCGCTTAAAGCAGCCGAACTTCTAGAGGATAGATGCAAACCAATGGGGGAAGAGGTGAGAACACTCGGCTAAATAGCATTCCTAGTAACCTTTCCAAACGAAGCCGCTGACACAACGGTTGGAGTTGAGGGTGAGTTCTTTGTAACTCTACTTCTGTCAGTGGGCCAAAAAGTGCACTACGTGCTCCCGCCCGGGAAGTGTGAAGGTGTGTATGCAATAAAAGGGAGGAGCGAAGTTATCACGCGGTCCCAATCGATGATCGTGTTAATCGGACGCAAAAAGAGAACCTTATTTTTTATATCCTAAAATCAACCAAGTACATAATATCGACCAATCAACTCTAACCGTACTGACATGCATCATCGACCAATCAACCGTATATATCATCCGTCTGTCGCTTACCATCATATACCTGTACCCTGCGTCGATTCTGCTCCGAATGGCCCGTCCATGTTCACAACAGTTGTCCCCAAAATCTTCCATACGCTTCTCCACAGCCGCCCCTGTGCCTCGTCCCACCCGTACAGCGGTTGGGGCGTGGGTCGATCATGCCGCTGCCACCCATCGATCACCCCTTTTCCCATTCGGTCATCATCGATCATGTCGTTACCACCCATCGATCAGGTCATCATCGATCATGTCGTTGCCACCCATCGATCAGGTCATCATCGATCATGTCGATAGCACCTACCGATCAGGTCATCGTGATCATCCATTTCCACATTTTGGATAAGGTGATCATGAAGTCGATCATGGATGCCAACTCATCCCTTGATCGATCTAAGGCCGACGAGCTGATCTCAATGATCAATCAAGCCTGCACGCAACAAGAGGAGATCTTCACGCTTACTGACTCACTGTCGGTGCTCGAAGACTCTGTCAAGATGCCCCAAAAGTCAAACAAACGCCTTTCCAAAAAACTCGCTGATCGTGAGCAGCAGATCAAGTGGCTCTGCGAAAAATCTGCGTCTTTGCGCGATCGCGTTCGTGCGACTGTCAACAAGCTCAAGACCAGACTGAAAACCGCCGAAGGAACCATATCTTAGCAACACGGTCGGATCCGCGATCTGGAGGGTGGTCATGATCGAGATCGTTATCATCTATCGGTCCAAGCGGAGACCATCGATCATCAAGATCAGGAGATCTCCGCGTTGAGGCACTCCAATATCGAGCAACAATCGATCAGCTCCTCCAACGCTTGAGCACGACGCAACAAGAGCGCGATCATGTTTTATCGAAGAACAAGCGCTTGACTGAAGGGTGGCCAAGCTCAAATCCAAAGCCAACAAGCGTAAAATCCAATGTGATCGCATCCGGGCGGATAATGAAGCTAATCTTGTCAAGATGAAGGAATTCGTCGCTGCCCCAGCCAAGGTTGAAGAGCTATCTGCACGCCTCGATGAGGTATCGATCAGCAAAGCCGATCTTGAGAAGATACGTGCCCAAAATTCAAAGTTGCAGACGGAACTTTCGACGGCAAGGCGCCTCTTCATTCACCAAGTCTCTCAATTACAGGTTCTTTAGTCGGTATCAGCAGATCGTGACGAGTTGCAACACTCTCAGGACGAAGCTGCGCGATTACGTTCGCAACATTCATACGTACAATCCGTTTTGGCTGGTACGGCGTTACATATGCAGATCGCCCCGAATACAGGCGCCCCTTGTGCAGATCCTTATCAGGCCGCAAGCTCGTCAGCTGATCTTCAGGGTTCATCAGAAAATTCCTTCATCCGTCCAACTTCTTCGCCTAAGAAACGTACTCGGCGTTCACGATCTACCCCTAGGTCCAAGCGGCAACGTCGAGTTCCTCCTATTCCAGAGGAGAATGGATCTTCGGATGATAATCGTCCGTTTAGAGATTCTCCACTTCGGCCAGTCCAAGGTATGGGGCACGATCTTCCCAGTCCTGATCAGCCGGATGATGATCAAGGCGATTCTAATATTTCTCCATCGGTCAGCACGAAGAATTTTTCAAGCCCTGCAATCAGCGAGCTCGAGAGCGAAGTTTCTCTCGATCAAGACTCTGCTGGGTTTCTCTTCCTCGCACAGGTGCATCCATATCGCTGATTTTGGTGCCTGATGGTGTGCAAGATGCGGACATCTTGCTGTGGATCCCAGATCAGCTTAGCGGCTTCCATCTGTACAACATCTCAGCACGCATGATCTGCGATTACTTGACACGCTCCGTGGGATGGTTGTTTCCATTTGCTATGGACGCCCTGCGACTAATCAGTGGTGCAATCGCCTGATCACCCGATCTGAGGTGGAGTCGCTGTATGTGCGACGCCCCTGGGTGTTCTTCAAACAAATGCTGACACCCATCTCTTTCCGCTCTGTCGGCTGGTTTGATGACTTAGAAGCGAGATACCAGACATTCCTGGCTCATCATGCGCAAGCGATCTGGGAGTCGACGCATCATCTACCGATAGATCGAGACCTCAGGGAGCGCGACGCCTTCTTCCGTGATTACCACGAGGTCGACATCAGCGTAGGAGTCGTGCCGGGGAATTGTAGAAGAAGCTGGTTGAGTACGTGTTGCAGGGTATGATCGACGGAGTATGCGATCTTGACATTTTCCTAGACTCGTCGATCTCGCACTGCGCCCGGAACCGCCCCTTGAAGTATGCTCCAGCTAATGATGGCTAATGGTACCCGGGATACCTATCAGATCTACCACCTCGGACCTTGCAGGATGCTACGTGAAGTTGACGCCGAGGAACCTTGGTGGATCCAGTATCGCCTTTCTTCTGATGATCATCCTGGCCATGACATCGCTCGCCTTCGCCGTAAGTTTTATGGATCAGGCTAGCTAGTTGATCACTTCTTCTTCAATCAATAAACATTCTTGATCATACCAATCCCAATTGTTTCTTCGTCAATTTTTATGCGTATACAAAAATCGATCTTCCATCGGCTCATCTGCCGTTTCTCCACTACCATATCTCGCAATATCCATCGTACATTCACCACTTCAAATCAATCGTCACTTCTGCATTAATCGTGGTTTCATCAATCGATTTCCTCTAATAGAGGGTTCGTCAGTCATAATTTTCATAGTCGATTCGTCGATCATGCGTTAGTTGGACTCTTCGTCCACTTGCATCACGTCGAACCGATGTCTGTTAATCATCTTTCTTTCGAAATCCTTGATCGGAGCATCACAATTTATACATGCCTCGTCTACCCATGATGGCTCATCGTAACCCTTCCAGTAAACTTGATATTCGCGTAACGTTCTGCCATACCTATTCTTTCGTCCATATCGGACATCGGTGATGCGATCAACTTCAAATTCGTCCGGCTCTAGGGTCCTTTCCCAGCTGTCTTTGGGTAGTAAAGCTTCATCAAAATCAAAACGATCTTCTACCCCAGCTTCTAGCACAGTAGTAGGTCGATCTGGAAATTCTTGACCAATTTCAACTTGGATAGGTGTACCACTGGAACTATGCGATAGTCGGTGCCGGCCGTAATCAATTTATAACCATGATCACCGATCACCTAATCAACTCTGAAAGGTCCATGCCACATATGCGCCAGTTTCTTTGCGATCCCTTCTTTCACCCGATCGAGGTATAACCAGACCCTCGATCAGGCTTCGATCTTGTGCGGTGACACTTTATCATTATGCTTTTCAATTCGATCAGCCATGGCTTGGTGCAATCGAGCACTCACTTGATCACGGGCGTAACGGTAGTCTTTCTGTAGCCTATATCTCCACCGACGAGCATCGCGATCTTTACGCCGAATTCCACAAGATGCAGCGTTGATTCCAACTATGATCGCGGATACCACCCATATACTAAGTAAAATGGTGTATCTCCACGGATCCGATCTGGGGTCGAATTTAATGCAAATACCAATAGTTCTGCATACGAGCTCCAATCCTTCTGACCGAGATCTGATACTTATATCTTGATCGATCGTGTGATTGTTTGCACCATTCTTTCCGCCGTCATTCGGTTGTGGACGATACGCCATAGTGGCACTCTGTCGTTGTCCCACGATCTTGTTGAACGCACGAAATACTTCGGACATAAAACCGGGTTCTCGATCATGCCTGTTCACCTCACTAGCTCCAAATCGACGAAATACACACTCTTCGTAATTTTCGGCGACTTTGTGGTGCAGCGGCTGGCCAAATTTTGAGTCTTGTACAGTCGTTCCCACATTTCCCAGACTACCGACTAACGAAGGGGGCCCTCCGGTTGTCCTGTGACAGGCCTATGTCTTGCTCACCTTGTGTACCCGGAGGTTTGGGCGTGGGTCGCTCTCCAGCCGACTGGGACGTAGATCGCTGCAATTCCGATCCAGATCGAGGTGAATTCGTAGCAGATCGACAGGTGTCGATCAGGTGCAAAAAACGCCTATTCGAGATCCCGGGGAAAAACTGGGGGTCGAAGATCGCAGATCGCAGATCGATCTAGTTGATCTTGTGCGGATTGACAAGATGATCGATGATCGATGATCGATGATCGATGATCGATGATCGCAGATCGCAGATCGCAGATCGCAGATCGACCTCGTTGACCTTGTACGAATTGGCGAGATTGCGGATGATCGCAGATCGATGATCGATGATCGATGATCGCAGATCGACCTCGTTGATCTTGTACGAATTGGCAAGATTGTAGATCGATGATCGCAGATCGCAGGTCGCAGATAGATAATCGCAGATAGATGCTGTCGATCTAGTGGTAATCAGCGAAGGGGTACTTGATCACGTGGCGGAAGTCTTCACCACTTGATCGTCGAGCCGCTCAAGCCTAGATCGATAAGGAAATACCCAATATATTATTTATTCCTAGCCTAAATTCAAGACGAAGGGGGGGCGATCTGCGCTTTCTATGTGCAGATCGACGGATTTTTACAAAAGACCACCTAGAGTTCCCAAGGGGCGGTTAAAGCAGCCGAACTTCTAGGGGAAAGATGCAAACCAATGGGAGAAGAGGTGAGAACACTTGGCTTGATCACCCTCCCAATAACCTTTGCAAAAAGGGACTCTGACACAGCGGGCGGAGTTGAGGGCGAGTTCTTCGAAACTCTACGTCTGCCGGTGGGCCAAAAAGTGCACTACGTGCTCCCGCCCGGGACGTGTAGAGGTGCGTATGCAATGAAAGGGAGGCGCGAGGTGATCACGCCGTCCCAATCGATGATCGTGTTGATCGGACGCAAAAGGAGAACTTTATTATTGCTTATATCCTAAAATCAACCAATTACCTAATATCAACCAATGAGCGCTACCCATCTTGATATGCTCCATCGGCCAATCAACCTCATATATCATCCGTCTGTCGCTTGTCATTGTGTACTTGTACCTTGTGTCGCTTCTGATCCGGATGGCCTGTCCAAGTCCGCAACAGTTGGCCTCAAAATCTTCCAGCATCCCCACATCTTGGCTCTCTTCCGCGGTGCCGCTGGCTTCTCCTCGTATTCCGGATCGGAGGCTAGGTCCCGCGCCCTCGCGTTTCTTGATGCTTCCTTACGCTTCTCGTTGTGCGTGTGAATTTCGGGGGGCAGAATTTCCGCCAATGAACGGCGAGAATTTCCTCCCGAGTATTGTTTGGAAACGACGCCAGCAGAATGCGCCTGTGGGTCCGCGAGGGCGCTCAATGCTACTCCGCGAGGAATGCGATCAGCGACTAGCAAACTGGATAGGCACGTATCCAACTCATCACGGCACCCTGGACGATTCCCCGGAGTCAATTCGACTCTCGGGTCCAAATGCCGATCCTATCTTGAGAGGCAGCAATTCTGTCGGAGTGGTCATCGATCGTTAGCGTTATATCGGCAGTCTGCCGATCCATCTCGCGTCTTAAGCAATACAAGACCGAACGATCACCCTGAGGCTTGAAGAACTGCCGAACGACCACTTCAAGCTGTTCTCAAAGATGAAATCGGTTGATTTCGAGACGATTCAAGTCGTGACGAGTGCCGATCAGCCCTTCCAACATCGTTTGAAGCAGATCGAAGTGGCTGTACACCTGCCGAACAGTATTGACAAGTGTCTTCACGGTCGGGAAGACATCGATCACCAGTGGATTTACATACAGAAGGAAGTGAGGATCGATCTAAAGCGGAGTTATCAGTGGAATAGCGTACCTGATCTGTTCTGTTGCGGTAACAAGGCCTTGAGACGTTTATTCTCGACCATCAAGTCTAAACGATCAGCTTGTATAGCGTCGATCAGCTTGTAAAGTCGTTTTGAGTCTCGGCGGATTTTCTGGAACGCGGCGTCGGTAACTATTTGCGCGCTACCTCCAACTCCTTTCTGAGCGCAGCAATGGTTTTTTGGGATCTATCTACCTCGAGTCGGGGCTCATCTTGTTTTTCGACAATTTGAGTATCGCCCGAGCCGTCCGAATGGTCCGATCGCTCAGAAGTTTGAAGATGCGGAGAGTGCGGGAACCGATCGCCTACGAAGACAAATGTTAGTGAAAGATGTGGCGATCGGAAGTCAAGTGGATTTATCTGGAACATTGGACTTGGAATATTGCATGGAATCGAAGACTGTTTGTGAGATCGGGCCGCTACCATTGTGCGGCTGCGACCAGACTCAGAGGCTGCTGTGGTGAAGTGCAATTGAAAATTATCGACCAGTTTGTACCAGTGTACCAGTTGTCAAGGCAGATCGATAGGGTTGGCTAAAAGGACGGAATGTTTTGGGTCAATCGTGTGCTTGGAGTTTTTTGTACGCATATTTGAGGTAAGTCACATGGTTTACATATACTTTACATATTGGATTTTAATTGGTTATATAATATAGTGTTCAAATTACATTGGGTAGCTAAAGTCGCCGCTCTGATCGGAGTCATTGGGAGCAGAGGGCTAACAGGGTCCCCTCTTGCTCATTAAGCCCGGTCAGGACAGAGCTCCACCGGAAGTCCCACGACGGGAGGCGCCCACTACGTTCACTCACCCCCTCAAGTTCGGCCACGTTAAGGAGACGTGTTTATTTGGCTGGGTTACTCATCGCGATCTGCGATCAAGTCCAAGGAATTGGCTGGATTACTTATTGCATTGTCGCAATCAAGTGCCAGAAACTATTATTGGCTGGATTACTCACTGCTTAGCAGTCAAGTGCCAGAAACCCCATCGGATGGATTACTCACTGCTATGTGCAGTCAAGCCAGGTTTAATTGCATTCGGAGTCAAGATTTCCGCTTCGTTTGCCGATCGGCCATATCGAATTCTCTTTTTGTTGGAATATAGGATCAGTACCCCAGAAGTGGTACATACCCACCAAAGTCTCTACTAAGCAACGGTCCACCTAGTGTGTAGCCACCCATACCAATGGATACACAGGTGAGACACGAGACGAATCGGACTCGTCGTCTTGCACTGCCGATATGTCACCCGATCGGCACCCAGGCGAAGTTTCGCGAGTACCCCCTCTGTTAGTTGGTCGGCTGGGCACGATGGCGGTTCAGTTCCGGACACTTCGGTGTTCGATTTTGAGCTGGACTCCACCCCACTGGTCAACCGTGAATTTCGAGGCGACGCCATACGGTATTGTCACAAATAATTCAGCGGAATTCATCAATTATGTCTTTGAAAACTTACGACATGGATCTTAC
Organism: Peronosclerospora sorghi; assembly: GCA_026184515.1. Taxonomy (NCBI): domain Eukaryota; phylum Oomycota; class Peronosporomycetes; order Peronosporales; family Peronosporaceae; genus Peronosclerospora; species Peronosclerospora sorghi. The sequence goes on from CM047580.1 coordinate 30,716,568, forward strand.
TTGAACGTGTTTGTCGAATTCATAGACAAAATCTCAAAGATCTTGTTTGAACGCCTTCAACAATACATCGATTGCACCACAACTACACATCAAAAGATCATGAAGCGCTTCCAAACAAATTGCGCGCGGGTAAGACACATGAGATCTTTCACCACTTGAAATGGTGCTTTTCTGCTCAATACGGCGCTTTCAGGGATACTCCCAACCTCGTAAAATTGGATGAGCGCAAATGTTCTGTGGTAATTTCCAAGAACAAGCGTTCCCTTGCAGACATGCAGCGAGGGCGATTAGTCATATAAGAGCAAACTATCATGATATCATGCATTACGCTTTAACTACTGTCATAGAGGCCTATCAGGCTATGTTGATCCCCATGACCATGGATCTTTTGAAATCCGATGATTCCACGCTACCACCGCTTCAGGTCCCGAGACGTGGAAGGCCAAAAGTACGTATATTGAGATCAAACAGAGAAGAGATTGAGCGGAGAAAGAATCGCTGTGAAAAATCTTCGACTTGCAGCATGAAAGCGCAACGAGACGCTGGATATCGGGTCCCCCAATACAAACAAAGGGATAGAGGCGCGAGCATCGTCAACGCCCACGAAATTGAGTATCGGAACGAGCATACTTTAGTACAACTTGCTTGAGCAATCACGTTTTGGGGATTTTGTACGATATCACGGATATCGCACAAAATCCCCCAAAACTAAGCGCAAAAAGAGCGTGAAATGCAAGCGTTGCGGGGGTAGCAACTTCAAGAAGACAGCATTCCAGACAGGCATCGATCACGGCTAGTTCAAATCGTTAATGAAGACTTGGTGAATTTATCCCCTTCCTGGAGAACAAATTTAAATTCTCCCTCAATATGGGAATAAGTTCAATTTTCTCCCCGTTTTGGAGGAATTCCACTTATTATTAAAGATAATTTTTATAGAATAGGACACTTTTTGGCAGTATTTAACAGAATAGGACGTTTTTATTAATTTCACAGAATAGGACACATTTTGAAGGGAATTGGTAAATACACGTACTGAAACATTACAATAGTAATATCAATAGTAAGATCCAGTATGGCGTAAATAAGAATAATTTTAAGACCTGAAACTTTAGGTCTTAGAAATAAATTCCAAGAGTAGATGATTAAAAATGACAATAACACGACAAGAACAAATAGTAGTACGAGAATTGACAACAAGTAATGATGAAATAAGGGCGTGTAGTAAATGGGTTCGGTATGATTTACCGTGATACGATCGAAATAATACCCTATAAGTTGATCGTCAAGACAATAATACTGATGATGGATGTATGCTTTATAGCGGCACGACATTCTTGTACGTGCAAGAGAGCATGAAAACGTCGAGCGATTTATTTCTTTTATCCCATTGCGAGATTCCATCTATCTCATGACACCAGAAAATATTGCAAAAATTACCCGATATTAGGGGGTTTAAAAGTTAGGTGATTTTGGCTAATTTTTGTAAATGAAATGGTCGACCATTTGGTCGATTTTTCGTCCATTTCGGAAATCGACTAACCCCGAGCTAGTCGATTTCGTTTTGGCGAAATGGACGATTTTCTTTCTCGAAGTCACCGCCCTCTACGATAACCCCAGACACACGCATCAACCCTTCTTTTGGCACGTACAGTACGGAAGAAAATTAGTCCGACTCGTAAAACATAACCGTCTTTTCGCGAAACCGATCTGCTTGTGCGCGCTATGCCTAAGCCACTGAGGAAATGCACGCGATAGCGGGGCGCAAACATGGATTATTTCGTGGAGAACGTGGGGGAGCCACCGTCCTCGGCATGCACTTTGCTCACGTCGAGCCACGAGAGCGCTGTCTGGACGTGCTCCTCGCCATACAGACGAGCGAGTATCTGCTTGGCCTCGTCCGTGCGGCCTTGTGTTAAGAGCCATGCCGGGATCTCCACGCAGAGGGACGGAGCGAGAGAAGATAGACGCTAGCAGGTAGCACGGGGAATGCAGCCAAGTACCGCCACCCCGAGCTTTTGTTGGCAAAGAAAAAGGCAATCGCCGGGAGCAAAATGCCAATGGTCGAGAAAATTTGCAAGCCCAGTCCGAGAGTATTCCGCATGGGCGGCGGCGACAGCTCGTTAATGTAGCTGTTAATCGTAGCAATGGCCGTCCCGGAAGCAATTCCCGCAAGTAGACAACCAAGGACAAAGATCCAAATGCTCGATGTCGACGCCTGGACGACCGCGCCCACGATAATGAAGAGACAGTTGCCCATGAGCTGTTTCTTGCGACCGTACTTGTCGCTAAAGTGGCCACAGAAGAGCGAGCCGAGCATGGCACCGAAGACCCACGCGTTCATGGCAAAGGTCCACTCTAGCTCCGGGTGGACTGGAAACATTAGGCACGTATGTTCCGCAATCGGACGCGTATTGCACGCGCTCGTGTCATGATACTGCGCAAGATTAATCTGCGATGTGGTCCATCCCATCTGGAACGACTTGAGCTACGAGTGGAGGGCACTTGTGTACAAAATGGAGTTGGGTCAAATGAGATGAGCAGCAGCCTTTCTCGCGTCATCAAACGCCGCGCCCTGTTTCGGCGAAATCGCTTCCGCATATTTATCCATCATGTCTGTTTAAGGTTTGAGAGAGAGAGCGCGTATGGTGAAACGTGCGAGAGACGAAATTAAAAGTGAGCAACGGAGTCCAAATTCATTGTTGCAAAAGTAGCTACAACATGGACACCGGACATCACAGTAGTGAATCGTATGCGCTTCCGCGTCCTCTTCTTTTGCTTCACCAATACACGTCTGCTTTCCTTGATGCATCTTTAAACTCAGTGGTAATCGCTTCGTACAAATTTTCCGCGACGCATTCATCTCTTGAAAAGTGAACTGAAAATTGCCACGATCTCCTGTAAACACCTGGAACGATTGTTTTAGAAACACATCCACGCGACAAACACCTTCTTCCTCGCACAACGCGTGACACTCGTGTTCATTCCCACCTATGTGCGCGCGTCAAACATTTCGGTCCCTTTTCCATCGCCTTTTTCCGCCGAAAACACGACCGCAACGTCATTCTGGCCGTGAAAACGGTCCATGACACCACACAGTTCATTTCATTCATCCATGACACACTTTTGCGTGCACCGCACTTCACTACACCCGTGCGCCTTATGCAATTGCTCAATATTCAACACACATGCGCCAGAGCAATTACAAGCGCAACACTCGCTCCCCAACATGTGAAGCGAAACGTCATCCATGTGACGAGACACGTGCTCTCGTTTTAACGAGCACTTCTTGCTACAATTTGCCTTCTGCTCTAAAAAAACAGATGTGTGATCGCCATCGGCACATTCACATTTTCCTTCGTGTCCTGCTTCTTTCGAGCAACTCGGCGTCTTGCCAAAGTTGTCACTGCTCTCGCAATACTCGCAGCGGCCAGCATAAACGTGACTACCACCACAATCGTGCGCGGTAGTGCCAGGATGAGAAGCTGCTTTCATACAGCCTAGACGAAAATTGTCACACTTGCTTTGGCAGCGGGTTAGCAACATTTGTAACCGTTTAAAATATTGCTGCTCGACAAGTTTCCATTCCTCCGGCACTCGTCCGCCCAGCGTTTTCTTGACCCACACGTTGATTCGAGCTTTTCGACGACGGAAAACGAACGCTAAAACGAGTCAAAATCAGCGACCATCTCGCGCGAGACTTTGCCACCACGTAAGCCGGCGTGACATCGAAAAACAATCAAAACAACTGTTTAATCGCACCATGAACCCGCTCAATAATATCTTCGCACGTCGAGATACAATTAATTTCACCATCGAGCACCGAGGAGCCAAAACATGTGGTATAATTGTCGGGGTCTTCAAAAAAGATTACGCATCGCTTTTGGTCTTCGCGCCGAATCTGGCGTTAGCGACGCGTTCGCCGTCCTGCAAGCTTTCAACACCTCCACGGCCTCGACCGCGGCCTTGGAAGGCGGACGTCCGAGAACCGAACCGTGGCAACGAGCCGAAGTCGTCGGTGTCGATGTGAAGGATGAGGCAGGGGGCGCGGCGGGTACACGTCGTGGACATGCCACGGTCGGCGAAGATTGGTATTGATGTCGAGATTAGACGGCCGTCGTACTCGGGGCAGGGCGCGCAATGTGAGGCCATTGGGATGGTGCTTGACAGGAGGGTGGAGGAGATATGTGCAGCGGTAGTGCAGCGGTTGTGCAGCGGTGGAGAGTCACGAGGAAGGGTTTAAGACAGAGGAGGGTTCGGACATGAACCCTAAACCCTCAGAGGCAAATTTGAATTCCTGAAATGGGAAAAAAATTCCTTAAAATGGCGGTGGGGGGTTTGACCTTGAACAGTTCGATTTGCCAAAACATGGTCGTCCACAACTTTGAATGAAATCGTTCACCGAAATCGCCAACTTTGAAACCCCCTATTATGTTTATGGTTTCTAATTTCGGGCAAAATTGTCTCCCATCCATTCGCTACTTTGCTCAAATTGGAGATGGAGTGTACATGGGCACAATATTCTTTTGTTAAATGAGTTTTAGGAGCCAGTGATTTGGAAGGAAACGATGTTATGATGTGGAGAACCATCGCGTAGGAATTGAAAAAGAGAAATGTGATTAACCACTGCAACCTCATGCGGAATTGAGTCTGGATCCTGGTGGAGAGAAGTTTCAAGCAGAAGTTGACTATTCTATGTGGAATCGTTGGTAAGAGTCATTTTGTTGGCGTTAATTGGTATTGTGAAAGCTATCTGGATAGCTACAGCAAATAAAGACGAGTTGAAGGCAAAAGACGCGAGCCGAAAGCATTTACGACGAATTTTAATTCTTCGTGATGCGGTACGATGATTATCCCAAATACTTAGCGTGACACAAAAAGTGAATCATTAAAAACTTCTTTATGATACGAGACAGTAAGGATGATACTAAAATAGCCGGTAGTAGCGAGTATTAGAAAAATAATTAGATCATGAGTACGAATCCGACGCAAATAAAATTAGTGAAAAATAAAGTTGATGAGCTCAAATATTACTGTCATCCAGTTTTTCACCTGATTGTTTGGTCATAAAACTCAAATGAGCGATTTTTTCTTCTACCCAACTGGTATGTCCATGACCATCATCACGACAAAGCCAATAGTTGTCAATTTCTGATTGGCACTTTTTGTCGTTTCCGGTATAAGATCATCCACTACAACGAAAATCATCGTCCCCGCTGCAGATGATAGTGCATAAGGTAAAATCTACTGCACATATAACACCGCTCCTGCCCCAACCAGCTATATTTCAGCACGAAAAAATACAATCAGTAAGCTATTACTTTTTTCTCGGAAAGAAATCGATATAAAACTGACGCCTCCAATCGGTTCCACAACTCCACTTGCTTGCCCATATAAAAACACTTTCCAAGCTGATGCGCCTACTCTTATTAATGGCATGGTGGATTTTCATGTTTTTCACTCTGAAAATCATCATCTTTTGTCGACTGTTTCAAATTCTCGTCCAATACACCCATTAGTTTCTCAAGAACATTCAATACTTTTTCGGTCCCCAATAAGGTCAATGCATTGGAAATAAGCCCACCGCGGCAGGTACGACAGACCAGCGACCATTTGGGCCTTAAAGTCCGGATTAGGGTACTATTTCGATCGTATCACGGTCAATCATACCGTACCCATTAGTGGGTTTCAAACTTAGCCAATTTGCGTCGTATTTGGATGAAATACGACAATGGAAATACGATACACCACCTCTGGACCTGGTGCATTTTCCAAAATGCGATCGTATTTCACTCACAGATACGACACGGGGCATTTCCACACCCCAACCCTTATCCCAATCTTCGTTCACGCCTTCTGCCCTCCCACTTCACTTTGCTTCCTTTAAGAGTTCTGCCTGTCTCCCTTATTAATACTAGTTATTTATTCACATACGACTCTTTCAACCTATCCGCTAAGAATTCCCTTCACGTCTTAAAGACAAGCTTTTCTTTCTGATCGTCAGAAGCTATGCGCGTTCGCGTTTCTAGACGACGACAAGGAGCTCCTTGAAGACGTCGGAAAATTGTACACGCTGCTTTGCGCCTCCCGATATCTCAACGAGCGGGAACCGCGGTATAGATCCCAGGATTGCGTCCTCAACCACTATATGAAGCTGCCTGAGCCCGAGTTTCGGCAAATCACGCTCACGTCCCGAGTGGGCTTCATCTCGCTTCTGAGTTTGGTCGAAGACAACACGATCTTCTACAATAATTCTGCTTGCCCGCAGACCTCACCTACCTGGCAGTTGGCGGTTGCACTGGCACGCCTCGGCCAAAACGGTAATGGCGCGAGCATTGGACAAATCCAGAGGATATTCGGAATTGGCGCTGGCACCGTCTGCCTTTTTACCAAAAGGGTCATTGAAGCCCTCCTCGTGCACAGAAGGCAGTGGTTGACGTGGCCCTCAGCCGAGCGGCGCTCTGAGATCAGTAGAGCTCTCCGAGAAGATGGATTTTCTGGCTGCGTCGGTTTTGTCGACGGTACGACCATACCTCTGGCGCAGCGCCCTGCACTAGACGCGGAAACGTATTGGGATAGCAAAAAAGGTGAGTTACTCTCGTCTTCACGGTCCGTTGCTCTCAACCATATTTCTGACCTACTACCAGGTATTCCGTAGCCGTGCAGGTCGTTTGTTATAATGACCGACGGATCACGGCCATGCACGTAGGCTGCCCTGGTTCTTGCGCGGACTCCACTGTATACAAGAAAATGGCCATATGCAGATATCCCGACAGGTTTTTCGCTCCTGGCGAGTATCTGCTTGCGGACTCGGCATATTCGCTGTCCCGCACAGTAATACCGGCGTATAAAGCCCCCGCTGCAAACTTGAAAGAAAACGCAGAATTTGTGGTGAAGTGTACCACAAATTTGGTCACTTTTGGTCAAGGCAGTTGGTCGAGTTTCCGATTGGTCTAAACAAGGGGGGCTTTTTAGCCTATCAGATTAAAGGATTGTCAAGAACGCAAGTTTTGGTGAGTCACCTGACATTGGGTATTTTACATATTTTCATTTGGGTACATATTGGGACCGTAGGGAGGTAGTATTGGTTTGAGTTGTTGATTTGCCTAAAAGAGAAGAAGTCGTTTAGAATCTTTTGGTTTTGCCTTCGGGCTAACACCTCAACAGGAGGTCGTTTAAACCTTTGCTATGTGCATCAGTCGCCTCCGCCCGCCGCGGAGTGTTTGGGAGCAGAGGGTCAAGTAATCCCCTCTAGCTCATTATACCCGGTCTGGACGCGCCACACGCGCATTTGGCCAGCCGGAAGTCCCTCTACGGGAGCACGCATTGGTCGACTTCCTCAAGTTTAAGTCAAGTACGTTTGGAACGTACTAACAAGTGGATTTGTCTTTACGTGGAGATATCGTTTGTGGAATTCACGAGCATATTGGATCTTTACGTGGACATATTGGTTTACTATAACATTGGTTGGAGTTTAGACCGGTTTTGGTCTTCTCTCATATTGGTCAGGGTCTAGACCGGTTGAGTGGTCTACCCTCTATTATCTCGTATTGGTTGGGTCTAGA
>CM047580.1:30749129-30766874 GCA_026184515.1 Peronosclerospora sorghi
ACTGCCTTGACCAAAAGTGACCAAATTTGTGGTACACTTCACCACAGTTCCAAAACGGCCGCCACCTGTCGAAAAGAGAGCCCGTGGAATAAGTGAGCTGTAACGAGTTGAAATTGGAGTGGATTCTTGATTCGGACAGTGTAGTGCTGAACTGCATTGTCACTTCCAATTTCAGGCACAAAGAGTGCAAGAACTCGTTGATGTGATACAGAGCCGTGATCAGCCGGATTGAAAAATACATCACCGATAATCACCTCGATAACCCCGCGATGGAGGACGAAAGACAAAGGCTGATCTCTGGAGCCAAAATGGGAATGAAACGTGTTATCGTGCGGCTGAACGTTATCAAAAAACTTCTTCTTGGCATCGTGATCAAGTGCTTGATATGCAGACCAATGGGTAGCGTGCTGTCCCTTATGATGACTTTCGTATAGTTCTGGACGGAACGACTCCCATGTCTTGATTCTGTTTGTCTGTTTCCGAGCTCGGGATTCCCCAGAGTCTTCCTTTCCGAAATACACACAAAACTGGCATCGAACCGAGACGATTCGCTTGGTAGCTGGGTCAATATGCATAACCTTGAGGCCATACTTCAATTCGTGAGCAGGTTGAAACGGCGTTCGGCTCATTGGGAATACGTCGAATGGGTCTGAAGACTGCAAAAACGCCAGTCTAGACAGCTTATCGACAATCTCTTGGCAAACGCGCAGTCCGTGGAAAAAATCCCTTACAAAATTAATTTTTTATTTTTGGTAATTTTTCAGAAGTTATTTTCTTTAATTCTGGTTACTATTAATAGATTACCAAAATTAAAGAGGACTGCTTTACGCCCTTGCGCAATACTGGATATTACTATTGGTATTACTATTGGAATGCTTCAGTACGTGTATTTATTTACCAAATCCCTTTAAAAAGTGTCCTATTCTGTGAAATTCTTCCAAAAAGTGTCCTATTTTATAAAGTTGCTCTATATTAAAAGATCCAAATGAGCTTGAAGCAACGTCGCGGCGGGCGTGTACGTGGTGCCGAGGGTTACCACAAAGAGGATATTGCAGCATTACTTAATTGTGTGAGGAACGTCATTCCTACGACTACTCAAGAATGGGACGAAGTGCTAGAGATGTATCGCAAGACGCACGCGGACCCAAACACTCGATCTCGACGCGACACTAACTCACTTAAGGTCAAGTTCAAGCAATTGGCGCGACATTTTAGACCTGGGCATAGCGTTTGTCAAGAAATAGTAGAGGCTGGGAACATTTTAAAAATCATCGAGGCCAAAATGACCTCTGGTCAGTGTCTTCAGCGACGAGGAGGCCGCGCACGAGGTGCCGAGGGATTCTCGGCCGCAGATTCACAGGCTATACTGAGAATTGTACGACAGACCTTGCCGGTGACAAGAGCAGATTGGGAGGAAGTCGCAAGAGATTACTGTCGTGTTTACGCAGGGCCCAATGAAAGACTCAGCAGGGATGGAATTTCGCTGAAAAGCAAATTTCGGAATTGGCTCAGGACAGACGTGATGGGCATGACCCGAGCTGAAGTAGGTGAAGCAGCCGTTATTCAAAAGGAAATTGAAGCCAAAATGAAGAAGATGAAGAAATATTTATCGTTAAAAAGTTTGACGATCGTGACGACAAACAAATGCACTGAAATTGTGGAAGAGAGATGCGCTAAAGAGACCGAGGTCATCGCTGGCAAGATGAAAGATGGAATTGTAGACAGTATGACGAGTAGTGAAGGTGGGGACACTAGTTCTGTTGCTGACGGCCGACGCGGTGGAAGGATTTTAGGATCTGAAGGATACTCGTTGTCTGACAAAAAGGCGCTACTTGCTTGCGTCAAAGAGGTCTTGCCGTTGGGACCGGTTAGTTGGGAGAAAGTATTACAACTCTATCGCATAAATCATGCCATTCCAAATGATCGCGCGCAGAGAAATATCGCTGGAATTAAAAGCAAGTTTAAACAGTTGGTCCATTGGAAAGATGGTACCGGTAAGGTGCCTGATGAAGTCATGGAAGCTCGCGCAATTCAAAGTGACATCGAATACCACTTAGCTATAGGAAAACGGCAACATTTCGGAAATGAATCGAATGTAACTATCCCTAACGCAACTGGGGAAAGTTCTTTGGAAAGCCGCAAAGAGAATTCCTCTCCCTTGGCACGAACGCAAACCGAGGTAGCTAATACAGTAGGATTCTCAGTTAGTGGTCAAGTACCAGGGTCTGAACATGGGAGACAGCTACCAAATGAAAGTATCTGTAGCGTCGACTCACAGAAAGTTTGTGATGGTGATTTATTGCGCTCTGAAATTGCCCGTCGAGAACTAGAACTGCTACGAAAGCGCGAGCAGCGAGAAGCTGAAGTAGCAGCGTGGGATAAAGAGCGGGCCATGCGTGAGAAGCAACGCATGGATATGGAAGCTTGGTCTATTGTTTGCGATCGCTTGCGTGCACTTCATCGAGAGCGAGCGACAGAAACAAACCCTGAGATAGTAAGCGAGTTTGACGATGAGATTGCCGTTCTCAAGAGTAGAAAGCAGCGGCTTGCGAGCTTGATCTAAATTATTTGCAAGGGCTGGCGAATCTGGTTCAGAAATAGAAACAAAACGATTAACATTCTTTTCGATGTTACCACATACAAATCCAGTGGGTGACGTTGCTCTTAATCCTCCCTTTTTCCTACCTCTTCCTGCAATTGATAAGCTGTTTCTGCTTCGACTAAATAAGAAAATCAAATTTGCACCTTGGTCGAGTAATTTTGCGATCGATTCTGTTAACGTCTTCACATCCGTTGCATCATTATTTGCTTTGTTTGGCGTCATAGTTCAGGCCACCAAAGACGTCGCATGAGACAGGAGATGTTGAAAAGTATCGAGTATCGTTCAAATCCGCGATGTTCAGTTTTGGCTTGACTGTCTTAGGCGATCCTATGCTCGATACATCTGCGTTGCTAGCACAATCGGTTCCATCGGCCGAAGACGCTTTCTCTTTTCCACTACAAAAAAATTCGTCAGACAACTGCAAGTCATAGTCTTGCGCCAACCATGACAGCCGTTTGGTAGACATGGGACTCGGAACTGATTGGTGAAAGCGATCGTCTAGAGTAATGGAAGTATGCGTGGACCGACGAATTGATTGATCCTGGTCTCCAGTTGACGCAGTCCCACCACTGTAACTCCTTCTCCTCTTCATGTGCTTATCAGCCTGAGCCGCACAGCCGCTTGTGCGGTGAAGACGTTCGTGAACTTGTCGCTGCACTAGTGTTGCACCGTGCACGACTCCGACTGTAGGGTTCAAGGATTCCGATCGTTTCAGCTTCGGTCGATAGGCATGTTTTCCACTAATTTTAGTTACAGGTCCATCGCGGGACCCGAGCGAAGAAACACTTGCCCGAATCCCGTGGAATGGCAGTGACGTGCGGACAGGAAATTGAACTCTTTCCGAATGTGAGTCTGAGTACATGCGGACCCGATGCTTCGATCTCAATTTCACGTACAAAGTTTCCCCCGCCATTATATGAAGTGGGGACAACACTTCAACTCCATCAGCTGTAGTGATACCTACAGAACAAGCAGCGTAAAAAGGTTGGTTGTGCGTTGTCTAAAAGTCAGTATTAGAATAAAGCAAGTGCTTGTCATACATTCGACACTGTGGACGTGTAGCATCCGACGGATGTTGTCGAGAAGTGCTTTCTGGGTCCAGGACTTGTTCACGACGAAACGGACTTTACGAGCATCATTCATAACCTCGACAACCAAGGTCACACATACGGACCCTTCAGTGTTTATATCGATTGAGAGACGACGGCGAACGCGATCCACCAGTGGTCCTGAAATAACACGGTAAACTGCATTTGAGAAAATGTTGGTGTTCGCTCCTAGATGAGCATCCTCATCCCCGCAGTTTTTTACTGATCCCAGATCCTTTTCGTGACAACTACCATCGAGAGAGGACGTCGTGCTGCGTGATTCCTCGCCATCACTACCATCTAACGACTCATCATGTTTTGCATCGTCAGATTTTCCATATTCGTCTTGGGCGGCTTGAATACCGTGGTTTGACACGTCGTATGCAAACGTCACACCGCACACAATCAACGGCCCGAAAATGACTCCCTTGTTTCATATGCAAAAAAGCACGGCCATTAGCTCTTGAAACAGAACTGTTGACATAGATTTGATGCTAGAACGTAGCAACCGACTTCTTACCTCAAAGCCAAACACATAAACGCCGAATACCACACTTAACGCGGAAACATACGAATTCAGAGCTACAATGCTTTTTTCATAGAGCATTTCATCCAATACATTAAAAGCCACGTACTGGACCGCAAACAGTGCAAGTGCTTTCATAATTGAAGAAGTGAGACCGATCGAAATGACCCAAGGTACACAAACCAAATATGGGGGGATAATTGGTACGATCGAAATGAAAAAAGTGACAGTCGTGGCAAGGTACATGAAATCAGCATTCTACTCATGATAGAACAAATGAAATTGGCATGTAATGAATGCGCAAAACAGCAAATACAAAAATATTTTTACGTACCACTATCGTAAACGAGACCATAGTTACAATAGCGTGAATACTCGCCATTTTTAGCGGCAGGAAAAAAACTCCTTCAATCACTTTTCGCAACGACCCAACAACCTCTGGCCTTTTGTCAACTTGGATAGGTAGCAGGTCTTGAACGAATCTCTCGATAGGATCCCAATTTGTACATAGCAGATAAAAGAGCGACGAGATGAAAAAGACAGAACGCACGCCAAGACTTACAAATGCTATCACCAGGGTGAAGAGCAGGAAAACCAGTTGAGCTACAGAACCAACGGCGATACTGCTAACTTCTAATCCTTTCGATGTCCAGTCGCTGAGCTGCACCGACGTCAGATTCACTGATTCGACTTTTGAATACGCGAAAGTCAAAGCTTGCACAAGTGTCATATTCTCAGGAAGGCGTAGTTTTGAAAAAACCGATACATGAGAGGTAGCGTTTCCGTCGCTAGATTTGGCGTCCACATAATACGTCTTCACCAAGCTTTTAAGTGGTGGCCACCACATTGTGTCGTTGTAATTGTCTTCAACGCCACTGATGGCTTGCGAGATCATTGCGCGGCTGTTTTCAACTTGTTCACTCCATACCTGTCGCGTACGCTCGTCATTAATAAAGTTGTCTTGTACCCACTCGGACAAATCGATGGCTGCACGACTTCCTTCGAGGTAACTTTCGGTGCCAAGGAATAAAATGACAAATGCTCCCTATCCGGCAGTTCCATCAAGTCATAGATGAGCTTCACCATGACCACAATGTAGAACAAAAAAATACCGTGATGAAGAACCCCAGGATAAGCAGCACTGACACGAGTACTTCGTCAGAGAAGAAATAGCGATAATAAAATATACGTCGATCTAGAATCTTGATTAGAGTAAGAGTCGCAATCCAGACGCCAATGATGACGTTCAGAAATGATACCCACGAGTACATGCGCATCCATATAGATACGGCCCCGATGAGCGCGAACAAAAAAATACCGTAATTTAGGAACAACTCCTTCGCGGTATGATGTGAACCATCGTGTGGGTGGATGAAAAATACTTCGACCGATTTTGCGATTACACACGTTAGAAAACCCTAGAGGTAAAAAAGTCATAAACCTTAGTCAAACAGTTACTTGTCGAAATGTCTTTTCGTAGTGGATTTGCGTACATATCGATTAATATCAGCGTCGTCACTAAGATAGTGCAGCACAGAAATGACCTTATTTTTGGCTTGGCGTAGTGCTTGGCTGCATAGTATGGCCCAAACTATGAGTCGCAAATAGTTTTCAAAGAGCAAAAAATTGAAATAGATAAGAACGAGGATCAACGCTGTCGAGATGTTGCCAATTAGCTACAGCGCCGGAAAAAGGAGAAAAAGATGCAGCAAAAAGACTATTTTAATACCTCAGTAGAAGTACGAGAAAATAAGAACGCAGTGACGCACCTGAGCGAGGATCATTTCCACGAATTCGGCCATGATGGCTCTTCGATCTACCGATATGCACTTCTTCTAAGACAACAACGTTGTGTATTTGAATAAACAATTATATATAAAAGTACAGGTAAAACCATTTCGCGGTGGCTCTACTAAGTACGAGACGCTTTGCCACGCACCGCACATCGATTGGGTAACTGCTGTTGCGTTGTTGCATAGTGACGATGGATGTGTAAAAGTCATGTCATAGCTGGAATGGTTGCGTTCGTGTTAATTGTCGCTTTCGCAAGCAACTCCAAACTTTACATGTACCGGTACTACCAGCGCACGCTTCCGGTGGAATTTGGTGCCACGTTGGATTCGACAGGAAGTTGCTAATAAATTAAGCTAACGAAAGTGATTCTTCTGCTCCCCAAATGCCACGTTGGATTCGTCAGGAAGTTGCTAATAAATTAAGCTAACGTAAGTCATTCTTATGCTTCCCAAATTCGTGATTGCTACAATTTGCGCAGCGTCCTGTCGTGATTGCTACAATTTGTCTAGCGTTCTAGTAGCCCTAAACACCCACATGTCCTCTCCCCGCCCCTCTCTCACCTCCCCAACACCAAATACTTTGCATTTGTATGCATGATAGCGCGTACCGCACGTCTTCTCTCTTTTATGCAATCTGTGATACTAGATGTCCCTGCATAAAGCCGTACTTGTATTTTCGCCCTTCCTATTGACTGGCACTTGCGTTGTTTCATATAATGAATTCTGCTCCAAATTCTGTGCGTTGATTGGCTGCCAGAATGTCACAAGAGAGGACATGTTGTGGCTTGGCCACGTTGCCCCATCAATCTTCAATTTCCCTCCAGCCCAGCAAGACCGGCGGAAACGGAGCCAAATTGTCAATGCGAGTCTTAAAAGTTTTTCCCGTGGCTTTTTATGCTTTGGCTGCAACGTCTATCCACCCCCTGCCATCAGCGGAAGGAACAATGCTCGCGATTAGCAGCGAGCGCCGTGTGGCGGCATCCGACGCCACAATGATGAACGGAGAGCATACAAATCGTGTATTGGCTACATCGAAGGTAATTGATGATGACGATCTAGAGACTGAGGCCCCCAAGAGAAAGGCCAAGAAAAAAAAAAAATCTTCAGTTCCCGAGCATGAAGCTTACACGGAAGACGACGACGACGGCGACGAGGACGACGTTTTTTATCAAAGCGAGAAGAAGTCTAAGGACAGCAAGAGTTCTGTCGCGAAAAAAAAGAAAAAGGCCGCTACTAGTTCATCCCCTTCTTCTGATGACGAGGTCTTGACCAACTCACCGGCTCCTACGCCGAAGCTTAAGAAGAAGAAAAAAGTGAATGAAACCACGTCGACACCAACACCTTCGGTCAAAGAGAAGAAAATTGGGGGGAAAAAAAATGATGGAATTCTCGATGGATCCTCCGAAGGTAGCGCTGAAATTGATAAGATTGATTTACGTAATGATGATGGATGGGTGAGTGTTTACGACGATCCCCCCTTACTCGTCATCAAGGCTTCGCTGTACGCTTTCATTGCTTACAACGACACAGAAGTATGTGACACTTTCAACATGACAATGAACGCTGTAGAGCAGAAAGAAGAAGAAAATGGACTATTTTCGTACCACGTTGTTGCCTACATTAATTGCACTAAGAACGGCGAAGATGAGACTCAGGGTCGCTTTGTTTTGAACTTTATCCCAGAAGGGAAACGGCTGCTTCTGACTGAGTGTGGTCACCGTGAAGAAGGTGAAATCGTCAACTGGCTGCGTATTGAGGAAGAAGTGCCTCAATGCATGACCCCCAAGCAGCGTAAGGATTTCCTTGCCCAGCCCATGAAGCACATACACGCTACAAATGGTACAGTAGATGTAGATGCTGTACAGACTGACTTCTTGACTCGACTTGAGGAACTCGATGGAGAGGAGGTTGCCATTTTTGGATCTGCAACGGTTGCGCTCATTGCAGTTATTGTTGTCTTGGTTGTCTTCGTCATGCGGAAGCGAAAAGCACAGAAGGATTTAGAACGCACCATTGCTGGTGCCAAGGCTGAGCACGCAGTCGAGGATGACGATGTTCAAGTCGAGGCGGATGGAAAAGCCATGAAAGAGCGTAAAGGACTAATGGACAGCTCAAAGGCAAAAATCGATGATCCTGACATGGAAGAGGGATCCTTTGTGAACTCCCCCGCTGTCCGCGTGTAAATGTGGCCGCGATTTGCCTTAGTGGTTGACTTTTAGAGGCATGCCGAAATCCACCGTAGATCTTTGAACCGTTAGACATGAGCTGTAGATATTGTAAGCTTGCTTGCCGGTCTGCAAGTCTGTCTGCATACAGACACTAAGTTTCGAGTTTTAATACATTTTTGTGTTGAAATTAACTTGCGCTGTTCGTTATTCAATCCGAACCAGCGTTACTGTAGATGCGAGCATTGCCGCTGCTAGCGTCATACGACGCTGTAGCTGGCTGCGGACAACAGACAAGAGACAACACTTGTCAACTCATCATTCAGCTTGGCAAATCTTCGACTTGGGCGAATTTCATAAAATGGAGTCCGTCTTCAAATCCTGTGGTTATGTAGCGCTGAAGGCAATACCCTCGATTAACGTCTCACAAAAGCGCATTAGACAATTATCAGCTCGAACATCGCACAAATGCACGATGCTGTCGGCCGCACTGCTCAGAAAGAGGTCGTATAAATTGGATTGGAGGTAAAAGTGACTCGTATTACACGTCGATCGCGGCAGCGCTGCTGTAGTATGTGCGGCACGGCTGTGGGTGTCGTAAATTCTTCGCGCATCTTCAACTTCGAGCCCACGATTGAATCGAGCTAATGACTCCTGTTGTTCAAAAATCTAGCTCGACATCCTTTGAATAGGTGTAGCTAACAGTCAATCGGGTGTGAGGTGTATAAAGCATATGATGACCGTACCTGCATTCGTCGCAATGACTTACGCACAACGTTGAATGTAATAAGCAGCTGTCCAGCGTACTCGTTTTTTGGGTTTAGCGCAATGGCTAAAATCAAGAAAGCAGACAACACGGCAGATTGATACCATAGCGTCTGCGTTGCCACATCCCAGATGTACACACGCGCATTCAAACAATGCTAATGAAACATCGGACACAACATTCATGTAAAACGATTGAATACCTTAAATGTAGGAGCTTCGGATGTTGTTACCAATCGGATAAATTCGCCTTTCGTAACATGTAGCAATAAAGAATCGTGAAAATGCACGACAACTAAACAATTATTGCTGGAGTAATACGAGCATAAGGCGCGCAAGATATCCTTCTAGTGAGATGAGGACTTCCTTCTGCTCAATTATGAAAATCTTTACATCTTTTCTCATTTTCCACCGCCACTGATGCTGCTATCTCATCAAACGTGACCCAAACTGGTTCAGCAGGTAGATTTCCAACAAAATGGCCCGTGTTGGAAGGCTAAGGGCGCTACTAGTGTTTTTGAGAACTGTGTTTCATAAAACTACTCCTAGACTCTCCCTGTGGCAAGATCATTCTATGAAGTAGCACAAGCAGATCTTTCTGTAAAAAGTAACACAAGAGTTTGTCCAGGAGCGGGCTCTGTTCCCCTCCCTGTAGTCTATACTTGGTCGCGACTCTTCACGGCGGGCTTCCAATCTTGACATGCAGTGGGTGGGTCGTCCAACTCGTGTCATCCGGATAGTTTCCAATTTCATCCGGATTCCAACAGCCCGCGCCGCGAACGATGTTTCTGCCATACAATCAAACTACAGTTCAACAACGTAGCCAGCGCATATCCGCTCTATTATCAAGCGATGATGGATGAACAGCACCAATCTCGAGATGCCTTTCATCTTAAGAAGTGCTACGTAATTATAGTGCATGCTGATTACGATATTCGATTCGGATTGGTCTATCTCTAATTTAATTTTAGCAAATTATATCCCAACTTGTCGATCTCATAGAAGTATTGACGCCTAAAATGAAGACGACGGTGTCACCGGAGGCGGATGCGACCGACGACTTACCTATGCTCTCATTGTACGTTACAACGCTATGGCGAGATAATTTCATAACCAAGACACCAATGTATCTAGCAGTATTTGCCAGCAGTCTTTTACATGCATTATATGCTGAAACGTCCCCGTTTGAATGTCAGAGATAAGAAACAGGAGCAGGCATTTCGGGCCAGTCGCTTGTCGGGTACTCGATCGATCGAAGTAGCGCTGGCGGAGATAAAAATTATTAAACACAATGTTTATGTCCAGCGCCAAGAGCGCTCGCTACCTGAGGTACTGTGCTAACTCTGAATAACAACGGTTTCATTGGTCTATTTCGAAACTGTCATTTTCCTTTTCCATTCGTTATCTTTGCACTTTCTAGGATGAGATATCCATATGCTCTTGCAAGCCACCAGAGGACAAGAACGAAATAGGATGTCTCGATGGTTGCTTGAATCGTGCGGTGAGTGATTTCAAGTGCTTAGAACAGTGGTGTGAAGATTGAATTTTCAAAAATCGATGAAGGCTCTAGTTGAGTGTATACCTGGATTCTGTAAGAATGGTGATCAATGCGATAACATGAGGATACAGCGTGGCATCATGCCTTCGACCCAGCTTATTGACTGCGGGGACAAAGGTCTAGGATTGAAGCTGCTGGAAGACATAAGAGCTGGCACATTTGTAGGCGAATACATGGGTGAGATCGTGACAGAGCAGGAGTACTATATGCGACGGGTGGTAGGTGCTTACAAGAAAATAATTATTGTTAGCGAGCTTACTTACTTGTGAACGCTTTAAAAGCTATACCATAATGAGAAGCACCGTTACATGATGGTGCTAAGTGGTGGTGAAGTCATCGATGCCACACGCATGGGCGGATGGGCACGCTTCATCAATCATAGTTGCGACCCAAATTGCGGAGTGGAAAAATGGGACGTTAATGGCGAAGAACGATGCGCCATTTTCGCTCTCCGTGATATCGCTATGGGCGAAGAGCTCACTTTTGATTATAAGTTCGAGTCTTTCAGCAAAGCCGTAAACTTTTAAGCTGTTGGCACTCTTTTTTTCTTGATTCTAACAACATTTTACTAATGTGTACAGGAAATTACTGAGTGCTTATGTGGTGCACCGAATTGTCGGAAGGTCATTGGAATCAACAACCGAGGGGTTAAGGTGAGCACTAACAAGCCGGAGCTAGTGGCCACTGTTGATAGCCATAAACTGCTCGATCCTGTCATTGGATTGAAATCCCGACCAGTGCAAGGTGCCAAGGTTGGTCGTGTAATTTCGCCTTCAATAAAATGCCCAGTCAAAGTACAGCGCTAATCAATTTGATACACTTCGGCACAGAAAGCGGATGCTCTGATGCAGCGGATGGCGCGGCAGCGTCTATTAAGCAGCAATGATATGCGTGTGCTGCGTCGGTCGCATATCATGCTGGAGCGCAACTTGACCTCGCACATGGAAGACGACTTTGACCACTTGGCATTGTTGCCATATTTTATTACAAAGCCATCGTCCATCATAAAGCGCACGCCGGAACTGAAGCATGTGCCCGACTTTTTTAACTGGCGAGACCTTCCCAACTTTCCAAAAAAGGCTCGCCGCTTGCCTCGAGAATCTAAAGTCGCTCGCCTTCGGAAAATTGTCGAAACGTTGAAAGCTCAGCAGCACGAATAAACTAGTTAGCCCAGGAGTTATAGGAGGTACATCCACGTTTGTATACATGTATGTACTTTGTCTATCATTGCCTAGTCCCTTTTTTCTCATTGGTAATAAACAGCTAGCAGGGCCAGGGCTCGCAGAGAGCGATTATCCGAAATAGCCCAAGCGGAAGACTGTCCGAGTGAGTTGTTAGGCGATTTGGTGGCAGTCAAGGTGGGACCTAATAGCTGCGTGGATCTCATGTACAATTTGTTGTCTTCTGAATAAGAATACCTTAAGTCTGTTATATTTTGTCAATGATTTTTAGTTCGGAACGTGTTTGACTGAATAGCCATGGCGGGGTGCGATCGTGACATGAGCGAGGAATCAGGCCCACTACAGTCAGAGTATGGATATTTCAAAAAGTGCGGGTCGAATGGAAACTGTCAGTGCCAACCCAGCGCCGCAGAAATGCGCGAGTTCCGCAAGGTGCATAGGAGTAAATTGGTAGACGAAAAGGCAAAGCTAACAGTGATGTGGATGTGCTAATACTATTGATACAGCGGTGGATGCTGCTAACTGATCGTGAGCGCGTTGTAGCGCTAAAAGGAGACGTGAATCAATTCCTACAGACGGCAATTGATTTGCTGCCTTGTTCTGGCTGTCGAAATGGCGCAGAAGCACTTTTTTACAAATTAGTGGATGGCATTGTCCGAGTTCCACAAGTTGTCAGTACTGCCGGTCTCCGTTTTGATAAAGATAACCAGTTTCGACTCAACGAGTCACATTTGAACAGTCCGGATATGTGTTTTTCGCTTTTCTATCAGCAAGAGCGACGGACCAATACTGCACTGACAAAATCTACTAAGCAAAACAGCAAGGCTGGCACTTCACGTGCGAGGTGTCAGTTGCACTCACAGCGGGTGCGGGGTCGCCCGCATCCTGCAGCATTTGTGGAATTGTGGTATAAGCTGCCAGAAGATCACCAGCGTCACCTTTCTCATATTGACTCAGATCAGTTTTTGACAGACTTAGAGAGCTATCTGCGACGTCATCGTTTTTGTTGCCGATGTAAGGAGAAGGTTTTAGAAGCATATGATTTGCTGGTAGGGTCAAGCTGTAGTGAAGACGACTGCGAGGATTGCGGTGGATTCGAATGCGCAGAAAAACATCACGAAAACAGCGACTACGGTGATGATTTGCACTACACGTCCTACTTGTTTGACGAGCTCGCATTTTCTCGCGCTACAAACCAGATCGTCGTGCCTTGTAATATTGAGTTTATGTCACAGCTGATGTCGCGAGCAGACCAGGAGATTGTAGGTGACTGGGGTGACCGTCACGCGCGTACGATTGCTGAAGCACAAGATGAAGTTTTGATATGTCTGGGCATGGTTATCTGGGACAAAATACAGAGCTTATGGACCATGTCTCGATCAGAAAAGCGGTCAGAAGAATTGTTGGTACATTGTGCTGTTTCTACACTGCGCCGCAACTTTGATGAGGCTGTAGAGGCGCTTCATGGTGAAGAGATGATGGAGCAGTTATTGGCAGAAGAAGACGATGAGTCTCGGAGGCTGGCAAAGAAGAAAGAGAAGCGGAAAGAGAAGAAGAAGAAGCGCAAGACTGCGTCAAAGCTAAAACAAGCGGATCGGTCAGAAACCGAGAGGAACCAACAGGCCGTACAACAGAAGTCGAAACAAACTAAACCTCGTAAGCAGTCTGCTAGCAACAGGACCGTGGCATCCCAGTCGTCCACCAACTCACTAAGTAGTCAAGGGGACGATGATGAGCTAACCAGCTCTAGTAGATCTACTGATCCGAAGGGAACGCATCATTGTCACTCAATGTGTGATGAACCCTGTCGACACGGGAATTTGACGTACGATGAACATGTGGAGTGGCAACTACTTTCGTCAATGGGATGGGATGCGTCAAACCAATTTACGTCTTCCCTACCAGAATTGGACGTGAACACGGACGACGAGAACCATGGTATTCCTGAAGACGAAATTCGTTTCTGGAAACAGAACCGCTCTAGTCTTGTTCGGCGACGCATGGCTCAACGACAAAAACTTCAGGAGCGTTTTGATCAGTTTGTTTCTCGCGCGGCAACTCTTGATGGATAGCGCGCGGCATTAAGAACCGAGTGACTTCATTTAACGGTACTCTCATGAAAATGGCATACGATGTATCCTTTTCCGTGCGACCACTTTTCTCCGTCAATAGGCCAATTAGTGTCAAAAAAAGTGGCAAGTCTGCATGACATTTATATTTTTTTTGCTTCTAATAAAAACACTCTTGCCTTCCTCTACTGATGTTTGGCTGGCTCATATAAAATGAATGGGGTTCATTATGACTGTAATCTACACTTAACATCAAATCTTTAACTTGTTCAGCTCGACCTCCAACAATGAGATGGCACGATTGACCAAGTCTTTATGATTTGTACACGCCATGAGAACGTTCGTGATTGCATGCCGATTTTTGTCAAGCAATGCCTGATAGCTTTCTGTCATTTCTATCGACCTGCAGAGTATTACAGCACGTAAGCTTTTTAAGCTTTTGATTACCTCAAGACTAGGATGGTACTTACGCTTTCCTCACCTCCTGCAGATGCTGCTGGGAACTGATTGCCTCTTCTTGGATTAAATCGTCTTCGTTGGAGATATTTGTGATCTTGATCTCTACTTCTTCCGTCGCTGCTTGCTTCCGACTGAGACTCTCAGTTCGCTTTTCACGCTCTCTGGTTATTTGGTCGGCAATTTTTCTCACCTCATACTCTTTCCTCTGTTCACTTTTGATCTCGATGTTTAGCTTGTTCTTACTCTGCTCCAACTCCTCCTTCAACACGATAGCTAAGTCCAAACCATCGTTTGCGCGCATGTTGCGGTGTTGCTTAAGGTTTAGTGCTGCTTGTCTGACGTTTGTTTTCAGGTGATGCGATAGCTTCTGAACGGCTTCAAGTTCTTCAAGATCTGGATCTAATTCGAGAGTATAATCAAAATCGAGAGCATTTTTTGCCGTTGTCGGAATGATCTTAAGCCGTTTACACGTGTTTAAGTACTCGTGAATCTGATTGTCAAGCTAATAGAGGTATTGGACACAACGATCCAATTGAGCACTTTCACCGACAATTCTACGACAAAACTGCAATACGTACATGGTCCCGAATGCTCGCCGCACGGTTCTCTTCTTTTTTAATTTGCGCCTGCAGTTGATTTTGTCGAGAATAGTTATGATGCAACTGATCTGTCAGGCGTGCTCTCTCTAAGGCTATTTGCTCAATGTCGTGAGCAGAAAGTTCCTGGCTTTCAATACGGACGTGCAGCTTCTGAATTTCTTGTTGCCGAACCCTTATTTCCTCCTCTGCAAAAAACAATTATATGAGTACAGCGTTGAATTTCGACCATTTTTATTTCGCAACTCGTACCCAATGATTGTTGATCTTCTGCAAGTGCCTCCATTCTTTTGTCAAGTTTCGTGTTTAACGCTTCAAACTGACTCACTAATTCCTTAAATTTAACAAGGTCGCTCTGACAGTCAGCTTTTTTTTTTTGGAGTTCCGATAGTGCGTTCTAGACATGAGAAAAAGTGACGTCAGCTCAGTTCATTTTTCATAACTGTATTGGCGAAGAAATGTTAAGTAGTCGTACTTTATCGGCTTTTGCTTGGTCGATACGCCTTTTTAGCTCTTCGCGATGCGACTCCAGTTCGCTGGTTTCCTGGTTAATCATCTCATTTCGTTTCACTGCAACACTCATCTCGATAAACAATCTATTTCAACCAGTATTGAAAGACAAACACATTCGTACTCAGTTTTTCTTTTTCTTGTCTTTCTAACTCCGCGAACTTGTCGTCATCACCAGCCAAGAAAACGTGGTACGATGCATCCAAGTATTTAAAAAAAAGTTTGTCTCCATTTTCATCATCGGTTTCATCATTCGACTCCATGGCATTGGCTTCCTGAATAGCTTCATCATACTTGAGAGCACAATACAAAAATATAAGGACGCAATAATAGCAGCAATAGTAGCATAAAGTTCACATACAGTAAGCAGTTCGATCAGCCACGAGATTGACAGCAGTAGTGTAGGCCATGTGTGGGGTGTGCCCACTGCGGCTAATGATGTCTTGCTAATGGGAAACGGGTACCGCAAATTGCGGAACTGAAGCACGACGTCTTCCTCAAACTTGACACCAAACTCAAAGGTAGGATCCACTTGCTTAAATAAGAATAGCATCATGTTGCAAAATTCTTTTTTCGACGGACCACGCTTAGAAAGACCAGACGTAAGTGATTGTTCGTACATGCGGTCTGTCAGAAACTCGACTAGTGTTTGGACGCAGCTATTGAGGTATGAACGATCATTCACAGGCCGAGGGTCAAGTACACGAGAGCCGCTACGGCCCGAGATAGATGATCGTGAGCTGTAACTGCTATTACGACGATTGTTAGCAGCATTTCCAATTGACAGGCGCGAATTTACAGATACCCGCGGACCTGTAGGAGGTCGCCGCGCTGTCGGGCCGTCCGCAGTCGAGACGCGACGACAGGGCACACCCCCAATGGACTGTCTCTCCATTCCCCCATAATTTTTGATAGGAACCGATACACGTTCGGATGGTTGCCGCAGTGCAGCTGAGCGCGCATTAAGCTGCGAAGACGACACGGTGCCGAGCGTCGTCCGTCGCATTTTCGGTTTAAATGTAGATGTTCATAAAGGAAAAAGTTATGCCATCTGCCTCCCTAATCGTGATTGGTTAAAACGCCGAGGGTAGAAAATTACTTGGGTACACCTGATTACTATAATGAATATCAATCTCTCCAATTGTATTGGACACCACTTCTCTTTTGCCTGATAGTACTGCTCCTGTACCCAGAACCTCCACCCATGAACTACACGATCTTGCCCTCGAGTGCAGCCCGCGGGAAGAGCAGACTGTAGGAAGACGCAGGCTGTGGTATCCTTTGTCTTGTAGTGTGTATGCGTAGCTCGCGGACCGATTAGAGTCCTGTTTGTGTCTTGTACTCCGGCGCGCTATTGCCAGGAGACCGTTCAGTCAATAGGTACACGTGGCACCTTTATAGTAAAAGTTAAAAGTAAAAGTGTATTATGTAGAGGTCCAGTCCCACTAATATGCAACTGGAGAGTCTCCTGATATGCAACTTGACAGTCGCGATCTGGCCGTCGCGGGTCGACGCTGATTGGTCGAAAACAAAATATACTCCAAATAAAGCATAAAATGTGGTCCACAGTAAACTTGTGTACTCACGTATAATCACCACATATACTTGAGTTCAACACAGACTACAATATTGATCGCGCTCCCAACCATACGCGAGGAAAAACGGTGTGTCTTCTCTGAAGCGATAATGGGGCGAAATTATAGTAGCTGTCCCAATCGTGCTGATCAGACTCTGTCACATACATCTTGATTGCGCGTAATCGTCCGTAGCATCTGCTTGGCTATCCCGTTAGCTAGAGGGTGATGGGTGATTTCGTCACATTATACTTTCTGAAACCAACCAACTTGGTTTGGCCCGGGATCGAACCCGGGACCTTCCGGTCCCGCAGTGAGTAGTGAACCACTCGATCACGGTCGGTTTAGCTAGAGGGTGATGGGCCATAGTGACACTCTGCCGTTGACCAATTGTGCGATTTAACGCGAGGAAAACACTGGCCAGAACCCTGGCTCTCAATCATTCCTGATCACCTCGCAGCACCAAATCCTCGGAAGACGCTCATCATATTTTCTTCTCGGTGACTTGCTGTGAAGTCCTGGTAGATCCAACTTTCGCAATCACCATACCAGCGGAAAGGTCGACCACATATCAATAATTCTGTGTGTCCCTTTTACGGTTTAGGAAGATACAGGATACGGTCTTGTGCGATCATTTGAAATGGGTAAGTTACTTGAATATTCTACGGCTAGATAAATTTGCTATATTTAAATCTTCCCGACATATTTTTTTTGCACACTTCGATATAGACGGCGCCAGTCATATCGATGGAGGGTCTGCCAGTAGGCCCAACAAATTTGTTGATGACCTCTCCCCAGACTAGCATGGTAATTGTAACGGGGTTACATTCGGGTAACACTGAGTGTTGGTGTACATGAG
>CM047580.1:30766884-30782864 GCA_026184515.1 Peronosclerospora sorghi
TATCGGCTAAGTAGCGGCGAACGCCGCTTTAAGGAAAACCTTCCTCTTTGCGCTAGTCGCACCGTGCGTATACGCACCGGCTACAGTAATGGTAACAAATGGTTTCATAAACAACCAACGTGGCTACTTGATCACGTCCACAATTGACTTGTTCTACTCTCGGCAATAAAGTAATGGTCTCTTTTCGTCCACTTCCTAATCAGCAGCTATCTTATGCAATCAATATCACTCTTTTAATAATATTTTTAACTTCTTCGTCTCTGGTTTGCTTTGCGACGTCTCTATTCAAATATAACTAAAGTCGCGCGTTCCAATGCTATTTGTTCCGCGCCATCCGGACTAGATCAACCCACAACATTTGTACCATCTCTTCTTCCAGGGAAGGAAGGGTTTGTGTGTACCCGCTTACTATGCTTTTTAGACTGGCGTTACATGCGCTAGATCAGAGTCGTTTTCCGTGGGACTGATCGATTGGATAATTCGGTTGAGAAATAGGAGCCAATTAAGATGATTGGGTCAGTTACTTCTGAACTTGTTTCTCTCTATAAGAGTCGCATTTGCAAAGTGATCGGCACTTTCGTTCCACTCTCCTTTTATGTGCACGACGTCATGATCAGGTCGATCGAGTAACTTGCTCATTGCTTGATACATTAATACTTTTAACTTAGTCGACTTGCATCTCTCCCAGCATCTGCCTGATCACCACTGCAGATGATGATTCAAACTGAGTTGAGCTTAAAAAACAGATTTATAAGCTTGATCAATCCACAAAAAATAGTCGTCCTCGTTCACAGTTTGACTAGGTACGTGTGGTTACGATTTCCCACTGAGGTAACCTCGAGAGAATAGCGCTAAGCACACCAAAACTCCTTTTTACGCTGGCCGAGCCCGTCAAAACTGGCTTTGATCTTAATTGTAAGTAGAGCCATCATGATCATCTGCTTAAGTGTTTCTTAGGCATAAATAGGGTAAGGACTTCATCCTTTGTTGTACTGGCGGCAACTGTAATTAGCGCCGTGATCACCTCATGTGACCAGGGTGCTAACAGAGCGAAGTCTTCCATCGAATTCGGAGAAGATGAGTTCCAAGATCAGGTAGATCTTCGGTACAGTACACAGGTTGATATTCCCACTAACAGACGCCTAAAAAACGCAACAGCGCCAAAAAATCCTAATCGACATCCCATTATTCACTTCGTTCGGCTTCTAAGTGCGGGTAGTGACGGTCCAAAATAATATACGCCGTCATATTTTTGCATCGGCGCCGCTTCCACCGCCCATTTGCTCGCGTAAATCATCTCTACCGGCTGCTTTATCCATAGAATTGGCGCAAGATCAGGGTGGAAGTTATTTAGCTTTTAACATGCTTAACGCCACTTTTTCCTTTCAGTCATCTTGATCCGCTTGATTAGCAGGTTCTTTTGATCAACGAATAGAAATCAATCTATCAGAGCTAAGATATAGGGACGGGCTAAACGGCAGCAAGTGAAAGACTAACCAGCAGCAAGTGAGGCAGCGACTAGGAAAAAAACAAAAAAAATACCAAAAAGGATATACTTTTACCTTTTTGGGACTTATATGCGCGGTCGGCTGCTGCTGCTGTAACATCCTTTACGGACTTCCTGCACTATAACTCACTGCTGGCCTTGTCAAACAAACAAGCAGGATATACTATGATACCGCGTACTATGATGCAGACAATCATGGGCAAAGCTTATTTTACATTGGACACCTTTGATAATATAGAAAAGAAAAATACAAAGGAGAAATGCAGGCACTCATGTTTGACCGACTGTGGGTAGAAACAGTCGTGCGCATGCGTTGTTGCGACATCTCGGACCTTTCAGTAAATAATCACTTGGCTCAGGTCCAGCAAATGTGCTTTACTGCTTGCGCGGCCTACGTCAATGGTTTGAAACATGGACCTAATGTCTTGCAGTCTGCATTGGCTCAACATTTGCTGGAGAATGAGACGTCGGAGGGTCTGCGTATTATATAATTATGAGCATATGAAGCGCGAGTTAAAGAACCTGGAAAAGATCTATGCTAAGTATATTATGGAGGGCGCAATTCCATGGAACTCTCTTTCGGAAACCCACGTGAAGGTGGTTGACATGCTTGATGATGATAATGTGGTGGAGTACAGTTCAAAATCGAACACCGAATTGTCCGGAACTGAACCACCATATCGCCCAGCGGACCAACTAGCGGAGGGGGTACTCCGCGAACCTTCGCCTGGGTGCCGATCGGGTGACCGATTGGCATTACAGGACGCCGAGTCCGATTCTTCTCGTGTCTCACCTTGTGTACCCATTTGTATGGGTGGCTACACACTCGGTAGACTGTTGCTTAGTAGAGACTTTAGAGAAGATCGATATGGATGTACCACTTTTGGGGTACTGATCCAAAATTTCAACGAATGATAATTCAATATGTCCGATCGGCAAACGAAGCGGAAATCTTCACTACGAATTCAATTAAACCTGGCACTTTACTGCACGTAGCAGTGAGTAATCCAGCCAATGGGGTTTCTGGAACTTGACCGCAAAGCAGTGAGTAATCCAGCCAATAATATTTTGTCGTGAAGGAGTTGAAAATTATGATAAATCCACTTAATCAACAACACAAAGAGGTAATAAGCTAGTCCTCCTTGCTTTACTTCCCGGGTACTTAATACTTCCGTTCGAACCAACAAATCAATCAAACACACTTGGGACACACTTCCAAAGGCGGTTCCGGGCTGCTCCCAACACTAGCGCGCTTCAAACAGCTGATGCTCCACTTGATAGGGCGTTCGCTCAACGAATTCCTTGTATTACACTTGGTTTGTGTACTGGGTCAAAAAGGAATGTTTTCACGGCCGCCAGAGATCTGTGCACTTCAAGGGAAATTTCGTTCTATTAAGTGTTACTAACTCCTACATCAACGTCAATCACTTTTTTCACCCACTACCTATTGGTTACTTCAGCGCTGACTTCAATACGTGGCAGTTACCACTGAGTCCCTCTGTAACCTGATTGATCATCCTTGAGAGTTACCACTGATTCCCTCTGTAGCCTGATTGATCATACTTGACAGTTACTTTAGAAACCCTCTGTAATCTGATTGAGCGAGGTGGCCGTCGCGAGGTGGCTGTCGCATGTCGCTCCTGATTCGTCAAAAATTCCATTTATATCTCCACATTCATACCAATCATAAATCACTTAGCCGCAAGGTGGCCGTCCCAGGTCGCCTCTGATTGGCTGAAAATATCTTTTCCACAATAAAACACTTAACCACTTGAAAACAATCGAGAATGCCCAATCAACCAACTTGGGCTACCGAGGGCGCATGACTTTCCGGGAACTTCCGACCACAATCAGACCTGCCGCTATGCTTATAAGGTGCGCCTGTGTCTTGTCTTTCTGTAGTGGTGCTGACAGTTTGTTTTCGTGACCTGGTTTGTCTGCTACAGCCTGCGCCCTAGCGCGCACAGCTACAGGACAGCATGTGAAGCTGAGGTCACGTGATTTCTCGTTAGCTTTACATCTGGGATTGAACCTGCTGTTGTGTATATAAGATGCGTCTGTGTCTTGGATTTCTGTAGTGGTGCTGACAGTTTTGTTTTCGTGACCTGGTTTGTCTGTTACAGTCCGTGCCCTAGCGCCCATAGCTACAGGACAGGATGTGAAACTGAGAGCACATGACTTCTCGTTAGCTTTACCTCTGGGATTGAACCTACTGTTGGGTATGTAAGATGCGTCTGTGTCTTGGCTTTCTGTAGGGGTGCTGACAGTTTGTTTTCGTGACCTGGTTTGTCTGCTACATCCCGCGCCCTAGCGCCCATAACTGCAGGACTGCAAGACAGTATGTGAACGGTTTCTGCAGCCAAAAGTGCAGGACCTTTTGTTGACTTATTTGCCAGGATTGGATTTGCCGTAGTGCATGTAAGCTGTCCCCGTGTATTGATTTTCTTAGTTGATGTTACTCAAAAGAGCATAGCATTTTGACTAAAACACTTGCACCTTCGGATGTGTTAGGGCTACCACGACTTTGTTGAAACGGTGTTCACGTGATGGACGCACACAACGATTTTTGATGTTTATGTTCAGTGTTGACAAGACAAAAAGATTGTAATTGATACTTTCTTTTATGATCACATCAGATGGTGGTAGACATATGCTTGAGGAAATCGCCAGCGTAAAAAGCAACATTGTGCTAGTATTTAAAGTCTTGGTATGAACAAATATACCATAAAGTAATATCTGTTGCAGATCACATCCTACATATTGTAAATATAGATCCACTTCACCACAATCTCCCTTGCGTAACTTCAGCGCATGCGAGCAAAAGGCACGCACACACATAGTTCTTAGTAATCATACTTCAGATATTTACGTGCCTCATTCTCATCCATAGGTGTCGTGAAAACTGGAACCTCATCTTCCTTGCATATGTTAATCACCATTTTACAGGTACTCTCGCATTCAAAAACATAACGCGACGCAACTATGAAGATCTAATCACGGGCTCTGCTAAGTGTAACTAATGATCTTGATGGATATCCGTCAAGGAATCCCAGCGTGTGTGATCGAATCATAGATACAATAACGACATTTGCTTCACGACCCTGACTAGAGTCGGTCGTAGCCACCTCAATATCTAGATATTCGTCATACACATAACCCATGTACTTTAATTGCCTCCGTATAGCCTTGACTTGATTTTGGTATGGCGAAATAATTAACAATGATTTCCTCACATCTATTCTTGTTCTTCGCAACTCGCTTTCCAGCATACCATATATCTTCCCCAGTAAGTATATGACCATTGATTGCTCAATAGTATTAGTATGCCTGAACTCTTGACGTTCCATCTCTCTCACCCACTCTTGGAAACTAATCCAAATAACTCGATCACTCTTGAGACTTCGCTTTCCAGAAAGATTGCGATCAACTGGTTTACCCCAATCAACCACGTCCAGTATATTTAAACGCATACCAATCAAAGAATCCTTCGATATGGCTGCTCTATCTCGGATTGTATACGGGTAAAACACTTGTAACAATCTCGTGATTTTCGGATGACTTCTAAATTCTGCATTCATAGTGACTCCGGGGAACACTGGTAACAACTGATGAGTAGCGCGAAAATGTTCTATATAATGCAACAACCCCCAGGTGATTTTATTACGACGGAATCCACTGTGAAACCGGTGTCTTAACTTTTCACTTATGGGAGAGTACGCAAAAAGCTGACAGGGATCACCTACAGATACCAGAACTTCAACTTTTGGCCTACTAGATTGTAATAACGCTACCTATTGAGCTGCTTCATCATTAATGATTACATTGTAAGATACCGTGTGGTAGTCTGGTCGCCCTAATTGGGCCAAGGTGGCAATAATTACATGTGCTTGCTCCAATGTCTCCACCTCCTTCATTCTCAATCTTGCATAAATATCTTTGCGAACCACACTACCTTCCAATGAACGTCGCTCTAGTTGTAATATTTCTAAAAAACCTCCGTCGGTAATGTTCAGCTTCTGGTAATGCCATCGTACCCTTTATCTCGCCCAATCGTACTATATCGTGATCCTGTATCGCCTTGGAATCCATCAACCTTTTAAGATCTTCATCAATAGCTGCATTAGTTTCTGAGACGATAGCAACGCGACCCCGTGGAAACACCGCTAATAGCGTTAACACAATCGCAGTAATTGTAGATGTTTTTCCACATCCGTAAGGACCACGAGCTAGAACAATTCCTTTTGTCTCCACAGCTGCTCGTACTACTTTCAATTGGTCCATATCTAGCGTACGTTGAAATTCCTTATACACATGCGTCTGTTCCATCTCCGCCATCACTGATGCGGACCTCAGCGACTCAATAGTCTGTCTTTTGGTCATTAATTGTAGTAATGGAGATGACGGGTTACTAGTCAATTTATCTTTTGTGCTGAATCTTCTGACATAATTCATGATATTGACCACGGGTACCATCGCAGTTTGTAGATGTTCCTACGTATATCCCCCACATTAGCGGTGGTTATAATTATGTATCGGAATCCAACTAAGCATACTATTCCCCAGTCCAGAAAACTCAATTCGTGATATCGCACGACGCAAAGTCTTCCATAATCCCATCTCCCTAGGCTGACTTGATCCAATTTTATACACTCAGCTTAAAATCTCCAGTTACTTGTAAATATAATACCCCTCTCATTAACGGCATGAAATGATCGGGACCGTGATCATTGTAGTATGTTTTCAATCTTTAGCTAAACATTTCCCCACTTCATAAGATGTCACATGAAGATCCATTGTTGACGTAACATCCTTTGGGTCCCATTCATACTTGTACTGAATCGGATCGGTAACACTACGTGCTTCCAAGTGTGTTATTAAGCACATAGTGAGGAGATAGTCACTCACTGACGTGAACTTATCCATATACACTTCCCTCAATTTCAAGTACAACCAATGCCTGCAAGTTCCGTGATAGTTAAACTGTGGTATTGTGACATCATACAATAGACAGAAAAGTTCATCTCTACATGGTCCATAACCTCCACCCCAACATTCCCGAAGGAAAACTGCCAGGGACTCCGAATCTCTTAGTAATAGCGTGACCACGAATAATACATTTCTTGCATCTTCTGGATTGATGGCTCTGAGTTGTTGTTTTCCGCCAATTTCTCTATGGAAGTCCAAAGACTTTGCCACACTATAATAGTTCCTGGATCAATAGTGACGTTATCAACTTCTTCACACCACTCCCTTTCAACATCTTTCATGCGTAATATCACCTGCCTTGCGGTTGACCCTGGTTGACACTTACTTTTCCACAGTAAGTGTGGTTGGTCTATTGGAACCAAAATATTACTGAATGTGTATTTCCGATACTCATCTGCCCTCTGAGTCACTGTTTGAGTTATTCTGTATCCACATCAGTCATTGGGGTAAGGTGACTCAAGACTTCTCCGTATGATTTTTCATTTTCAATATCTCCAGTTGTAGATACATCAAAAACCTACGTGGTACCTTCATCCTTCTCTTCCACTTTTCCACATTATATATTACCGTGCGTCTCATCTTCTTCCAAGACCAAGCCCATTTCATCCCTGTTACTTGCACTGGACTCCGAATCCTCTGTCGACTCGGCCAGATAAATCACTAGTGAAGAAACTGGATTCTCTTCTTCCTCACATTCTATAGTGTGCCCAGATTTATCACCATCTAATGGAGCTTCTATTGTCTGTCCACTCCTAGAATCCATTTCCTGGGCCTCCATAGTGAAATGCTCCCTATCTGCATCGGTTACGTTCTCGTCCTCATTTGCTATTGGAGATCGTTCTGTTGGATGTGGGATGTATTCGACTGACTGTTTCTGCTTGTCCTTCTCCTCTAATCCCATTCTCTGACTCTCTGGCACTACTAGGTCAACAATTACTGAAAGGGCTGGGTTCCTCTCTTGCTCATGCTCTACAGTGCATTTGGATCCCTCATCGTCTAATGGGTCTTCTATCATGTGTCCGCTCATAACATCAGATTCTTGATTCACCACGTTATCATCCCTTATGCCCATGACATCCAATTGGTTTGACTTGTCTTCTTCTTCGGACTCCAATATCTGGCTTTCAGACATTGTTTGATTTATATAACCTTGTTTCTCCTCGTCTCCCCAAATACTTCCTTGATCTGATGTAGATATTGACTGTGTGAGCGATTGGCTGCTATCACACAACTTATTCTTCAATGGAAGGAGCCTATGCCTAATTCCACTTTCTGTACTTGGCATTAGCTTATTTCCATCCATGTCTGTGACGTCACCTAACCTTTTTGCAATAACTTTCATATCCACAGCTCCATGTCTTATCGCTTCTATCAATATGTCATCTTCTCGTTTCATCCATTTTCTGGAGCGTCCTTTGTTTATGCGTTGGTTTTTTTTCTCGGCTAGGTGGTGTCTGAGTTTTACCTTTCCTAGACCGATACACCATATGTATCCTCTTTCGTACAGCTGCTATGGTACGTATCTTTTTCGATTGCGGGTATTTTTTGGATACCGTTCAACCACTTCTGTGGCGGTAGCCTCCTGGTCTATCATGCTCGTTAACCACTCTATTTCATACTTGTCCCATTCATCACCCCTCTTGCGCTTGACTCCCATCCGCTCTAACTTGCACATGACCCCTTTTTTAGTCCTCACGATCCATCCCTTGGCGTGACACTGTTGATTATACAAATCATATATATCATGCGCTGGGGTGTTTGTACTTTTGCTGGCCTGTTGTATCTTCAATAATTCTTCCTCTTCCTCCTTAGTCCATGATGAGCTAGACCTGGATACTGATGCTGCTGTAGTTTCTGAGGCATTCGGCTCTGGGGCTGTATTCTCACTGAATCAAACACCTTCCTCGTTGCCCTTTGCTTCATCATCTTCTCGTCTTATCGCTCTCAAACTCAAAAGGGATTCTACCATATCCGTACTGTCCATTTGAAGTTCCCGCTAAAGTCGTAATCAGTCACCAACGTTGCCTTCTTCTCTCAGTGAAATACCTTCACGTTACTCAGTTTGGATGGGATGTATACTTCAGGTAGATGCTTCACTAACTGCTTCTGATTGGCGGAAAATCCATCTATCTATACATGCGAGGTGACCGTCGCGAGGTGGCCGTCGCGAGGTGGCCGTCGCAAGTCACCTCTGATTGGCTGAAAATAACCATTTATAACGCCACATTCACACCAATCATAGGTCAATCCGTCGCGAGGTGGCGTCGCGAGGTGGCCGTCGTAGGTCGCATCTGATTGGCCAAAAATTCTTTTTTTTTTCCTCAAAATGTCAACATCACATGCCAATTCCCAGCCTGCCGTATTCATTCTTCTCAGGTAACGCGTGCGCTCTCTTGACTTCCAAATGAACTTCTGGCCTCCGGACTAATAATAGTATATGATCCCATTCCATATACATCCTACCGTCCCAGTGAGTTAACTGCTTCCTCCTCCTTTCTTCATATATATTGTCCTTCTCATGCAACAGGTAGCTCACTCACTGGGCTCGCCACCCTGGTGAATCCACTTATACTGTCCGGGTCTACTCTTTCATGTCGTACGTTCTGTCTTGCTCTCATCTTATCAAATCTCAACTAACTGAATTGCAACGCAATTTCTTTGTGGTAAAGCGTACCGTAAAATTGGTACGTAATTAGGGGCATAATTATGGTCACCTCTATAGGTGTAGCTGTGGTAGAAGGTACCACAAATTTAGTCGGTACAAAGGGTGGTACGATAGTGGGCACCACAGTCGGTACCACAGTAGGTACCTCAGTTGGTACAACTGTTGACACAACGATGGCGGACAGGGACGAGGCGTGTACAGGACGTCTGAGACGATGCGACAACTGGTACGGTTACCTAACGGTAACCCGAAGGTAATCTAAGGGATCAGGTCGAATGGTCGACAAAATGCGTAGGAATGGGTAGTTCTGATTGGATGATATTAGGTATTTGGTAGATATTAGGATATAAGCAATAATACAGTTCTCCCTTTGCGTACGATCTGGCTGATCGTTTACAGGGACGGCAACTTAGGGCCTCCCTTCTTCTAATAAATACCTCTACGTCCCGGGCGGGAGAACTGAGTGCGTTTTTGGCCCACCGGTAGGCGTAGAGTGTGAGAACTCACCCGCAACTCCGCCCGCTGTGTCAGCGGTTCTTCTTTTAAAGTTTTTTTGTCTCGGGAACGTGATAGAGCAGTGCGCTCTCACCTCTTCCCCTATTGGTCCACGTTTTTGGCCCCTAGTGTTCGGCTGCTTTAAGCGCCCCACGGGAACACTAGGCGGATTTTCGGTGGTAATCGTCGAACAGCCCGTCGAACGCGCTGATCGACCGTCCCTCTAAGGCTTAAGTCCAGAATACAAAATATTTTTGGGTATTCTATTGACGTATTAAGCTTAAGGAGGCTCTGTGATCGGGCAGTGAAGATTTCCGCTGCCTGATCGAGTACCCCTTCGCTGATCAACACCTGATCGACACACTGCGACTTGCGACCCACACTCAGCAGACCGCAGCTCGCGCCATCTAGCTGATCAGCGACTTTTAGTACCTGATCGCGCCTGATCGAGTCTGATCACCGCTGATCGACGACTCTTAGTGCCTGCCCAAGCCTGATCACTATTGATAACACCTGATCGCACGTGGTTCAAGCTTGATTGAGCCTGATCATCGCCTAATCGCATCAGTCGACTCATCACAAGTCAACTCAGTCTTGCCACAAGGAATTGTAGTGTGCCATCCCCGCCACCTGGAGAGCGACCCACGCCTAAGCCGTCGGGTACACAAGGTGAGCAGAAAAACAAGCAGTCAAGGACAACCGGAGGACCCCCTTCGTCAGGCGGCAGTCCGGGCGCCGTGGTACCGCCTGATCAACCCTCAAAAACTTTGATCAGCCGCTCCACCACAATGGTGCGCGTACCCGGATCTTTGGGCGACGGGGGATATCACCGCGATTCTACGCAAGATGGCGCTGATGTGGACGTGAAAAATGAAGCAGAAGTGAAGATAAATGTGGAAAAGGAGGAGGTGGTTGTGACGATGGAAGGCAGTTCGCCGTCGTCATGCCTGAAGAAGAAAGGAAATGCTGATTATCAGGACCTGGGGAGGAATCTTGATGAGATAAAGGAGGAGAAGCCTCAACCACCTCCCAAGGCTCCTTCGGGATCCCCTGCGAATCATAACGCAAGTTATTATCCGCTAATTACATATGCATATGATGATCTGGATTGGAAGCCGTTGGTGAAATACTACGACCCGGACCGACCGAAGGCGTTACTGAAGGCGCCGGGTTCGGAGAGCGATGAAAGTCGACCAAGTATGCCACCATCAGAATCCGATTTGGAAAGGACGTTTTATATGAAGGATCTGAAGAATTTCTTATTGATGGATTCAATTATGAACCTACTTGGGGTAACGATCAGTGGAAAACTGAGGGAGCCGTTTAGTCGACCAATAACGGACGAGAAGTACAAGCTTCAGTTGGTGTTAGGGCTGACACGCCTGATTAAGCAAGCTGGTCTGACTACAGGCTCCTACGATGCCGAAGAAGTACTCGATCTCAGCCCTGAAGACGTCGCGACCACTACCGAGCAGCTGTTCGGACTGTTGGTACCTATAGTGGGTCAATCCGCTAAGGTAGAACCACCTCGTACTATGCTGACAATTGAAGCGGGCCCGTCTATCAACGTGGAAGAACACACGGGATCGTCGTGTTACGAATCTGCCCCTTCTGAAGGAGATGAACCTGAAGTGGAGTCGAGTAGTGCTGGAAGTATGGAGCCCAAGATCACCAGGATGACAGTTTGCCAGAAGGATGAATCTAAGTTTTCGGTTATCAAGAGGGAACCGCAACCCGTCAAGGCAGAAGATGATCAATCATCGCAGGGATCACAGCTGCAAACATTTTTCGACAAGGCCATGAAACAGTTTTTGGCGGAAGAGAGAGGCAAGTCGACACCTGCAGCCGTTCGCACAAAAAGTCACCAGACCAAGCCAGGAAGTGTTGCGACGGTGAAGGACGTGGATATGGAATCAGTGCATTCGCTCCGCGATTGTCAGTCAAGGTCAAGAAAATCGGCAACGGTTAGAGATGTTGACATGGAATCTGTATATTCGCTCCATGATCAACAAACCCAGCGTGATTACATCGATCCAGACGGGCCAATCACTCTGCCTCGACAAGCCACGGTTGCGACAACTGTGGTGAAGTGGAAGCTATATTTATAGCATATTAAAGATGAACTGTCGCAGTTATCAATGCTTAGTATGTTTTCTCTCGCCAAATTATATATACTAACGCTATGACGTTTGTTACGCTGGTGATTCCTTCAAACACTGAATATTAGTGACAAAGATTGTGCAATCCTATCAATAAGTGAACAATATGAACACTTAGTGCAACATTGTTAGTAGTGCGAAGCTTCTATCATCTAACAAGATGCTTCAATTCATTACTAGTGACAAGTAATTCTTCCCACATTTTACAATGTTTCGACACAGTTGCTTTAGCTCTAGCATCATAGCAGTGACGCTAAACGCTAAGTTGAGCGTCTTCAGCATCATAACTGCCTAATTCGAGGTCCAACAACTAGGTGCACTAAGGCACATCAAATAACCAAGTAAACAGACTGTGAAAATGAACAGTTAGCATTGCATAAGGGAATCAAGACAAGGGCACAACTTGCCTGCACAACGGCGGGTCCGTTCATGGCAGTGAAGTCAACCAAAAGTTATACTCCCTCGGCGTCGCAATGCATCACCGAATGGCGCTAGGACACATGATATAACGAGGCCAACAAACTGTGAAAATGAACTGTTAGCTTTACATATGGGAGTCAAGACATAGGCGCAACTTACCAGCACAATGGCGGGTTCGTTCATGAGAGTGAAGCCAACGGAAAATTATGCGCCCTCGGCGTCATAATGCATCATCAAAAGCCGCTAGGGAACATGATATAACGAGGTCAACAAACTGTGAGGATGAACTGTTAGCATTGCATAAGGGAGTCAAGACATAGGCGCAACTTACTAGCACAAATGCGGGTGCGTTCATGAGAGTGAAGCCAACGAAAAGTAATGCGCCCACGGCATCATAATGCATCATCGAATGGCGCTAGGGCACATGATATAACGAGGCCAACAGACTGTGAAGGAGAATTGTTAGCATTGCATAAGGGAGTCAAGACATAGGCGCAACTTACCAGCACAACGGTGGGTCCTTACTGAGAGGCAGAGCCAACGAAAAGTTAGGCACCCTAGATTGCTTGGGTCGCTCGCTTGGATGGTCTTGAATGTTCTCAAGTGATGAAGTATTTTGATTTGGATGAGTGATTTTGACCAATCTATCAGCAACCTGCGATGGACAGATTCCGACGGACAGATCGCGATGTCAAAGCTAATCAATCAAGTTTCAGAGGGTGCGACAGCCAGATCGCGACGGACAGATCGCAATATCAAAAATGATCAATCAAGTTCCAGAGGGTGCGACGGCCAGATCGCGACGGACAGATCGCTCGCGAAGTTAAAACGGATCAATCAAGTTTCAGAGGGTGCGACGACCAGATCGCGACAGATAGATTGCTCGAGATGTCAAAATTGATCAATCAAGTTTCAGAGGGTGCGACGGACAGATCGCGACGGACAGATCGCTATATCAAAACTGATCAAATCAAGTTTCAGAGGATGCTGCGGCCAGATTGCAACGGCAAATATGTCAAAACTGATCAATTAAGTTCCAGAGGGTGCGACGGCCAGATCGCGACGGCCAGATCACTATGTCAAAACTGATCAATCAAGTTTCAGAGGACGAGGCGGCCATATTGCAGCGGCAAATATGTCAAAACTGATCAATCAAGTTCCAGAGGGTGCGACGGCCAGATCGCGACGGACAGATCGCGACAAACAGATCGCTATGCCAAAACTGATCAACCAAGTGTCAGAGGATGCGGCGGCCAGATTGCAACGGCAAATATATCAAAACTGATCAATCAAGTTCCAGAGGGTGCGACGGCCAGATCGCGACGGACAGATCACCATGTCAAAACTGATCAATCAAGTTTCAGAGGATGCGGCGGCCAGATGTCAACGGCAAATTTGATCAATTAAATTACAGAGGATTGCGACGGCCCCAGAGTCCAGTATTGAAGTCAGCGCTGAAGTAACCAAGAAGTAGTGGGTGAGAAAAGTGATTGACTTTGATGTAGGAGTTAGTAACACTTAATAGAACGAAATTTCCCCTGTACTGAACAGGTCTCTGGCGGCTTTCAAAAACCTTTCCTTTTTAACCCCATACAAAAACCAAGTGTAACACAAGGAAGTCAGTGAGCACACGCCATAGTGAGTGAAGCAGCAGCCTGTTGAAGTGCTCAAGTGTTGGGGGCTGCCCGGGACAGCCTTGTGAAGTGCACGCAAAGTTTAATTAATTGATTTGTTGGTTCGGACGGAAGTATTAAGTACCCGGCAAGTTAAACAAGGAGGACTGGCTTAATACCTCTTTGTGTTGTTAATTACGTGGAATTATAATAATTTTCAACCCCTTCACGGCAACTGGTGCCGCGACCCGGGACTAACGTCGATATCAAACTCAATCTTACATAATGGCATTAGTATCACAAGAGGGTGGTCCAGATCTCCATTTTACACTGGAATACTCAGATGATGATGCTAACAGGACTTACACATTTTTTGAAGCGTGTGCAATGATGACGCAATATCAACAACAGGTGCTTAAATTACCAGGTGATTCGAGCTGTTGGTTTTCATTATTCGAGATACGTAAGGTGAAGCGGGCTGCACCCAACTTTAGGGTGCGAGACGATCTCACCACATTTGGGAATTTGCAAGCATCTGTGCTGGCACTGGAGGATTTATTTTCAAACTTGGGGTACGAGATTATCAAACGGGATGAGTTTGAGAGTGCGTGTGATTACGATTTGGCACGGAACGCAGAAGATATTGGATTGATGATGTCTTTTCTATTAGCAGAAAATCAGTGGGAAACTTCATTAATGGTATATCGGGAAGAGACTGACAATATCATTCCCACTTATTACATAATAGCAGATAATGTACATACACCGGTAAGGGAGTCTAAAACCCCGGGTATGTTGGAGCTCATTGACAGAAGTGAGTCTGAAGAAGTACCACAGTTGAGACCCAGAAAGATTGCAAAAACTAAGAAGAAGTTGGAGTTTTCATCTAATGGTGATGAAATTATGTCTACACCCAAACCAGCTGGAATCAAACAAGAACCAAGAGTGGCAGCACCTATACAGAGTTCAGGTATGGCTGCACCTAAACAAGATCCAGTGGTAGCCAATTTGGTGAAGATGATGCAAGATGGATATTTGAGTTTGGGAGAATTAACTACATTCACGGCAGCCTTGTTGGCTAGTCGTACACCCAATGCACCGAGAGGGGTGCCTAGTACTTCATATCAAACACCGGCTACGCAGCCACGAATGCATCATAGTACTTCAGGGTATGCTATGCCTGGTGGAAGTGCAAACGCATGGGCACCCGCACCTCAACCAGTTACAGCCATCATTCAGAATACGGAGATAAAATCTTTTGATGGGAATAGGCAGGATGCTGGAAGTGCACGGGCGTGGGTCGCTCGATTTTCACACGTGGCTAATATATCACATTGGAATGATAGTCAACGTCTGGGAATGTTTGTTGATAGCTTAACAAGCACAGCGTCATGGTGGTACGAACAATTAGCCGATTCGGTAAAGTATGACTGGGGTAAGGTGATTGCACTTTTTCAGAAGAAGTTTTGTGTGGACAGTGTCGCCTCGAGTTATGTATTCAAGATTGACGCAGAAACATGATGAGTTGGCCACCACATATCTATACCGATTAAACGCAGCAGCGTTGCGAGCAGGGATGGATTTTAGACATGCGTTCAATGCATCATTATTGGAGGAACATATTCAGCAGTTCTTTGACACCATTCCTGATCGCACCATACAGATGAAGTATCAACACATAACCTTCTCAACTATCGAAGAGCTAGAAAAGCTACTAATTAAACATGAAGCGCGGATTATGAGGCCTGGAAAGAAGGTAGCTACACGCAAGAATGCTGATGCGGTGTATGAAGACCCGCAACCTAGCGTGCATGCGATGGGCGGGGAAGTGCATGTAGTACAGCGGGTGCGACCGACGTATGAGGACAAGAGTGCGCGAGCACCAACAAATCCTAATACTGACCATGTTGTGTTATCTGAGCATTGTAACCGACGGGGACATGACAAAAGTCACTGCTGGAAATTAGTGAAGTGTGAGCATTGCGGTAATGTTGGTCATGATGCAAAGTATTGTCGGAAGTTCATCGAAGAGATGGTCGAGATGCGTGCTAAATTGAAGTCAGGGGAATTGACTGATGCTCAAGTATTGGAGCAGTTAAACGCCTATCTCCACAGTGTATTGCAACCACTGTCGA
>CM047580.1:30783264-30841070 GCA_026184515.1 Peronosclerospora sorghi
CCGTCTGGTGAATGCACCTTTGTTACGACATATTGAGCGATCAAAACCATTGAGTATAGTGCTATATACCAATCCATGGGTGTTCGGAGCAACAGTGTGTCAAGATTATGATGGGATACTGCACCCAGTACGTTACGTTAGCAAGGTTTTCAAAGATGATGAAACGAGATATACAGGGGCGGAACAAGAGGTTCTAGCGTTTCTTAAAACGTTGCATAATACCAGTCAAATTTTGTTTGGACAGCATATAACAGTGTATGCAAGATATTCCACAATGCGATGGTTGTTCACATCAAAAGTCTGACAGGCAGAGGAATCCAATGGGCAGTAATGTTGTCTCCGTGTTCATTGGAAATCATACGAACAGATCATGAAGATGTACGATTACCTGCTTTATTAGCCGCGTCCATTGTGCCCGCAGAAAAGATGAATGAATGCTGGAAGATATTGCTTCGTTAAAATCGTTGAAATATGTGCCGATCATTAAGACAATCCCTAGTCTAAAACGTCATAGCACCGGATATGTTTTATCGTTTGTTGGTGCCGTACGTCTTAAAAATGATCCAAAAGGAGCATTTGGCATGATAGTGTGGGAGTTACCAACCTGGGAAGTAGTGGCAGCAGAATATGGGATTCAAGATAACCTTACCGTGAGTGAATATCACGGACTAATCCATGTATTACAGCTCGCACAAGATCATAATGTAACGAAAGAAATTGTGTGTGGGGATTCTAGATTGGTTATTGGTCAAGTCAATGGAGATCTACGCTGCAACCATGCATCACTATTGGTTTGGTTGGGTAGAGTGCGCTCACTGCTAGAGAAATTCGAAGCAGTCAGCCTGATGCACGTGGCTCGCAAGTATAATCAAGCAGCTGATTTTTTGACTCAATGTGCAATGAAAGAGCAGCGGGCAGGGAAAATTATTAGAGAGGAGAGAAAAAAGGATCTGCAGCTGTACAATCGTCTGCCAGACTTGTTGTATGCCACTGCAGATGATGCTCAAGAGACAACTGAGAAACCACTCTGTGACTATGGCACCACTTCTAATAATGGGGGTCAAATTGAAACGAAGTCGAATGATATATGGGTGAATGATGCTTATGCATCACCGCAAGTGTTTGTTCTCACGCGAAGTATGGTAAACTCTCGTAATGGGCAGCCCAACACTAAAAGAATGTCATTGTTGGACAAGGGGCGGACACTAATGGTGATTTACACGCAGTGGATACTGATGTGGCTAGATCTGAAGAACCTCAGGATGAAGTAGATAATGATCCCTATGAAAATTCCCCAGCTATTTGAATTGAACGGATTGGAAAGCCCAGATACAGGATGAGTGGTGTAGCAAAGTCATGGCGTATCTACGAGGGGATGATGATCAGATAAATTCCGCCAGTGAGTGGAAAAAGATAGCGCGACATGCGCTCACTTACGTGTTGGATAATTAAGGTGTACTTTACTATGTCTCGAAAGCTCAAGATAAACCCGAAGAATATGTGTGGAGATTGGTGGTACCGACCATATTGCAAGAAGATGTATTACATGCATATCATGTGGAGATCGGAAGTGGAGCACATCAAGGAGTCGGAAAGGTTTATGCTCGGTTGAGGCTCAAATATTATTGGCGAGGGATGTATGCCCACATTGAAAGTTATGTTGCAGCGTGCGAAGATTGTGACACCGAAAAAGGGAGGACAATATACCAGGGGCGCACTAGTGGAAACATCATAGCGTCAAGACCATTTCAAATTTTAGCGATGTATTTCGCATTGCCATTACCACAAACTGCAATGGGGCATGAAGCGCTGTTGTGCTTTA
Organism: Peronosclerospora sorghi; assembly: GCA_026184515.1. Lineage (NCBI taxonomy): Eukaryota > Oomycota > Peronosporomycetes > Peronosporales > Peronosporaceae > Peronosclerospora > Peronosclerospora sorghi. The sequence continues at coordinate 30,785,087 of CM047580.1, forward strand.
TATGTCTGTTCTCTGGATATGTGATCTTAATTCCAATGAGCACCACCACTGCGCAAGATGTAGCAGAAGCGTATATGGTGGGAGTTCATAAGAGATTTGGAGCCCAAGAAATGTTGAGACATGATAGAGACCCAAGATTCATGAGTTCGGTCTTCAGAAGATTCTATCGAATGCTAAAACAGAAGCAAAGACCCACGTTAGCATACCGACCGCAAGCCAATGGGAAACAAGAAATATCGGTGCAAACAGTGGTCAAGGCAATCAAATGTTACATCACGGATCCGGAGCAGAGAGATTGGGATGAATATGTGGCTCCTTTGGAGTTTGCATTGAATACATCAGTAGATCTTCAGCATCATCAAACTCCATTTTTCTTGGTACATGGCTGGGAACCCAGAAATACATTTGAAGCAATGATACCACCCAAAGATACGTCAATCACTGAAAGAAATGCATTAGAGTGGAGGTTGGCTACAACTGAGAAGCATATGAGAGCGCAGTCGCAGGCTGCTATTATCCAGGAGCAGATAATGAAAGATAGAGCCCAACGTCATAATGACGCAGTAGCGACTAAAGTATGGTCGACTACCAAAACGGCGTATCACCCAGGTGAATTGGTTTGTTTGTATCATGATCTGGTCAAGCCGGGGTTGGTCAGCAAATTGGCACATTTATGGCATGGACCATATGTGGTTGATGAACGGATTAATGACATGATGTATCGGCTAGTGATACCTACTGGTGAAAGTCGAATATTCCCGCTTGTGCACATTGCCAGGTTAAACCCATATATCAAAAAAATGAGACGACCTCGGGAGAGACTCCAGGTTGAGGACACACTTGAATTGGATGAAGCGTTACTCCTTGAGGACTCGTGGTATGAACCAGGTCATGATGATGAGTGGGAAGTAGAACGAATCGTGGATTGTCGGCTCAAACAGCGAACAAGGAATGGACGTCGAACCAAGGAATATTATGTCAAGTGGAAAGATACAGATGAGATGACTTGGGAGCCAGAAAACAATCTTTGCACCGTTTTATTGTATGAGTTTGATGCTCAAAGAGCTTGGAAAAATCGGCATTACGCAGCTCAGACAGCCGAAGAGGACACTACGAGGATGAACTGTAGACTACTCATGAAATAAAAAACAAGAGACGGAAGCGTCGAGATACTCAAGAAATAACAAGAGAACAAGACTGAGAAAATAAGAAAGATAAGGCCTCAGAAGATGTAGTACATCCCTATCACGGACCCATGTTGGTTTTTATAAGTAGAATGCGGACCCAAGTTGGTTTCATTGGGGGCATAAAAAAAATAACAAACAAAAATAAAAACAAAGATACATGTTTACACGAAAACTGGAATCTGTTTGAGCATGTGGAGTAAAAAGTTTGCAAGCTATCGTTCATTGACGCAGTGTGCTTAAGTTGATGACTGATAATGAAATCAAGTCTATAAGTGAGCAATGAATTAAGAATAAGATGTGGAATCAACAAGAGTGAGATCGCACGAAGAGAAACCTATTAAGGTCCCAACGGTGTGAAACCTGTACGGCAGCAACAAGATGATACGAAGAGAAACCGCTAAGGTATTAAAAGGTGTGAATCCTGTACATCTATTATCAATCATATATGGAGGAAAGATAACAAGAACAAGATTGTGCGAAGAGAAGCCTATCAGGGTACGAAAGGTGTGAAACCTATACGGCGACAACAAGCTCGTACGAAGAGAAACCTGTCAGGATATTAAAGGTGTCAAACCTGCACATCTAGTGTCAATCCACCATGGACATCATATAACAAGAGTGAGATCGCACGAAGCGAAACCTATCAGGGTATTTAGGGTGTGAAACCTGCGCGGCCACAACTAAGCGTACGAAAAGAAACCTGGCAGGGTACCAAAGGTGTGAAACCTGTGCGACAACAACAAAGATCGTACAAAGAGAAACCTGTCAGGGTATTAAAGGTGCGAACCCTGTACGTCATTGTAAAATAAAAGGAAGAAAATCAGAGCATCGAGGACGACTATATGGGAGATATCCAATACGATCTAACAGGTCCAATGGATGAAAAATTTACGCAGAGTCACGGGATGTTATCAAGAAAAAAATAGGCCATGAGGCGACAAACCTGGATGTCGTTGATAACCTTATACAAGGGTTATTAAGTTGAATAATTGAGGGGCAACACCTATACAGTGATCAGAAAGAAGAAGAAGTTGATTCACTGGGGTCAAAGGATGCCTATGAAAAGGGGTCATATACTGTGATTATGCTGGAGGCTAGAAGTTCATGCATGAGTTATGAGAGCACGAGCATTACTTGTGACGAGTGAATATGGCAAGATGGAATAGATGTGTGATATTGACATTTTGGAAGAAAGAAAAATTTTCGGCCAATAAAAATCAACCCGCGACGGACAGATCGCGATGGCCAGATCGCGATGGCCAGATCGCAATTGATCGGATTATGGAGGGTTGAGTGAAGCTGATGTGTGATTAGTGTGTGATATTGGGGTTTTAGAGTTTTCTACTGGTTGAATCCTAGTAGATACTATTTCCAACCGAGAAACCGGCGCGGCTGACGCAATCTCGAATCAAAATAGCCAATACAACGAATTGGTTAGTGAAACAACTACCACAAGCATGCACTTCAGAAAAGTGGAGTCAGCGTGGATACATTTCATTGAAAGAAGAAGACAACCTGGTGATTGACTAAGAGTCCAACGGGGACGTAAGATGGAGAGTTCGAATGTGGCAGAGACCCTCTTGATTCTGAGGACGATGGGACGAGAAAATGATGAGCCAAGAGGTGACATGGAAGACATCTTTACCGGTGAGAATGTAGCCCCAGATATGAATACCTCATTAACTACAAGCGTACCAGCGTCCGCGCCTGTCTCATCATGGACTAAGGAGGTGGAAGAAAAGCTATTGGAGATACACCGAGCAAGAGAAAAGGCGAATGCTTCAGTACATGATATATATAACCTGTATAATCAGGAGTGTCATGTCAAGGGTTGGACCATAAGGACTAAAACCGGGGTCAAATCCAAGTTAGGGCGAATGGGGTCAAGCGCAAAAGGTGTGATGAATGGGAAGAAGATGAAGTGAAATGGTTAACAGACATGATAGAGCAGAAAGCTACTACCGCACAAGTAGTCGGACTATATCCAGTGAAATTCCCGCAATCTAAGTAAATACTCACTGCAGCGGCTGTGAGAAAGAAGATGCAGATGGTATGTAAGTCAAGGAAAGACCGAACCCAGGCATCATCGAGCCGAGAAAAAGACCAGCATATAATACAGGGAACCTGCAGAAGATGGACGAAACAAGAGGACGATATATTGATAGAAGCGATGAGATGTGGACATGTGGATACGAAGGTTATTGCCAAAAATTTACATGATGTCCTCAGAATGACTGGAGATGAGCAAATTCCAAGAACAGAAGGTGCAATTAGGCACAGGCTCCTGTTAGTTATCTCACCATATCTACAACAAGTCAAGGCTATACAGAGACAGTTACGATACGTAGGTCAAGCATATGAAGCATGTTTGGACATTGAGGTGGCTACAACCGATTCTATCCAGGGTCGTGAAACAGATATCGTTATTGTGTCTATGGTTCGATCACATACATTGGGATTCCTTGCAGGGTACCCATCGAGATCGTTGTAACACTCAGCAGGGCCCGCGATTACCTCTTCATAGTGGCGTCTCGTTACGTTTTCGAAGGCGAAAGTACGTGGAACAGAATGATGGATATATGAAAGGATAGTGTGGTTCCGATTTTCACTACACCTATGGATGAATATTCTGCGCGAAAATATCTGAAGTGTGATCATTAAGTTGTGTGTCTGTGCGTGCCTTTTGCTCGCTTATGCTGAAGTTACGCAAGGGGAGATTGTGGTTAAGTGGAAGCTATATTTATAGCATATTAAAGATGAAATATGGCAGTTATCAATGCTTAGTATGTTTTCTCTCGCCAACTTCTATATACTAACGCGATGACGTTTCTTACGCTGGTGATTCCTTCAAACACTGAATATTAGTGACAAAGATTGTGCAATGCCTTCAATAAGTGAACAATACGAACACTTAGTGCAACATTGTTAGTAGTGCGAAGCTTCTGTCTTCTAACAAGATGATTCAATTCATTACTAGTGCCAAGTAATGCTTCCCACATTTTACAATGTTTCGACACAGTTGCTTTAGCTCTAGCATCATAGCAGTGATGACGCTGAACGCTAAGTTGAGCGTCTTCAGCATCATAACTACCTAATTCGAGGTCCAACAACTAGGTGCACTAAGGCACATCAAATAACCAAGTAAACAGACTGTGAAAATGAACAGTTAGAATTGCATAAGGGAGTCAAGACATAGGCGCAACTTACTAGCACAAATGCGGGTGCGTTCATGAGAGTGAAGCCAACGAAAAGTTATGCGCCCTCGGCATCATAATGCATCATCGAATGGCGCTAGGGCACATGATATAACGAGGCCAACAGACTGTGAAGGAGAATTGTTAGCATTGCATAAGGGAGTCAAGACATAGGCGCAACTTACCAGCACAACGGTGGGTCCTTACTGAGAGGCAGAGCCAACGAAAAGTTAGGCACCCTAGATTGCTTGGGTCGCTCGCTTGGATGGTCTTGAATGTTCTCAAGTGATGAAGTATTTTGATTTTGGATGAGTGATTTTGACCAATCATCAGCAACCTGCGATGGACAGATTCCGACGGACAGATCGCGATGACAAAGCTAATCAATCAAGTTTCAGAGGGTGCGACGGCCAGATCGCGACGGCCAGATCGCGACGGCCAGATCGCGACGGCCAGATCGCGACGGCCAGATCGCGACGGCCAGATCGCGACGGCCAGATCGCGACGGACAGATCGCGACGGCCAGATCGCGGCGGCCAGATCCCAATGTCAAAAATGATCAATCAAGTTACAGAGGGTGCGACGGCCAGATCGCGATGTCAAAATTAATCAATCAAGTTCCAGAGGGTGCGACGGCCAGATCGCGACGGACAGATCGCGACGGACAGATTGCTCGCGAAGTTAAAACGGATCAATCAAGTTTCAGAGTGTGCGACGACCGTATCGCGACAGATAGATTGCTCGAGATGTCAAAATTGATCAATCAAGTTTCAGAGGGTGCGACGGACAGATCGCGCCGGACAGATCGCTATATCAAAACTGATAAAATCAAGTTTCAGAGGATGCTGCGGCCAGATTGCAACGGCAAATATGTCAAAACTGATAAATTAAGTTCCAGAGGGTGCGACGGCCAGATCGCGACGGACAGATCACCATGTCAAAACTGATCAATCAAGTTTCAGAGGATGCGGCGGCCAGATTGCAACGGCAAATCTGATCAATCAAATTATAGAGGATTGCGACGGCCCCAGAGTCCAGTATTGAAGTCAGCGCTGAAGTAACCAAGAAGTAGTGGGTGAGAAAAGTGATTGACTTTGATGTAGGAGTTAGTAACACTTAATAGAACGAAATTTCCCCTGTACTGCACAGGTCTCTGGCGGCTTTCAAAAACCTTTCCTTTTTAACCCCATACAAAAACAAATGTAACACAAGGAAGTCAGTGAGCACACGCCATAGTGAGTGAAGCAGCAGCCTGTTGAAGTGCTCAAGTGTTGGGGGCTGCCCGGGACAGCCATGTGAAGTGCACGCCAATTGTAATTGATTGATTTGTTGGTTCGGACGGATGTGTTAAGTACCCGGGAAGTTAAACAAGGAGGAGTGGCTTAATACCTCTTTGTGTTGTTAATTACGTGGAATTATAATAATTTTCAACCCCTTCACGACACAACGTACACTGCAATGCCTGACCAACAGCTGATTCCTAGGATTCGGATGTCGGCGATCAGTGATCTTAAAGAATTTTCAGGGAAGGAAGTGGATGAAGATCAAGCGCGGAATTGGATTAGTCGTTTGAAGTCGGCATTTATGCGTGACCAAGCCTCCGACCCATAGAATTGCTTAATTATGGGCGATTTACTAAAAGGACTACACGCAATTGGCATCGACAGCTGAGTAGAGCTACCCGATCAAGTTGGAAAAGTCTCGTGGATGAGTTTGAAGTTCAATACTGTGGAAGTGGTCAATCGGCATCCCGCCAGTATTATTACACGAAACAGCGGTCGGATGAAAGTCCCATTGAGTATCTGCACCGGCTGAATGTGGCCGGACTGCGGGCCAAGTTGCCAATCAGGGATGGCTCGCCTACGATTTTACGCGAACATGTGCAACATTTTCTGGACACATTGACCAAACGCGAGTTCGCCGATCAACTGGCACTTCTGCGGCTGGATACCGCCGCGGATCTGGAAGAAACGCTGCGGGCGTATGCGCGCAATAAGTGGTACCAGACAATGGCGACGGTAGGCACCAGCCGATTCCGTCAGAAATTCGGCAATAATCGGTCACCCTCCCCTGCGCGGAAGCTTAAAGCAGTACGCGCTATCAAGATGATGTCTGGAAGTGAAGAATCAAGCTCCGATGACAGTGGAAGTGACGGCGACCAGCGTCGTTACATGATTGCTGCTATGCGCGATCAACCAGTAACGCACGGTCCACCTAGTGAGCCTCGATCTGGTAAACAAGGCGAATCAAGTGCGGTTGACCAAGGGGCGATGAAGAAATGCAGTCATTGCGGATCAATTAAGCACGACAATTTGCGTTGTTGGAAACTCCTGACCTGTCTGAAATGTGGCAAGAAGGGGCACCCGACGGATCACTGCTTGTATGTCTGCCATGCGTGCGGCGAGATTCACGACGTTGGCAAGTTCCCCATGGAAGAATTCTACAATCTCATTCGACAGTGGTACAACCCTACCAAGCAGCGGGAATGTTGACCAAGGAAGCCGAAGACATGTTAAACTAGGACGCTCGCCAAGTTGGAATATGGTACGAGACGAGCGTTCTGGTGTGTGTATTTTTTGCATATGTGGATAAGCAGGGGTTGTTCAAGCAGAAAAGAAAGATAATGAAAAATGTGATCAACCTGATTTACCATGTTTGGATAATTTCCGTATTGATGAGTTTTCTCGATCTCCGGTGATCATGGAAGTTGATTTGCTTCCAGGTGAATCACGTGGATATTGGAAATACCACTCGCCAAAAAAAGGGTTTAAACAAGCCAAGGAGAGCGGCAAGATCAATAACTAACGTGCCACGTTACTATTCGATTATGGTGCCGAAGTGTCGATCGTCAACTCAACCTTTGCTCGTAAGGTGGGTTGTCAGATCGACACGAGTCAAATACAAGAATGTGTTGGCATTGGAGAAAGTGCGTACCTCACAGAAGGACGCACTAAGATTAAAGTGACGTTAGCGGTTTTTTTGGTCTATTACTTCCATGCATGGGTGGGAAAACTCGTTGGTCAAGACATTATATTAGGTATGGATTTTATGATCCCAGCTGGTGTCAGATTAGATATCGCTCACGGTGCATTAAGTCTGTCTGATGAAGTAATCATCCCATTAGAAGGCCGCCGACAGCTGTATGGATCGAGCGGAAATTATATGAAAATTTGTCAGTACGAGCAGATCCCAGTAGGTCGATCTGCTGAGGTTCGGATTAATGATCATAGATCTCGGAAATTATGGATTACTCGTGGAAAAGATTGGGTACCCACTGTGACCAGAGGCGTGGGTATTTTGCGATATCTATATATTACGAATATTGCCGATCATCAGATCATCCTACATGGCGATATGATTTTAGGTATTTGGATGAATAAGGATGATGTGCCCCGTCGCCCCGGGTTTATTTCGGTGGTCTCTAATCGCTATAAGAAGTGGCAGAATCTTGCGTATCAAGACTCTACCGATTCAGTGTATGACAATCAAGAAAGTGTCGACCAAGGTCCTTTGGTCGAGAAGAAGGAGTACCCTATTTCTCAGAGAATTTTGGTGCGACCTGCGGACTCGACTGCGGCATCGGTGGCATTAGTAACCGGAAGGCCGCATAAGGTACAAGAAGTGCAAGAAAGGGGCAATCAGGAGGCGAGTGCCGAAGGGTCTGACCCTTGGTCACGAAGTTGAACGACCTGTTATAAGAGATGGGCCTGGTCAAGATATGCGTGAACATACCGTCTCAACCGATACCGGTGAATTCGGTGTGATTCCTACCGATGACCAAGTATGCTAACATGAAGGCGGATATTTGTTCGTGGAAGAGCTGGAGAAACAACTTGTCACGCTGCCTGAAGTATCAGCAAGTACCGAAGAAGTGACCAAGGATGATTTGCAAGTTGGCGACCCACTGGTCGACACAGCAGAAGAGATTGACCAACTTCGCGACATAATTTGGGCGAAGAAACATCTGCTGATTGGAAAAGGAAACGTGCTTTCTCCTGCTGAACGTGGAGTTGTTTGTGATATTGCTGTCGGCAATACACGCCCGATCACTCAAAAGTGTCGGAAGTTCGCTTCACAATTTCGCGAGAAGTTATCGGCTTTAATCAATGAGCTGTTGGCCACGAAGATTATCCAACCGTCTTCTTCACCCTGGGCATCACCTATAGTGATTATCGTAAAGAAGAATGGGGTGGATATTCGGTTATGTATCGACTATCGCGCGGTGAATCAACTCACGCGTTTGATGGTGTACCCTATGCCTCTGATCTCTGATATGCTCGAGGATTTGGATAAAGCGTTGTGGTTTTGCTCTTTGTATATGTCGAGTGGGTTTTGGGTTGTGTCTATGACCGATCGAGCGCGGCATATTTCGGCGTTCGTCACTCCGTTCGGATTATTTGAGTGGAATCGGATGCCCTTCGGCCTTAAGAACGCTCCGCAGATCTACCAGCGGTTAATTGACAATGCATTAAATGGATATCTCAAGGTCAAGGACGGTGCTGATGAGTCATCGGATGTGTTTACTACGGGAGAGCCTGACCAGCCCGAGGCCCGTCTGTGTTGCAGCGACGGTCCTACATCGATGATATTTTGATCCCGGCACCTACATGGACAACCCTGTGTGACAGGGTGCGAAACCTGTTGGAGAAGTGCGATCAGTGGAACTTGTCGATCAGCGTGGTCAAATCGTATTGGGGGTGAAGTGAAGTGCCTTATTTGGGATATCACGTCTCTGGCCGGGGTCGGGAAGCGAATCCGAAGAATTTGGATGATCTGATCGATTTGCATTTTCCTGGCACTTTACGCGCTATGCAATCGTTTTTGGGGAGCCTGAATTATTAGCGTCGATTTATTGAAGACTTTGAGATTTATGCTGCTGTGCTCTATGAATTACGAGAAATTGATTACCAAGAGTTAAAGAGCCGGGCATTGGTCAATGAGAGCACGGCTTACGAGGATGATCGATTAATCAGGGCGCGAGTGGCATTCAGCATGCTGAAAGCAAAGATTGCGTCAGCCTCAACTCTGCACTATTTCGACCAAGCAAAGACGCCGGTGATTGTGGTGTATGCCAGTAAGTGGGCAGTGTCTGCCGCGTTGGTGCAAGAGCATGACCAAGTATATTGCCCCGTCGCATTTGCCAGCCGGACACTGAAGAGCGGTGAGCTGAATTACAGCCCCGTCGAAAAGGAAGTTCTGGCTCTTCTGCGGATTTTGGATGTCTATTTCACGATGCTGGTCGGAAAGGCGGTCACTGTCTTGTCACGTCGATCCACGTTGAAGTGGTTATTAACAGCCAACGGGCTAGACGGACGATTGGGCAGATGGGCTGCGATCTTGTCACAATGGGACTTGGAGATCAAGGAATGTGTGCATGGAGAAGAGGAGGTACTAGGGGCGTTAGCCGCAAGTATCAACCCTCGCACCGAAATTGATGAAGTCCTTATCGCGATCGCACCGAAAAGGCAACCTCGGCAGATGATCGAAGTGCCACCACCCACGGTTGAAAAAGGCGAAGATCTATACGTGATGCACGTCGACGAAGAGTCCAACTAAGCATGATCGACGAATCGACTATCGAAATTGTGATTGACGGACCCTCGATTAGTGAAAATTGATCGACGAAATTAACGATTAATGGAGAAGTGACGATTGACTTGAAGTGGTTAATTACGATGGATATTGCGAGATTTGGTTATGGAGTAACGGCAGATAGGCTGATGGAATATCGATTACGTATATGCATGAAAGGTGACAAAGAAAAAAATTGGGAATGATATCATCAAGAAGTCTATTAATGGAGCAAGAAGTGATCAAACGAAGCTGTACTCAACTATAAGACGTGAGTACATTTGTACCACATACCGGTATCCTGAGTGCCGCAACATTGGGGGCGGCTGCATCGCTGCATCAAGTGTTGGGTCTCGAGCTGTACTGCTTCTTAAAAAACCCTCCCAATGATCGATATCGGTGGGGGGCACGGATGGAATGACGTGAGCAAGGGACACACGACGGAGAACATCATGACATACGAGAGTTAAATGCACGCGTACGCGTCGTCAGTGTCGCCATTGCACGCGTCGCATGTGGGTGCGTTCTTGGCGTAGAAGTACCACCGGATAAAGGCACGAAGCAGAGACACTGAATGACGGCGCACACGAGCACGAACACGAGCATCGTGAGCTGGATCCACGGGTGCTGCCGTTGCCGCGGGATCTTTTCCATCTCGTGCTTCACGTGGTTCTTGACCAAACGTACTGGAAGCCCGGATTCTCATCGTTCCGTTCGTACACGATGTTTTGGTACTTGGCCAGGTGCCATTTTTCCACGAGCAAGCGCGTTTCGCGGGTCCAGCACACGAGAAACGACGAGCCCCCACGACGCCGAGGTCGAGGAGCGCGAGGCCTTGCATTTACTGCCGCCACACGGGCGCCGACGACATGAAACGAAACGCGAAGTAGTACACGAGGCACGCGAGCGCGAGCGGCACCAAGTGTTTTGTGTAAATGTGCATGATCGCAAAGAAGAGCCACCGAAGGTATCAGAATGACCCAATCAACGTTAGTACGTTCAATTTCGTCGCATGACCGAGCAGTTTCGAAGCTTGAACTCGATGAGGAAATGGAGGCAGTACATCAACCATCGTGTCCCGTGTCATCAAACAGGGCTAGCGAGAAGGAAAACGTATCGGATAATAGTAGCAACCGAGAAAGACGTGAGGACGACCTGGAAAAGGCTAAATCAGCGAGTGAAGATGGAGTTGCAGTGCGGACATCAACACTTGACTGTGGAAACTACGCAGAGTGCAAGGTTGAACGTGGAAGCGAGTATGATGTCGACGACGATGAACGATATTTCAGCCAATCCAAACTACCGCATCGAAAATCGGTCGACACGATACTCGTTCCGGTATATGCAGTTTGGTGTAAAGACCGCCGAGGAAACTGTGGTTGGCCCACCGGAAAGCCATTCGTTTGCATGGAATGACCCGAAGGGGGACCAAAAGTTGCGCATTTCAGCGACACATTGGAAGTTACCTACAGTGGTTGACTTTTTACAGATTGGTGAGGTGAAAAGTACACCTCGTGGCCTCTATGGTGAAGTGTACATTGATAATTCTACGCGAGTCTTTTCCATTGGAGACACCAAGGTCTTTTCGGACGTTCGACAGCGCGCACTTTTAAACGATTGGCTCAGCAATACTGTGATTGATTGTTCGATGCATGGAGTTGGAATTACGCTGGTTGATGAGCAGCCGCAAGAAATTCTTAATATTACTATGGAAACTATACGATTGTCCTGCAAGACTCAGTCTCGACGTGTTTCGTTAGTGGTTCATCACGTGCAATTTGATGATATGACACCACGATCCGCGTACCCCGTTGTGTTTGCTCCTTTAGATAGTGGCTTTAATAGTGACAAGCGTGAAGGTTGGCTTCCAGGGGACGATGAACAACCTTTCTTTACGCTCAGCTGCGAAACACTCCCGCAAACTGGTATTATAATCGTAAAAGACTTTGACTTGCAGGTTGGGTCAATGGCTGTCAGATTAAACCTGGAATATTTTCTTGGGCTAAGCAACCTTATCTTCCAATTTATTCCGGGAGGTGATGAAGCTACGATACTACAGCATGACCTCGAAGCAAAAAATGAGATGCTTGTGCTCAATGTACTATTCCCGGATGACACTGACTCCGCTGGTATGTTAATGTATTTCAAGCGTTGGCACATGAGTAATTTCGACTTCGATCTAGTGTTTGATTCGCTTCAAGAAGACAAGAGTGAAGGCATCTCGGCAATTCTAGGCACTACTATGGGCAGTATTGTCGGCGGAATTGCTCCCGTAACGCCCATATTCCACTTCAGTGAGATTGTTTACCAGAACCTCTTCTTCTACGAGTACAACTTGATCTATGATGTGGTATTGCAAATCGTACACTCGCTGATTAATCAATGGTACAAGGTTGTCGGCAGTGTGGAGATGTTAGGTGACCCCGTTGGCCTCGCAACAGATGTTGTAAATGGGTTTGCGCTTGCCATGCGTCAATTGAAGCGCGATGTAAAGGGCCAGAATCGTCGAAAGGGCAAAAGTGCCGTTACTGTCGTTCAAACTGTATTTGGTGTACCTTTGAAATCTATTGGCAAAGTGTCCAACGGTCTTGGTGACGTGGTGAAGAAGGCTACATTTTTTGAGAGTCAGGAAGACTCGAATGAACCCCGACATATTCCTGAAGGTTTTTTGCGGAGTGGAAAAGTTTAGGAAAAAGTATTGTGTATGGTGTGACGGGCTTTGTGAAGGAGCCGGTCCGTGGTGCTAAAAGCGGAGGGGTAAAGGGTTTTGCGAAAGGCGTTCGGCGTCGAACGTTGCAACTCGTAGCTTCTCCAGTTGTCGGTGCACTTGTGGACGAAAAACATTTTGAGGGCACCCGGCGTCCTGCGAGAAACCTGACAAGCAGGTCGCTCAAGCAACTCTCGGAATCGACTGTGATAACAGAGGTTGAAGTGCACGTTTTATCCGTCGATGGGTTGCCTGACAATGTAAATCGAAAGGTTGTGGTTCGAGTGTATACTCAAGCGGATGGCTATCCTGAAAAAGAGCTTGGGGTGTTCAAATCATCTACCTCGCGGCACACTGGCACACCCAAGTATGATCAGTCGTGGCTAGTTAGTGTATCGTCACTCGACACGTTCATCGAACTGACTGTCTACCACAAGCGAAAACCGCTGACAAAAAAGCGCCTCGGTTTCGTTCGTTTTTCAACGGAGGACGCGACGCGCTCGCCAAAGTGAAGCCGGAGCTCTTCGATGGCCCATCTCCCTCTATCGCCTGCGGCGTCGTACCGGAGGCTCCACTTGGCAAGCGTGCGATTCATGTACTCGGCAAAGAACTGGCAATTGGACGCGCAGTCGTGGAGCGGGAGGCAGTCGGCCACGACGTCCGCGACCGTGAGCTCCTTGCTCGCGGCACTCACCCACTCGTCCTTGTCATAGAACGGCATAGTCGACCCCCGCCCAACCGCCGTACGGCTGGGACGGGGTTCAGGGGCGGCTGTGGTAAAGCGTACCGTAAAATTGGTACGTAATTAGGGCATAATTATGGTCACCCCTATAGGTGTAGCTGTGGTAGAAGGTACCACAAATTTAGTCGGTACAAAGGGTGGTACGATAGTGGGCACCGCAGTATACCACAGTTGGTACCTTAGTTGGTACAACTGTTGACAGAACGATGGCGGACAGGGACGAGGCGTGGACAGAACGTCTGAGACGATGCGACAACTGGTACGGTTACCTAACGGTAACCCGAAGGTAAGCTAAGGGATCAGGTCGAATGGTCGACAAAATGCGTAGGAATGGGTAGTTCTGATTGGATGATATTAGGTTTTTGGTAGATATTAGGATATAAGCAATAATACAGCTCTCCCTTGCGTACGATCTGGCTGATCGTTTACAGGGACGGCAACTTAGGGCCTCCCTTCTTCAAATAAATACCTCTACGTCCCGGGCGGGAGCACTGAGTGCGTTTTTGGCCCACCGGTAGGCGTAGAGTGTGAGAACTCACCCGCAACTCCGCCCGCTGTGTCAGCGGTTCTTCTTTTAAAGTTTTTTTTGGTCTCGGGAACGTGATAGAGCAGTGCGCTCTCACCTCTTCCCCTATTGGTCCACGTTTTTGGCCCCTAGTGTTCGGCTGCTTTAAGCGCCCCACGGGAACACTAGGCGGATTTTAGTGGAAACCGTCGATCATCCCGGCGCTGATCGACCCTCCTCTACAGCTTAAGTTTGGAATACAAGGTACTTTGGGTATTCCATTGACGGATTAAGCTTAAAGAGGCTCTGTGATCGGGCAGTGAAGATTTCCGCTGCCTGATCGAGTACCCCTTCGCCGATCATCACCTGATCGACACGCTGCGACTCGCGACCCGCACTCAGCTGCTCGCACTTGCGCCAACTAGCTGATCAGCGACTTTTAGCACCTTATCGCGCCTGATCAAGTCTGATCACCGCTGATCGACGACTCTTAGTGCCTGCCCGAGCCTGATCACTGTTGATCACACCTGATCGCACGTGATTCAAGCTTGATTGCGCCTGATCATTGCCTGATCGCACCAGTCAACTCATCACTAGTCAACTCAGTCTTGCCACAAGGAATTGTAGTGTGCCATCCCCGCCACCTGGAGAGCGACCCACGCCTAAGCCGTCGGGTACACAAGGTAAGCAGAAACACAAGCAGTCAAGGACAACCGGAGGACCCCCTTCGTCAGTCGGCAGTCCGGGCGCCGTGGTACCGCCTGATCAAGCCTAAAAACTTTGATCAGCCGCTCCACCACATCTTTGCATCCCTCTGATCACTATATAGGTGTTTCCCCTCAATCATCCAACTTAATACCTCTTGTATAAGGTTATCAGCGACATCCAGGTTTGTCGCCTGATGGCTTATTTTTGCTTAATAACATCCCGTGAATCTGCATAAATTTTAGCATCCGCTAGACCCGTTAGGTCCTGTTGGATACCTCTCGTACAGTCGTCCTCGACGCTCTGTATTTCTTCATTTTATGTTACAAGACGTACAGGTTTCACACCTTTAGTACCCTGACAGGTTTCTCCTTGTACGACCTTTGTTGTAGCCGCACAGGTTTCACACCTTTGGTACCCTGCCAGGTTTCTTTTCGTACGCTTAGTTGTGGCCGCGCAGGTTTCACACCCTAAATACCCTGATAGGTTTCGCTTCGTGCGATCTCACTCTTGTTATATATTTTCCGTGGTTGGTTGACACTAGATGTGCAGGTTTGACACCTTAAATATCCTGACAGGTTTATTTTCATACGATCTTGTTGTAGCCGTATAGGTTTCACACCTTTCGTACCCTGATAGGTTTCTCTTCGCACAATCTTGTTCTTGTTGTCCTTCCTCCATATATGATTGATAATAGATGTACAGGATTCACACCTTTTAATACCTTAGCGGTTTCTCTTCGTATCATCTTGTTGCTGCCGTACAGGTTTCACACCGTTGGGACCTTAATAGGCTTCTCTTCGTACGGTCTCCATCTTATACGGATTCCACATTTTATTCTTAATTCACCGATCACTTCTAGTCTTGATTTCATTACCATTCGTCAACTTTAACATGCTCAGCCAATGAACTCTACTTGCAACTTATTTACTCCACATGTTCACAAATTCCAGTTCTCGTGTAAACATGTATCTTTGTTTTTATTTTGTTTGCTCTTTTTTTCTATGCCCCCAATGCAACCAACTTGGGTCTGCATTCTACTTATCACAACCAACATTGGTCCGTGATAGGGATGTACTACATCTTCTGAGGCCTTATCTTTCTTATTTTCTCAGTCTTGTTCTCTTGTTATTTCTTGAATATCTCGACGCTTTCGTCTCTTGTTTTTTATTTCATGAGGATTCTACAGTTCATCCTCTGTAGTGTCCTCTTCTGCTGTCTGAGCTGCATAATACCGATTCTCCCAAGCTCGTTGAGCATCAAACTCATACAATAAAACGGTGCATGAAAGATTGTCTTCTGGATCCCAAGTCATCTCATCGGTATCCATCCACTTGACATAATACTCCTTTGTTCGACGTCCATTCCTTGTTCGCTGCTTGACCCGACAGTCCACAATTCGTTCCACTTCCCACTCGTCATCTCGACCAGGTCATACCATGAATCCTCAGGGAGTAACGCCTCATCCAATTCAAATGTATCTTCGACCTGAAGTCTTTCCCGAGGTCGTCTCACCTTATTAATATATGGCTTCAGTCTGGCAATATGTAAAAGCGGGAATATCCGACTTTCTTTAGTCGGTATCACTATCCGATACACCATGTCATTAATCCGTTCATCAACCACATATGGTCCATGCCATAAATGTGCCAATTTCCTGACCAACCCCGGCTTGACCAAATCATGATACAACCAAACTAATTCACCCGGTCGATAAGCCGTTTTGGTAGTTGACCATACTTTAGATGCTACGGCGTCATTATGACGTTAAGCTCTTTCTTTCATCACTTGTTCCTGGATGATAGCAGCTTGTGCTTGCGCTCTCATGTGCTTCTCAGTCTCAGTCAACCTCCACTCCAATGCGTCCTTTTCTACGAGTGATGTGTCCTTGGGCGGTATCATGGCTTCCAAGGTGGTTCTGGGCTCCCAACCATGTACCAAATAAAAGGGAGTCTGATGATGCTGAAGATCCACCGAAGTATTCAATGCAAACTCTAAGGGGGCCACGTATTCATCCCAATCTCTCTGTTCCGGATCTGTGATGTAACACTTGATTGCCTTGACCACTGTTTGCACCGATCTTTCTTGTTTCCCATTGGCTTGCGGTCGGTATGCTAACGTTGGACTCTGCTTCTGCGTCAGCATACGATTGAATCTCCTGAAAACCGAACTCATGAATCTTGGATCTCTATCATGTCTTAACATTTCTTGGGCTCCAAATCTCTTATACACCCCTACCCTATACGCTTCTGCTACATCTTGTGCAGTGGTGGTGCCCATTGGGATCAGGATCACATACCCAGAAAACAGACATATAAAGCACAACAACGCTTCATGCCCCATTGCAGTCTGTGGTAATGGCAATGCGAAATCCATCGCTAAAATCTGAAATGGTCTTGATGCAACAATATTTCCACTAGTGGGACCCTGGTATCTTGGCCTACCTCTTGCAGTGGAGCAATATTCACACGCTGAAACATAGTTTTTGATATGAGCATACATCCCTCGCCAATAGTACTTGGGTCTCAACCGAGCATAAACCTTTCCGACTCCTTGATGTGCCCCACTTCCGATTTCCACATGATACGCATGAAATATATCCTCTTGTAATATGGTCGGTACACCAATCTCCACACATATTCTTTGGTTTTATCTTGAACTTTCGAGACATAGTACAGGACACCCTTATTATCCAACACGTAAGTGAACGAATGTCGCGCTATCTTTTTCCATTCACTAGCGGAATTCATCTGATCATCATCTCCTCGTAGATACGCCATGGCTTTACTGCACCACTCATCCTGTATCTGGGCTGCTCCAATTCGTTCAATTCGAATAACTGGTGCATTTTCATATGGGTCGTTGTCTTCTTTATCTTGAAGTTCTTGAGATCTCATCACCTCATTGTTCACTAAGTGTGGGTTACCAGTAGTGTCCGCCCCTTGTCCAACAATAACATTCTCTTGAGGTTGGTGTTGCTCATTACGTGGCCTTGTCATACTTCGAGTGAGCATAAATACTTGTGGTGACACATAATCGACATCCTCCCATATATCTTTCTGCTCTCTCTCTCTTTGTGACAACCTAAGCCTCATCTGCATTGGCAGACGATTCAGCAGCTGCAGATATGTTTTCTCTCTTCATTGATAATTTTCCCTGCCTGCTGTTCTTTCATAGCACATTGAGTCAAAAATCAGCCGCTTGGTTATACTTGCGAGCCACGTGCATCATACTAATTGCTTGGAATTTCTCTACCAGCGAGCGCACTCGGCCCAACCAAACCAATAGTGAAGCATGATTGCAGCGTAGATCTCCATTGACTTGTCCAATAACCAATCTAGAGTCTCCATATACAATTTTTTTCGTTACATTATGGTCTTGCGCGAGTTGTAGCACATGGATTAGTCCATGATATTCACTCTCATTCACGGTAAGGTTATCTTGAATCCCATATTCTGCTGCCACTATATCCCAAGTCGGTAACTTCCACACTATAATGCCAAATGCTCCTTTTGGATCATTTTTAAGACGCACTGCACCATCAAACGATAAATCATATCCAGTTCTATGACGTTGTAGACTAGGAATTGGCTTAATGATCGGCACATATTGCAACGATTTTAACGGAGCAATGTCTTCTAGCACATCATTCATCTTTTCTGCGGGCACAATGGACGTGGATAATAAAGCAGGTAATCCTACAGCTTCATGGTTCGTACGTATGATTTCCAATGATCACGGAGACAACATTACTGCCCATTGGATTCCTCTGCCTGTCAAACTTTTCGATGTGAACAGCCATCGCATTGTAGAATATCTTGCATAAACCGTTATATGCTGTCCAAACAAAATGTGACTGGCATTATGTAACGTTTTCAGCACCTCTAGCACCTCTTGTTCCACCCCTGTATATCTCGTTTCAGCATCTTTAAAAACCTTGCTAACGTAACGCACTGGGTGTAGTATTCCATCATACTCTTGACATACTGTTGCTCCGAACGCCCATGGATTGGTATATAGCACTATACTCAATCGTTTTGATCGCTCAATATGTCGTAACAAAGGTGCATTCACCAGACGGTCCTTAAGCAACGAAAACGACCTTTCAGCGTGTTTCAGTTGGGTACCATCCTTCAACTGTAGTTCGGTTAACTCATACAGAGATGCAGCTAGTGTTGCAAAATTATCAATAAACCGTAGATAGTATATCAAACTTCCAGTAAATCTTTGAACTCCTTTTAATGTTCGTGGGAACGCCATTTTGACAATTGATTACAAATTGCGGGGGGATGCTATAACTCCTTCTGCAGATATACGATGGCTCAAAAACTCCACACTGTGTTTGCCAAACGCACTCTTCGGTAAACTTATAGTGATCCGCCAATATTTAAATGATTCCAGGAGATTCTTAAGCATGATGCACAGTGTATCCCAACTGCTTGCGCCAAAGGTAATATCATCAATATACGATCGCCTCCCAATAATAGGTTGTTCATCAGTCATCACTACTTGGCCGTTATGAAAAACGTATTGCGTGATGGACACGTCTGTTTACAACACATGTGCTCTTCACTGTCATTATCCATGTCTGACTTGCCACATAGCAGTTTACATTTTATCCCCATCTGTTGTGACCGCCGTACCATTGTCCACAAAGCGTTATCCACTATACGCTGATATATTTGAGGAGTTTTTAAGCCCTTGAGGCATCCGAAGCCATTCGAAATGTCCTAAGGGACAAATAAATGCTGTGATCAACCGAGCTCTCTTGGTCATCAGTATAGCCCAATACCCACTCGCATTATCCATTGAACACAACCATTTTACTCCCTCAAAATTGTCCAGTAAATCATCAATTAAAAAAAAAACGGCATAGCATACACCATCAATCTCGTCTTCTCATTCACTGACCGGTGATCAATACACAGCCGTATGTCGGTTTTATTCTTTTTTAACACTATGACGATCGGTGATGCCCAAGCAGACTCCAAATACAGAATTAATCCGGCCTGTAATAGGCCTCGTATCAATTCATACAATTTAGGTAATAGTGTAGGCGGTACTCTTCGTGCTCTTTGTGCAATAGGTGCATTGTCACCAACATCCACATCACAAACTACACCTTTAGCTGGAGGTGGTAGCGCATTACCAGAACTTATAAAACCATCAGCATACTCAGACAACAAGGCACGTAGATTATCTTCTTGTTCTTTAGTAGTAACTCCTGGTTCTCCTATGTCTGCAGTAGTCATATCTGGTGGTTCGATTGGGCTTTTATCTACTTCTGGAATGAGTGCCAGCTGTTATTCCATAGCTTCAGCCGACATCGCAACTCCTTCGTGCAAGTACACCTGTCTTTCCAATTTTGTCTGGTCCACCTCCATTGGATCTATTGCATCCATTAAATACACAGCAGAGGTTTATCTCCGACAGTTCTCACTGCGTGCACGTTAGTCCAATTGATCGGTGTGTTAGCGCTTTCCATCACTTGTGTATGCACTTATAGATACTCCTCTGACGTTAGATCTGCTTGTGTCATTAGCGGCAATGATTCTTCCTTAGGAATCTGACAACTTTGGTCCTTCATGTTCAATATTACACCTGCCTTGACCAAAACACAAGTTAAAACCACTGATGATCCCATGCGAACCTTGACTGTAGCCACACCTATTGCTCCAATGGTACTGTCAGTCACGCCACAAAAGCTAGTTGGGGTATCAAACATCCGAACTGCTACTTGTAGCTTCCGTGCCACATTGGTATGTAAAACGGATATGTTTGCGCCTGAATCCAACATTAATGGTAATTCCAGATCATCAATGGCCCCATTTACATAGACTTGAGTTGAAGGCTGCTTTTCTTCCATTGGCTGTTGCCATCCATCTCTTTATCCCACATTTTTATCCACCAGTGTGACACATGCTGGAGTGTCTGTTACTTCATCACTTATCATTCGCTCGGCTTGCGTCTTATCTTCACTGGAAGTAGCTTGTTTTATTACTCTTTCTTGTTTTTTCTTATTTTCTTGATCCTCATCCAAAGTGAGTGATCCATCCATATAACATGTATTATTTTTCTTGGTTTTCTTTTGTGTGCAGGGTGACAGCGGTGTCGCTTCAATTTCACTTGACAATGCCCCCCCTTTCCTCTCGACAGTGGTTGCAATACACTGTGGAGATAGGCGTTTAACTGCTCCGCCACCTGAGATTTAGTCAATTCCCCTGACTTAAATTTAGCACGCATCTCGGCCATCTCTTCGATGAACTTCCGACAATACTTTGCATCATGACCAAAATTATCAAACTGCTCACATTTCACCAATTTCCAGCAGTGAATTTTGTCATGTCCCCGTCGGTTACAATGCTCAGATAACACAACATGGTCAGTATTAGGATTTGTTGGTGATCGCGCACTCTTGTCCTCATACGTCGGTCGCACCCGCTGTACTACATGCACTTCCCCGCCCATCGCATGCACGCTAGGTTGCGGGTCTTCATACACCGCATCAGCATTCTTGCGTGTAACTACCTTCTTTCCAGGCCTCATAATCCGCGCTTCATGTTTAATTAGTAGCTTTTCTAGCTCTTCGATAGTTGAGAAGGTTATGTGTTGATACTGCATCTGTATGGTGCGATCAGGAATGGTGCCAAAGAACTGCTGAATATGTTCCTCCAATAATGATGCATTGAACGCATGTCTAAAATCCATCCCTGCTCGCAACGCTGCTGCGTTTAATCGGTATAGATATGTGGTGGCCAACTCATCATGTTTCTGCGTCAATCTTGAATACATAACTCGAGGCGACACTGTCCACACAAAACTTCTTCTGAAAAAGTGCAATCACCTTACCCCAGTCATGCTTTACCGAATCGGCTAATTGTTCGTACCACCATGACGCTGTGCTTGTTAAGCTATCAACAAACATTCCCAGACGTTGAATATCATTCCAATGTGATATATTAGCCACGTGTGAAAATCGAGCGACCCACGCCCGTGCACTTCCAGCATCCTGCCTATTCCCATCAAAAGATTTTATCTCCGTATTCTGAATGATGGCTGTAACTGGTTGAGGTGCGGGTGCCCATGCGTTTGCACTTCCACCAGGCATAGCATACCCTGAAGTACTATGATGCATTCGTGGCTGCGTAGCCGGTGTTTGATATGAAGTACTAGGCACCCCTCTCGGTGCATTGGGTGTACGACTAGCCAACAAGGCTGCCGTGAATGTAGTTAATTCTCCCAAACTCAAATATCCATCTTGCATCATCTTCACCAAATTGGCTACCACTGGATCTTGTTTAGGTGCAGCCATCCCTGAACTCTGTCTAGGTGCAGCCACCCCTGTTTCTTGCTTGAACCCAGCTAGTTTTGGTGTGGACATGATTTCATCGTCATCAGATGAGAACTCCAACTTCTTTTTGGTTTTGGTAATTTTTCGGGCCGTAACTGTGGTACTTCTTCAAGCTCACTTCTGCCAATGAGCTCCAACATACCCGGTGGTTTAGACTCCCTTACCGGTGTATGTACAGTGTCCGCTATTATATAGTAAGTGGGAATGATATTGTCAGTTTCTTCTCGATATACCATTAATGATGTTTCCCACTGATTTTCTGCTAATAGTAAAGACATCATCAGTCCAATATATTCTGCGGTCCGAACCAAATCATAATCACACGCATTCTCATACTCATCCCGTCTGATAATCTAATACCCTAAATTTGGGAACAAATCCTCCAGTTCCAGCACAGATGCTTGTAGATTTCCAAATGTAGTGAGATCTTCCCGCACCCTAAAGTTGGGTGAAGCCCGCTTCATCTTACGTATCTCAAATAATGAAAACCAGCAGCTCGAATCACACGGCAATCTGAGCACCTGTTGTTGATACTGCGTTACCTTTGCACACGCTTCGGAAAATGTGTAAGTCCGTTTAGCGTCATCATCGGAGTATTCTAGTGTAAAATGAAGATCTGGACCATCTTCTTTTGATACTAATGCCATTGTGTAAGCGTGAATTTGAAGTCAACGTTAGTCCCGGGTCGCGGCACCAGTTGTCGTGAAGGAGTTGAAAATTATGATAAATCCACTTAATCAACAACACAAACAGGTAATAAGCTAGTCCTCCTTGCTTTACTTCCCGGGTACTTAATACTTCCGTCCGAACCAACAAATCAATCAAACACACTTGGGACACACTTACAAAGGCGGTTCCGGGCTGCTCCTAACACTAGCGCGCTTCAAACAGCTGCTGCTCCACTTGCTAGGGCGTTCGCTCAACGACTTCCTTGTATTACACTTGTTTTTGTATTGGGTCAAAAAGGAATGTTTTCACGGCCGCCAGAGATCTGTGCACGTCAAGGGAATTTTCGTTCTATTAAGTGTTACTAACTCCTACATCAACGTCAATCACTTTTTTCACCCACTACCTTTTGGTTACTTCAGCGCTGACTTCAATACGTGGCAGTTACCACTTAGTCCCTCTGTAACCTGATTGATCATCCTTGAGAGTTACCACTGATTCCCTCTGTAACCTGATTGATCATACTTGACAGTTACTTCAGAAACCCTCTGTAATCTGATTCAGCGAGGTGGCCGTCGCGAGGTGGCTGTCGCATGTCGCTCCTGATTCGTCAAAAATTCCATTTATATCTCCACATTCATACCAATCATAAGTCACTTAGCCGCGAGGTGGCCGTCGTGAGGTGCCCGTCGCAGGTCGCCTCTGATTGGCTGAAAAAATCTTTTCCACAATAAAATACTTAACCACTTGAAACTAATCGAGAATGCCCAATCAACCAACTTAGGCTACCGATGGCGCATGACTTTCCGGGAGCTTCCCACCACAATCAGACCTGCCGCTATGCTTATAAAGTGTGCCTGTGTCTTGACTTTCTGTAGTGGTGCTGACAGTTTGTTTTCGTAACCTGGTTTGTCTGCTACAGCCTGCGCCCTAGCGCCCACAGCTACAGGACAGCATGTGAAGCTGAGGTCACGTGACTTCTCGTTAGCTTTACATCTGGGATTGAACCTGCTGTTGTGTATATAAGATGCGTCTGTGTCTTGTATTTCTGTAGTGGTGCTGACAGTTTTGTTTTCGTGACCTGGTTTGTCTGTTACAGTCCGTGCCCTAGCGCCCATAGCTACAGGACAGGATGTGAAACTGAGAGCACATGACTTCTCGTTAGCTTTACCTCTGGGATTGAACCTTCTGTTGTGTATATAAGATGCGTCTGTGTCTTGTCTTTCTGTAGTGGTGCTTACAGTTTGTTTTCGTGACCTGGTTTGTATGTTACAGCCCGCGCCCTAGCGCCCATAGCTACAGGACAGCATGTGAAGCTGAGGTCACGTGACTTCTCGTTAGCTTTACCTCTGGGATTGAACCTGCTGTTTGGTATGTAATATGCGTCTGTGTCTTGGCTTTCTGTAGGGGTGCTGACAGTTTGTTTTCGTGACCTGGTTTGTCTGCTACAGCCCGCGCCCTAGCGCCCATAACTGCAGGACAGTATGTGAACAGTTTCTGCAGCCAAAAGTGCAGGACCTTTTGTTGACTTATTTGCCAGGATTGGATTTGCCGTAGTGCATGTAAGCTGTGTCCGCGTCTTGATTTTCTTAGTTGATGTTACTCAAAAGAGCATAGCATTTTGACTAAAACATTTGCACCTTCGGATGTGTTAGGGCTACCACGACTTTGTTGAAACGGTGTTCACATGATGGACGCACACAACGAGTTTGATGTTGATGTTCAGTATTGACAAGACAAAAATACTGTAATTGATAATTTCTTTGATGAGCACATTAGATGGTGGTAGACATATGCTTGAGGAAATCGCCAGCGTAAAAAGCAACATTGTGCTAGTATTTAAAGTCTTGGTATGAACAAATATACCATAAAGTAATATCTGTTGCAGATCACATCATACATATTGTAAATATAGATCCACTTCACCACAATTTTCTGGCACTTGATCGCAGATCGCGATGAGTAATCCATCCAATTCCTGGGACTTGATCGCAGATCGCGATGAGTAACCCAGCGAAATAAACACGTCTCCTTAACGTGGCCGAACTTGAGGGGGTTATTGAACGTAGTGGGCGCCTCCCGTCCTGGAACTTCCGGTGGAGCTCTGTCCTGGCCGGGCTTAATGAGCAAGAGGGGACCCTGTTAGCCCTCTGCTCCCAATGACTCCGATCGGAGCGGCGCCTTTAGAAACCCAATGTAATACGAGCACTGTATTTAATAAACCAATTAAAATCAATATGTAAACTATATGTAAACCGTGTGCCTTACCTCAAATCTGCGTACAAAACACTCCAAGCACACGATGGGCCCAAAACACTCCGTCCTTTCACCCAACCCGATCGATCCGGCTTGAAAACTGGTACACTGGTACAAACTGGTCAATAATTTTCAATAGCACTTCACCACAATAACGTGGTGCTTTTTGGACAGCGCTTCGGTAACTGGCGTTCAGCGCTAGATAATCGCGGGAAGATTTATTAATGGAATCTGACCACTCGATACTCGGTTTGGGACCGCCCAATCGGCGACAAACTCCACGAAGGTGAGAGCAGTAGTGAGGTATACACTCTATCTATGAGTCTTCGTATGTCAGTGATAGAACTATTTCGTGATTACGCAATGCGAATACGTCTAGAGGTTCTCACGTCGGCATGGTAAATTCATTGCATCCTTTTCGCGTCTGGTTTTGTCTTGTTCTCGGCCATCCGTTGATGTCGCTCCTGCATTTTTCTGCTTCATATGTTCATTTGAAGCTTTCGCGCGTCTAAAATGTTAAGCTCGTATTCGTTCCTGTTGATCGCCGACGTGATTTACCATCCTAATTAAATCGATAATCTACAACTTGATGCGTAAACTTCCACTTAGTATGCCCTGCGTCTACTCCAAACGTAACCTTCTACTTAGTCAAACGTCATTCCACGTCCATCAGTCAATTAATCAATGATCTCCACAACAAATCCAGCCCTGCGTCCACTCCAAACGTAACCTTCAACTTCGTCAAACGTCCTTCCAGTTGAATCACTCCATTAATCAATAACCTCCACAACAAATCCAGCAGTCGTCACAACCACAGCCTTGCGTGTAAATGCGATGTTAATTAGTCAGGTAATTAGCACACTGTATGTGCGAGGATGCGTAGCGCCAAGAATCAACGGTCAGAGAAAACGTCTCGTCGCAAAGAAACAAAATGCATAAGTAATATATTTGACTATAACTAAATTATAGTTTGACAAAAATACACGAACATTGAGCATACCTTTTTTGGTCTTGTACGAATATGTCCAACTGTAAATGCCTTGATCCGCGCATAAAGTCCCAAAAAAGTAAAAAAAAATATCCTTTTTGGTACTTTTTGTTTTTTTCTTAGTCACTGCCTCACTTGCTGCTAGTTAGTCATTCAATTGCTGCCGTTTAGCCCGTTCCTAAGATACACGATTGCATAGACTGAGAAGTCATCAATGAAGCGGCTTCAGACTGAGCGGTAGGTTACTAAGCGAGCCCGATCCTTCATTCTGGCTTGGAGACCGTTAATTAAGATTTATGGTCGAGATAAGAGACCATTGTTTGCCCCAAAATCGCTGGGCAACATTGATGGACATGTTCCAACGCTTTTTTGTTTTTAAAGCGTTCAAGAGTTTGTTTACCTTCATAGAGAGATCGTCCCATGACCATTCTCTCGTCAGGATATCGTCGTAAACGATCTTCTTTCCTGGACTGACGAACTCCGATTCTAATCAGGTTTTCCTTCTTGAAGAACGTCTTATATCGATCTGATTTGTATCAGTCCTGATACATACAGAGCATTGTTGATTAGTTCCTGGTACAACTTGGCGCATACTCGATATAACACACCTACCCAAGCATTCCTTATCGACTCTTCCTTTGCTCACATTTGTTGAGTGTTACGTTGATCCTAGCAACGTAACGTCTAACAGCAGGAGTGCGTAGGTATAGGAAAAAACACGTACTTCTCCAAAAGTTGGACAAAAGTAAAGATCACCCTCGTTTACTATTTCTTAAATAAAAGTTTGACCCGAGAGTTCGGGCAAAGCGACTATATTAGCTATTTTATAATTTCTACATAAACACGTCTCGATTGCTCATGGATCAATGTGTGCGTCTGATGAAGCTATGATAAAGCTAGCGGGGAGGCGGTTTTTCTATGGAGTCTCCTAAAAGGGGTAAATACCAACTGAGTCCCCCTACCAAGTCGGTATAAATACCTATTCAAAACTATGGGTCGACAACTCGAGAAGCGAGTTGGTCCCGACTAGCACTGAATGCAAAAAAAGGGGTTCCCCCTGGTGCACTAGTTGAGCACCCGATCTACAAGCGATAGGTCACGGGTTCGATACCCACCAAAGTTCAGGTTTCCATACTACCAAACGGGACCCCGGTAGTATGGAGCGACAGACCTCCTGAACAAAATGACCTGGCAAAAGTAATACGACGGACGAAGCCAATACCGACGCACCAGCTAATCCGAAAAGGACCGAAGACAGAAAACAGCATTCAGCAAGGAGCTTGTAGAAACTTAGTCATAGCCGAGAAGGTATAAGGTTGTGTTAATGAGTTAATACAAAGCCAACTTCAACTGAATTCAACAAATGAGTAAACAGTAGGATTGCCCTCACGTTATTTTTCTTTTCGTTCGCCTTGGCCTTTTTAAGCCATCTTTCGGCACATGATACTTTCAGTATCCTCGTGACTCTCCAAACTGAAGATTCAATTCCATGATCACTTCGGACTGGTAATTCAACAACACGTACACTCGCGATAGGGTTTTGAATCACACGTATCATTGTGGATCTTATCAGTCTCAGGCTGATCAGACTTTTTTCAACATATGCAAAAGTCTAGAACGCTTGGCCCGACTGGGGTTTCTAACAATTTCGATAATTGTGCTTAGCCTTTTGCAATGCAAAAATCTTTTATTTGGGTGGTCTTGATTAGCGTGATCCAGTAATGTCTTCGGGTGACCTAGTCGAAAAGAGAGTTGAATATTTTACGTCTTGACCTTAGCCGTGAATAGGCGTCGGTAAACTTCGTTCAAATATAGAACTCTGCTATTTATGTTTGATTGTCCGCTTCAGTTGTGACAAGGTCTGATCACCTTGACTGATCGCGCCACCTTGCCTGATGTCGTATGATAGGCTTGTACCGGTTCTGACAATCCGTATTTGTCCCCATATCCGTCCTTTTTTGGTCGATTTTTGTTGTGTTACCAGTTCTCTGCTAGTTCTTCAATGTCTGACAGCTTCAAAACTAGTATTAGCAGATTCCCATTATCTAAAGTATTAATGAATGCGTTGCATGCTCTAGTCTTGCCTTGGCTGGTACGCTCTCGCTCAGTAGCTTAGCGCGCCGTTAAGAATGCACAGGTATACCAATATCATCTCTTCAGCCTTTTCCCGTCTGTTATTGTACATCCGGGCTACAGACATTCCTTGACATTATTCAGCTAGACGAGGGCCTACCAGTTGATCCATGTAAGTGATCGCTGCCCACTTCGGGATGGGAGGCCCCGGGGCCGACCCAACTTGGTTCGTTTCAAAACGTGTATTTTAACGTATTCAACCAGTTGATTTGCGTGCTTCTCTCCAGCTTGTTTTTGTTGGAACCATTTATGCGCATTAGATCATCTAATATTAAGCGCTATATTCGATCAGGGATATGCAAGCGGATTTCAGACGCGTCCAACGTACTTTTTTCTTAGCGTACTTTTTTCTTGATCTCCTTTGTAGAGAACGCTTTTAGGCGCTGACTGAGACACCGATGGGAATGATCGGTGTGCCTGCTCAGGGATTCTGCGTCGTCATCACGGCAGAACCCTACGTCAATCTTCCTCCAAGTTATCGGGTTGTGCTAATCAACGCAATTTGACTCAAATCGTATCATTGTCTCGCACCTCGGGTTCTTGTTGATCTGTCCTGTGAGTAGCTTCCTGACGTTGGTTACCAGCTTTCATCATCTGTCATCTTTACGAACTGCGGCATGCCGGGGCTGTTTATTCTATGTATTCGCGTCGGGTTGGCTTGATATGGGGTATAACGTGGCAGATTATGTACCGGTGGCACCCTGTTGACGTAACCTTGCTTTCACGTGAGGGTCTATCGTCAGTCTTGTTACTATGAGATCCGATCCTGCCGCCGAGGATGCTGGCGCATATTGTAACCATCTTGTTGGCATTCTGCTGTTGATGACATATCTTCAGTCCTACTACGCTTACGTTTGAACCTTTTTGTCCCTATCTAGTATCCCATACAATTGATCTGCGTCGAATTAAGTTACGGCGCCACCAGTATGATGTCAAAACGGATCGTTACAACGCGCACCTGTGATGATTGCGGCGTCTTTCATAAAGTTCATAAATGCGGCGAAGACCTTAGATCCCGCGCATAGGGGTCCGCTAGCGAACTCGAAACAGGTTGTTTCATGATGACTATGCCCTTTTTATTCGACACGAACATCTTTAGTTCTTCTAATTGTTCCGGTTTGCCATGTTTTTGTCAACCGTTCATATGAGTGATTTGGCTTGGTCATCCGGAATTTTCATCTTAATCTTTCGTTCTGTTTCTTGGAGCATGATACCGAACTTTGTATCAATCGGTGGGTTGAATGATTTTCCATACTTCATAAGATCTCTCGTGATCTTCCGATTACCCCCTCCCCTCGAGGTATTGGGAGATTTCTCTGTAAAATTTTTTTCACCAAGGATCCTCTCGTAACCTTGGTGAAACTTCTCTTTAATCCTCGACGATGGCCCGCGAGACCAGAAAATCCGAATACGCACAGCATTGTGGTGGAGAGCTGTTCCGCACGTGATTTGGGTGTCCAGACTGCCGACTCTCGAAAGAGGTCCTTCACTTGACTCTTCATGTTATTCATCTCAACTTTGTGCATATGTGGGTCAAAGCGATCAAGTGAATCTAGCTCAAACGTTATACTGGATTTTTTTCTTTTACCGTCAATCAAGCGCAAATCCTCACCAGCCAGAACATGTACATGGAGGGGTTTAATGAAATGGAAATCCTTCACATGATCAACGGTGGTAGGTTGTGTGGTGAAGTTGAGTCTTTATTTACGACATGAAGAAGATGATCTAAGCGGCACAACTCACGCTTACACAGCGTCTCATCAAAGTCTTGAACCTTCATCATGCGGATAACGTGAAAATTATGGCTTGAGTGACCCGAACGAAGAGAATATTGAGCCGGATAGTGTGGGGAGCCGAGGGCGCACGACTTTTCGTTTCTTTATCATCGTGGTTGGACCCTCTGTTGGTCTTAAAAGCTGCACCTGTGTATTGGCTTTCTGTGGCGGTGCTGCAGGTTTCATTTCATGGTCTGGTTCACTTGTTACGTCCCGCGCCCTAGCGCCCCTCGTCGCGACTGACGCTTTTAATTGAGTGTGTTGTTAAATATTAGAATTGAGGAGGAACATTTTCGACCAATCAGAAGGCACTGTGACGGCCGTCTCGCGCCTGATTGAAATCTGAGTGGTATGCATCTGGAGTTTTTATGAAGATTTTGGCCAATCAGAAGGAACTTGTGCCGGCTGTCTCACGACCAATCGGATTAAGGAGGGTTTCCGAAGTAACTGTCAAGTATTGGAGTCAGCGCTGAAGTAACCAAAAGAAAAAAAGTAGTAAGTAGCAGAAGTGTTTAATTTCGGTATAGGATTTGGTAATACTTAATAGATTCCCCTGAACCCCAGATAACTCCTACGACCTTACAGCAAGCCTTCTTCCATGTTCCTATAATAAAAGCAAGTAAAAAAACAAGAAGGTTGTTCAAGGAGTGTCTAGGCGAGAGAAGCAACGGCGTTTCGAAGCTAGATAGAGTTGGGGGCAGCCTGGAACTATTTTGAAAATGTGTTCTAAATGTGTTTGATTAACTTGTGGCTCGGGCGGTAGTATTAAGGACCCGGGAAGTTAAACAAGAAGGACTGGATTATTACCTTCTTGTGTTGTTAATTGAGTGGAAACACTAAAATTTTCAGCTCCTTCACGACAGTTGCCTCGATGCCCCAAAGTCCTCTATGATGTCTCCATAGGCAAAAGAGAAAATAATAATCCGATGCGAGTTGTTCCCTATATGGAAACTTGCTTCGGTCCAAAACCAAGAAAGAAACGTAACTCCACTCATATCCACGAACTTTCACAGGAAAATAATTATCGTCTCCAACAACCTTTCCAAGTAAGTCCTGATTCCGTATACGGATGGATGGTCTTGCGCATGAGTAACTAAAGTCCCAAAAAAATCCCGTCGTGAAACTTCCGCGAGTTTAAGTGCGCCTTTGCGTCACGTGCGGGAATAAATGAACAACAGGGGGCTTAAGTAATATCGCAACAACTAGAAGGCTGATATTAAAAGTTAAAAACCTCTGCCTGTGTACACCACTGTGGTGGAGCGGCTGATCAATGTTTTTGACGCTTGATCAGGCGGTACCACGGCGCCCGGACTGCCGACTAACGAAGGGGGTCCTTCGGTTGTCCTTGACTGCTTGTGTTTCTGCTCACCTTGTGTACCCGACCGCTTAGGCGTGGGTCGCTCTCCAGGTGGCGGGGATATAAACACGGCAATTCCGTGATGCAAGATTGGGGAATTTGTAATGAGTCGATCGAGGTGCTGATTAGACGTGATCCGGTATAATCGAGCGCGAATCAGGTGCGAACAGGCTTGATCGGCAGTGATCAGGCTTGGGCAGGCACCGAAAGTCGTTAATCAGCTGTTAAAGACTTGATCAGGCTTGATCAGGCACTAAAAGTAGTTGAACAGCTGAGATCCGACTTGATCAGGCACCAAAAGTAGTTGATCAGCTGAGATCAGACTTGATCAGGCTTGATCAGGCATCAAATGTAGTTGATCAGCGGTTATCAGACTTTATCAGGTGCCCAAAGTCGCTCAGATACATGTTGGTGCGATCTGCGAGTTGTTGATCGCGGGTCACGAGTTGCAGAGTGTCGATCAGGTGCTGATCGGCGAAGGGGTTACTTGTTCAGGCAGCGGAAAGGTGGTGGAGTCAAGTTCGAAATCGAATACATTTGTATCGACAACCTGACCACCACCATCGTGCCCAGCCTTCCAACTTACGGGGGGGGGGGTACCCCGCGGACCTCCATTCAAAATCTGGTCCGATCGTCCGCTGCTGGCAGACGACCGGTCATCATCCAAAGACACTTGGTCCGATTCACTTAAGTTCATCTCACCTTGTGTACCCGATGGAATGGGCTAGTTACACACTCGGTGGATCGGGATCGCATATCGATCTGATTAGGCTTGAATATGAGACCATGCTGGCTAGGTGTACCTAGGGCGGAACTCTTCACCCCAGGTACGTACAGACCAGAAACACTTCCAAAAGATAAATTCCAATAGGTCGATCGTCCAAACGATCTAGACCTGATCAATACGAAATAATAGAGGGTAGACCAATCAACCGGTCTAGCCACTGACCAATATGAAAGAAGACCAAAACCGATCTAAACTCCAACCAATGTTACAATAAGCCAATATGTCCACGTAAAGACCCAATATGCCCGTGAAACTCCACAAAATATATCTCCACGTAAAGACCAATCCAGTGAATAGCAAGTTTCAAACGTACTTGAGTCAAAGTGTAGAGATCACCAAATCGTACTCCCGTCGAAGGAATTCCGGTGGCCAAAGTGCGCGTGCAGCGCGTCCAGACCGGGTATAATAGGCAAGAGGGGATAATTCAACCCTCTGCCCCCAAACACTCCTCGGCGGGCGGAGGCGACTAGTGTACTTAAAAAGAATAACGGCGACCCCTTGCTGCGGTGTAGACCAAGACCAGAAGAGGTTTTTGCCACTTATTCCTAGACCAAAATACTTTTACTGGGAAAATCCGCAACCAAAAGACTCTTACATGGAAAATACGCAACCAAAAGACTCTTACTTGGAAAATACGCAACCAAAAGACTCTTACTTGGAAAATACGCAACCAAAAGACTCTTACTTGGAAAATACGCAACTAACCAATAATACTACCTCCCTATGGTCCCTAATGTACCCACACAAAATTATGTAAAATACCCAATGTCAGGTGACTCACCCAAGACCTGCGTTTTTGATACTCCTTGAATCTGATAGGCTAAAAAGCCCCCTTGTTTAGACCAATCGGAAACTCGACCAGCTGCCTTGACCAAAAGTGACCAAATTTGTGGTACACTTCACCACAGCCGCCCCTGAGTCCGACCGTGTCGCACAACGATAACGGTCTGACTCACCCATCACTCGACCAACTAGACCTTGGTCACTCACACTTCTTCCCCATGGATCAAACATCTTCGACACCTGCGTCAGGTACTGCCTTTACTGCACTTGATCTTCTTATGCTTCCCTTTGACGCTTGTTCTTGTTTTTCTTGCAGAAACTCTATGCGCCGAGTCGCCCCACCTTGCTTCGCCTGTCCGGTCGGCTCGGTCTGACAGCCCACGTAACTCTCGTGCACTTCAAACATCGGAAGGACGTCAGACTGAAGCCGACACGCAGATGCAGGATATGCTTGCAGAAAACATGCGTCTCAGGACCCAGGTGGCCCACTAGGCAACACGAGGTGCGCATCTTTGGTCTTCGTCTTGTAATTGTCTTGGCCCTCGCTTGTATTCAGCTCTCATCCATCCCAGCGTCGTCAAGGCAATAAGTGCCTTGCTTGATGCCGATAGGCAGTCCGACGATCATGTTGACCAGCTTCGACCAATTTTAGAGGATCTGGTAAGCGCGCGTCATGAGCTGTCCCGTCTGGAGACTCATCAGTCCCATCTCCGGGATCAACTTGCACTTGTTCTCCGGCAGCAGCTGGACGATCAATTGGACAAGACTTCGCTGCGCATGCAAGGCGACGATATTGAGCGACACCTTACTGAGCTCCAAGTTTCGGTCCAAGACCAGACCCGGAAGGTCCAGTCTTTTCAGGACCGGTCGGACGCTTGGGCGCAGGAATCGGGTCGTCGTCGGGTGGTGCTAGACCAGTGCCACCATAGCTTGACGGACCTGCTGTATCCGCGTCCGGCTGCTGCCTCCATCGTAGACCGATCTGCGTCGGCAGCCCTGGTCGACTTGCACCAGGACCAAGACCGGCGCCATCCATTGGCCAAAATTCCACCATCCAATATTTTACAAAATTCCAAGAAGCGCGCAAGCGCGCCGGGTAGCTCGAGGGCGCGTGGCATAGCGCGCGACCCCGAACTAGGGGGGAAGCGTGCGGTGCCCCATAAGCGAGCCAAGACGCAGGCGCTTCTCGTGAACCCAAGATTGGACGTGAGTGATGCCTGCAACCCTGCCAAAACTCAAGCACCCTCGCGCCCTTGTGCCGTCCGTACCGAGTACACAGAGATCTCGTCCGGGGAGGACTCCAGTGAAGAGTCTGGAGACTCAGAGTTCATGATCGCCATCCCGTCCAAGTCGCAGACGTGTCGGCGTAAAAGTTCCGTCCAAGCGGCATCGTCATCGGGGATCGGAGCAGAAGACCAGTCTGACAGGTGACAGCACGCCAGCGTATGGGTCAGCGAAATCGGCGCCTTCGTTCTTGCCTGGCACGTCTGGACTGCACCGCCACGCCCGTCTAAAAGATATGGCAATTGGAGATCGCCCACTTCCGCCGCGGACCTCGGACGTCACCCTGCCCTGATCGTCGGGGAAGATCAGTAGCTTGCACCGGTCCGCCCTGACCAAGCAGATCCTGGTCCGGTCCGCATCAATACCGAGATCGGCGCCATTTCAAGAGGCGCGCGGGTGCGTCGAGTCGATCAAGGGCGCGGGGCGTAGCGCGCGACTCCGAACACGAGGAGAAGCAAGCGCCGCCCCACAAGAAAGCCAAGACGCAGGCGCTCCTCATGAGCCAAAAATCGGATGCAAGTGATGCGTTTAACATCGCCAAATCCCATGCGCCCTGACGCCCCCGCGGGCGCATTTAGGTGGTACGATTTCCCAGCAAAATTCGGGCGGAAGTTCTCGCCATTCATTGGCTGAAATTCCGCCCCCCAAAATTCACGCACGCAATGAGAAGAGCAAGGGCGCATCAGGAGGCGCGAGGGCGCGGGCCCTTGCGCGCGACCTAGAGCACGAGAAGAAACCGGAAATGGTGTAATCACTAGCCAAGATACGGGCGCAACTCCCAAGTGCGGTGAAGGATGCAGCTACGGAGAGGAAGGACTCCAAAAATCGCGCGCCCTCGACCTGTTTCGCCGCCCAACCGAGCTCGGGTGGATTATCGTGCCGCTCATTGGCTAAAAATCCGCCCCACGGAATTTACAAACAAAATCGGAAGCGCGAAGACGCGTAGAGTGGCGCGAGGGCGCGGGCTCTAGTGTGCGACTGGAGCGCCAAAAGAAGCTCAAAGCGGTCCAAACGCAAGCTAAGACGCGGGCGCAACTTCCAAAAGCGGCGAGGGATCCAGTTGGGAAGAGGAAGGCTTCGAAAAATCGCGCGCCCTCGAAACGCCACACCGCTCGGTCCAAGTCGGTATTGGTCTCGCCTGGGGCGGCTTCGGAGGGTGGATCGGTGGGTTCAGATGATCTCCTTCCCGCTTTATCTCAATCCCGATCCACCCAGCATCGTCGATCCGCTGTCGCAGTTGAAGAGCCGACGTCAGAAGAAGACAAGGTGGCGCACTCGGAGGGGGACATCGATAAAGGGTCGTCAAAACTGGCTGTCGACGCGCCCAAACCAACTTTTCTGCCCGGGACTTCTGTTCGATATCGTCATGCTTTGTCTTGGGCATTGAAGGTTGACGTGACTCTTCCTCCTTCTGGTCTGGCCACTGCCGACCCTCGAAGGACCCGATCTGGTCTGGCCACTGCCAAGGCGTCGCGTTGAGAAGACCAGGTTGTTAGCTGATGACGGCATATGGTACCCCGGTCTTGATTGCGCTGAGCCGGTCGCGGACCTCAAGGATGCTTTGGTCCAGCTTGACCTGAAGGACCCCTGGCGTAACCCGTTTCAGGATCAAGTGAAAAATCATCCGTCGATGGTCATCGGCCGTCTGTGGGGCGATAGCAAGTGAAGTCGCAGGTAGTCGACCAGATAACTCGTAATACATGTCATCATTTCTTTTTCATATGTCCGATCGACAAATCACTTGAACTAATTTTAGCACTCTCTCCATAGTTGCAACGAACACGTTATCGTAAACAGTTCCACCCCCATCACGAAAAATAGTCATCACATTCGTCATTTCGCTACTCCAATTCGTCACAGTTCATCACAATTTCACATCAACTCCGGACCTTCCACATCTTCACACCGGTCTAGACTGACCGATGCTACTGCGTGTCTTGGTCTTGGTCTTGATGAGTCTACATCACTGCGAAGCGATTACGACTGACTCGTTCTCGTTCGAACTCTCGTAGAAGAGCCCCACAATTCAAGTCGAGCTCGTCGACCCAAGTTGATTCATTATGGTCCTTCCATCGGACCAGGTACTCTCGGTGAGTCCGACCGAACCTGGTCTTCTTGGTCGACCGAACATCTAAGACCTTCTCCACTTCAAACTCGTCTTCCTCTAATGGTCGCTCCCAACTGTCCTCCGGCAGTAGCGCTTCATCGAAATCAAATCTTTTTTCTTCGTCTACCAGACCGAGAGTTTTGGGTCGATCAGGAAATTCTCGTACCAGCTTCAACTTGGACACATGCACGATCGGGAAGACCTTGTAATCTGTACCAGTTGTTACTAGACGGGAAGCGTGCGCACCGATCAGCTCGGCAACACGGAAAGGGCTGTGCCACATGTGAGCCAGATTCTTCGCATAGCCCTCTTTCACTCGGTCTAGGTATAGCCATACCCTCGCCCCTGGTTCTATACCGTGGGGTCGGACCTGGTCATTGGTCCGGTCTGCCCGGTCTTGTGTGGCCTGACGCAGCTTTTCGTTGACGACTTATTTTGCATGCTGGTAGTGTTTTTGGACCTGCATGCGCCAGCGTCGAGCATCGCGATCGCGGGTCCGGGTGCAACCGATAGGCATCGCATCTTCCAGTGTCGACCAAGGGTCCCATCCATATGTCAGATAAAAAGGCGTTTCGCCTCGGACCCGATCGGTCGACGAGTTGAGTGCAAACACCAGCCTTTCTGCATACTCGTCCCAATCTCGCTGGTCTGGATCAGCAACGTACATCTTTATCGCCCTCGTTATGGTCTGCACCATGCGTTCCGCCGATCCATTTGCTTTCGGACGATATGCCATCGTCGCACTCTGTTTTTGGTCCAGCATGTTATTGAACGACCGGAACACCTCGGCCATAAAACCGGATTCCCGATCGTGCCTTATGACCTCGCTGGCGCCGAATCTTCGGAACACACATTCTTCGTAGCTCTGGGCGATCTGCTCCGCAGACCGAGATGCACTTGCCTTCGCGATAACTAGACCGGTGAACAGGTCTACCCAGATCAGCAGATCAGTGTTGCCGCGCGTCGATCTAGGCAGTGACGGTATGTGGTCCATCGCTATGACATGGAAAGGGTAGGTAGCTTCGATATTTCCGGGCGATCGCCCCTTGATCACCGGTCTACCCTTTCCGGTCTCGCAATCCGTGCAACAGCCCACATATTTCTGCACACTGCGGAAAAGACCTCTCCAGTGGAAGTGGGACCTGATCTTGTGATAGGTCCTGCCTATACCCTGATGTCCCCCTTCTAGACTCACGTGATAGTGATGAAGGACATCCGGCTGTAGCAACTCAGGGATCACCAATTTCGCCAATCGGTCCCGGTCTGCACTGTCTTGGTCGGCATCGCGGCAGTAATACAATAATCCATTATCATCCACTTCGTAGCTATCCGCGATCTTGATGCACTCTTTCGATTGATCGTTCGTCAACTTGGACAGTTCACCACGCAGGTAGGTCTTCAGGTTCATAATCCATTCTTCTTCGTCCTGCGCCTTGAGGATCCGTTCCATCCTTAACTGTTGCACTGCATATTCGTTCAAACTTTCCTTCGGGAACGGTCGGCGAGACTTCTGAGCTTTTGATCTAGTCGAGACCATCACATGCACCTAACTGGGACGTTCTTGGGTCCGATCACCTCTGGGAGCCTGTTTATATTCACCAATTCATCCAGAACGGCCTTCTCGGTGATCGTAGCCCCGGTCTGGTCTTGCATGGACTTGGTCGCGAGGTAGTCGGCGCTTCTGTTCTAGTCCCGTTTCACGTGCAATAGCTCTTGGTTGGGGTGGCCCTTCAATGCCTTCATACTCGATCATTTAGCGTCCGTAGTCGTGGAGCCTTGCAGTCGATCTCTCCGGTGATCTGCCTGATCACTAGGTTGGAGTCACCACATATGATGACTCGCCCCTTCTCTTGCGACGACAGCAGGTCCAGACATAGAAGTAGACCTCGCTACTCCGCCTCGTTAACAGTAATATCCGGCGTGAAATCGGCAGCGGCTGCAACTATAGAACAGTATGGCAACTTCCACAATATGGCACTATAGGCGCCGACCTTCTTCTTCACGCTTGCCAATCCGTCAAAACTTAAGACCAAGAGCTCTTCATCATGGTCGACGGTCGGTGGCGGTCTCGCAACTGACTGCCGAGGTTGCTTCCTCGGGGCAATCGCTATCAATGCCTCGTCAACTTCAGACCGAGGGGTGATACTGGCAGCTAATGTGCCCAATATCTCTTCCTTGCCCCCGGTGCACTTAACGACCTCGAGGGTCCACTGAGACAAGACCGCCGACCATCTGCCTAGACGTCCGTCCATCCCATTGGCTGATAATAGCCAGGCCAAAGTAGACCGTCTTGACAGGACCTTTATAAGTCGGCCGACCAGCAGGTTGTAACACACATCCAGAATTCGTAGCAACGCCAGAACTTCTTTCTCGACAATTCCATAGTTCACTTCATTTGGTTTTAGCGTCCGGCTCGTAAACGTGACTGGATGATACACACGATCGTGATCTTGCACTAAAGTGACCGAGATAGCCCACTTACTGGCATATACAATAATGGTCGGCACTTTTTCGGAAGCGAAATGCTTGAGAATCGGTGCCGCC
This sequence comes from Peronosclerospora sorghi, assembly GCA_026184515.1. NCBI lineage: Eukaryota > Oomycota > Peronosporomycetes > Peronosporales > Peronosporaceae > Peronosclerospora > Peronosclerospora sorghi. The sequence goes on from CM047580.1 coordinate 30,823,729, forward strand.
GCCATCTTAACCTTCAACATACCAAAGGCAAACTGTGCACGCTTCATATGATCTTCGGCCTCCACTTGCGGACAAACTCCAGCAAGACCAGAGTCGGCGCCCTCCTGTAAAGTTGTCCGATCTCCTTCGCGCAACATATGATAGTTAACTTCCCGGAGCTCGTACAGCACAGCCGCGTAGATAGCAAAGTCTTCAATGAATCGGCTATAATAATTCAAGCTTCCCAGGAAGGACTGCATTGCCTTCAGCGATCTGTGGAACGGGAGGTTACTCAGCGAATCCAGGTCCTGGGGATTAGCCTCTAGACCATTGTTCGAGACCATATGGCCTAAATAGGCGACCTTGGACATACCCCAAAAACTTTTCACGGCACTGATAGACAGGTTCCAGCGGTCGCATGTCTCCAACAATCGTTCAACCTTCTCGCACAGATCGTTCCATGACGAGGCAGGTATCAGAATGTCGTCGATGTACGACCGCCTCACTAGAACGGACGGTCCTCTTTCCCGATCGGGTTCACCCTCTCTAAACACATCATAATTTTCAACAGGGTCCCGATCGGTCTTGATCTTGAAGTGTCCGTACAATGCTTTGTATATCAGCCTTTGATAGATCTGGGGCGCGTTCTTCAGACCGAACGGCATACGATTCCACTCGACAAGACCAAACGGCGTCACAAATGCGGAAATCTCACGGGATCGATCAGTCATCGAGACCACCCAAAATCCACTTGCCATATCTAGCGAACAATACCACAAGGTCTTGTCGAGGTCTTCCAACAGATCATTAATCAGCGGCATCGGGTACACCATGAGTTTAGTCAACCGATTTACCAGCCGATAGTCGATGCACAGTCTAATGTCAACGCTGTTCTTCTTGATAACAATTACGATCGGCGAGGCCCATGGCGAGGTCGACGGTCTAATAATCTTGGTGCCCAACAGTCCTTTGATAAGATCAGAAATCTTTTCACGGTACTGTGGCGCCACGCGTCGACATCGCTGGGCAATCGGCTTGGCATCTCCAACGTCAATATCGCAAATCGCACCACGGGCTGCAGGTGGTAAGGCGTTGCCCTTTCCGATCAGCAGATGTCTTTTCTTCCATATGATATTCTTCAACTGCTCGATCTGGTCTGGACTGTTAAGGTCTTGATCACCCACTTGTAAATCATCCGTTGTAACTTCGGGCGAGTCGGCAGACACTTCAGGGAGGACTGCCATTTGGCTTTCCAGCTCCTGAATGTACTGTTCCCCGCCTTCATGTATACATACTTGTTCAGCTTCTGGGGTGATATCATCTAGACCATCTGGACCGGCTGAACGCCCCTGGTCTTGATCGACGGGATGTCCTTCACTGATATCGGTCTGATTAGGAATACCGTCATGGTCCGACCTAGCAACTTCATGTTCCCCTTCTTCCGTTTCTTGCTTCGCTGTCGCCTGGTCTTGTGCTGACACCACGTTGACTAGCCTTGGCTCGTCTACTTGATGGTCCACCGTTCTTGGTAACTGCGGCGCCTTTCTTCGGACCAACATCTTTTTCGGGGTGACATAGCTTGGTCTTTCCACTAAAGGTGAGGTATCCTCTTCCACCGACCCATCATCGCTGATAAGATCGGTGGTCGATTGGTACGCCAGGTTTTGCCAATCAACATACCGCCTCGACCCAATCGAGACGAACCCCGTCTTCCTTGGTACCTTCCCTTCTGCTAACCACATGCCGACAATAGTGTTATTGTCCAGTGTCAGCGGCTTGTCACCGATATTGGTAACACGGACAAAATCACGTCGACCAGCACTCTTTACGAAGGTCGAGACCCCCGATCGCCCCTGGTTAACCATAACTTCCTCGAGCGAAAACCTTTCTCAACCGGGGTATCGGCAGACCGACCAACTCGGATAGTGAGGTCTTGGTCCCACTGGACCAGATCGGTATACGAACCATACAGAGGTCTTCGACCAGCCAACTGGACCTGGACCTCATCCGGGAGCGTAAGCACTCCATGTGACAGGTCTAGGAGAATACCAGCTATGACCATGAAATCCATTCCTAGTAAAGCGTCTTGACCAGCCAACTTGCCAACCCAAGCGCTGAAAAAGTAGACTAGCGATCCCGACAAAGTAATTTTCACACGCGTTCTTCCTTCGGTCATATAAGAGTTTTCGCCGATCCCGACGCATTCTTGTTTCTGGGTATCGTCTATACGACATCCGACCTTACGAGCAAAGGCGGAGTCGATTATCGAGACTTCATCTCCAGCGTCGAACAACATCGTCGCTTTCTGGTTATTAATCTTGCCACAGGCTTTCGACTGCTTGAACCATTTATCAGGCGCGTGATACATCCAGTATCCGCGGGATTTCTCCAGGCAGCAAGTCCAACTGCATAACCACCTTGGCTCGGGAGTACTCATCGGTTTTCAGACTGTAGACCGGATGGTCTCGGTCGACGCAATTTGGAATAGAACTTGTATTGTCGGTCTTATCCTCCTTGCCGACATATTCATAGATGTGAACCGTAGAACGCTCGGCTCGATCCAGATTCCAACCTGGCGAGGGTTCTAGTTTAACATCTTTTCCGCGTCCGGCGGCAGCATCCCCGCGTGCTTGTCCGGCACGTACCACTTGCGTATCATGTTAAAAAATTCTTCAATCTTGCATTGGCCGGCCTCGTGGATCTCTCCACATGACTTGCACACGAAAAGGCAGTGGTCAGTCGGGTGGCCGCGCCTCTAGCACTTCTTGCACACCATCTTCTTCCAGCAGTTTGGACCATCATGTTTGCTCGACCCACAGTTGGAGCACTTCTGACGAGGTCGGTCCGGATCGGACTTGCTTCAGTTCCTTCCCTTCCGGTCTACCTGGTCGGACTTCGACCTGGTCTTCGGGGCAGGTCCCGCAACATAGACGTAACGAAACTGGTCTTCATCCGATGACTCCTGGCTGGATTGAATTCCACTTTCCCCTTCCGATCTCGTGCTTTCTTCGGCTACGATCTCCTTGACCGCTCGGTTCGGTCTGGTCCAGGGTCTCTTGACCGGATCGGTCTGGGTCTGGGTCTTGGATCGGTAGCGACCTGATCCACCAGCACTCTTCGCCCTCATGCTAAGCAACTGCTGTAGCGTCCGTAGAGTCTGTTCAACTTCACCCGCGTCCCTAAGACGCAGCAGAGAAAGCTGGTCCGCCAGTTCTTGATAGTCCAGGGTATTAATGTAGTGACCCACATGTTCCAGAGCAGCACCGTTCGGCGGGTTATTCTCTTTAATTGTTATGCCGGCACGAAGTGCAGCCACGTTCAACCGATGCAAATACTCGATCGGTGTCTCGTCGCTCCGCTTCTGCATATGGTGATACTTGCGGGCACTCGAAAATACGGAGTTACAATATTGCCCTTCAAACTCTTCACATAGATGGTCCCAGTCAGACCGGACATCCCGACTTAACTGTTGGATCCAGTTGGCAGCCGGTCCTTTCAACAATTCCCGGAAGATCAGACACCTTTCACTTTTTGGGGTCTGGTCTCGCAGAAACGAAGGCTTGACACGACCGAACCAAGACCGGGCCTGGTCTTCATCAGAATCCTTGCCAGTGAAGTCCTTGAGGTCGGTCGTCGCGGCCACACGGATGCGCGGAATCGCAGAAGATCCAAAGTCGTAAGCAATAGTGGAGGCTAGGTTTGCCTTGCGTGGCTTGCCAGCGCCCGTACCGTCTGACCCACAGTGGTCGTCAAGACCGCCGACCGACTCCATGTCACATTCACTTGTCTTGCTTGGTCTACGCGGTCTGGCCTGTTGCGGCTCGCGCTTCCCTTTGCCGACTTGTTTATCACTTCGAGTGGGCTTGTCCACAGATGTTACCGATTCCATATCCACACCTCGGCAAGCATTGGCACTTTGCTGGGTAGACCGGTCTTGGACATGTGGGCGCAGAGGTGGTCTAACCCGGTCTTCCATTAAACGCTCCATCATCGTCTCAAAAATGGCTTGGACGTTATCTGGAGTCATGGGCAACGTGTTGATACCCTCCTTTTTGCGGAACTGAGGCCTGTGGGGGTCGCTGGAGCCCCTACTGGCAAGCATCCCTTTGCTACCGCACGTCCTTTTTTTGTTTGGGCTGGGCATGGTCCACCCCCCATGGTCATCCGCTCGACACCAGTCTCCAATTCTGATGAGCTGTTCGAGGCCGGTGGAGATTAATAAACCGATTCGTCATCAGAACCAATGTCAACAAGCGCTGTGGAGACTTCAGCGACCTTTACTGCTGCGGTGGGAGTTGGGCGGCGAACCACCCCCACCAGTGGGACCAAATGGTCGTGGAAGGTCGACATCGACGATTTCATCCTCCAAGTCTCAAATTCAAATAGTTTTTGGACATCGGCGGGGTTCTGCATTTTAATGCCAACCTCCGCCAACATCGCCACCAAGTTCTTCACCAGCAGTAATGGGCGATCACTCTGGATCGGCTCGGTAGTGGGACCGAGAAGATGGTCGGGGATTTGGAGGTTCAACACCCGAAAGAACACGTCAAAGCGAAAAAATCGTTCCAGCTCAAAAATGTAATACATCTTGTTTATGTCTTCTTCAGTGATGCCTCCATCTCCGACCTGCGACTTTTCTTCGAGGTCGTCTTCGTCGGCCGGCATTCCCAACCCTTTCTTGGGAATCTTGGGGACCTTGGGAACCTTGGGGAGGTTGGTCTGATCGTTCTGATCAGCCTCCAAGTATTTTTCGTCTTTTAATTTTCCATCAACTTTTTTATGCACATACATAGGATCAGGACCAAGGTCCTGATCCTTTCCGGGACTATAGCAGGACTTGCTATAGTCCCGATCGGCTCCGTTGGGAGCCTTTTGGGGAGGAAAAAAAATATTAATCCCGATCTGGTCCTCCACCAGGCCAGACCGGACATCGCCATCTTTATCGAGAACGAAGACGTAAGGTGATAGCCTTTCCTTACGCCCTCTCCAGAACGATTCCAAATTCAAATCTTCAAATTCAATCTTTTATGACACCTCGCGGTGATATCCACGATCACCAAGTGATCCGGGCACGCGCACCATTGTGGTGGAGTCAAGTTCGAGATCGAATACATTTGTATCGACAACCTGACCACCACCATCGTGCCCAGCCTTCCAACTTACGGGGGGGCGTAGCCCGTGGACCTCCATTCGAAATCTGGTCCGATCGTTCGCTGCTGGCAGACGACCGGTCATCATCCAAAGACACTTGGTCCGATTCACTTAAGTTCATCTCACCTTGTGTACCCGATGGAGTGGGATAGTTACACACTCGGTGGATCGGGATCGCAGATCGATCTGATTCGGTCTTGAATATGAGACCATGCTGGCTAGGTGTACCTAGGGCGGAACTCTTCACCCCAGGTACGTACAGACCAGAAACACTTCCAAAAGATAAATTCCAATAGGTCGATCGTCCAAACGATCTAGACCTGATCAATAGGAAAATAGAGGGTAGACCAATCAACCGGTCTAGTCCCTGACCAATATGAGAGAAGACCAAAACCGATCTAAACTCCAACCAATGTTACAATAAGCCAATATGTCCACGTAAAGACCCAATATGCCCGTGAAACTCCACAAACGATATCTCCACGTAAAGACCAATCCAGTGAATAGCACGTTCCAAACGTACTTGAGTCGAAGTGTAGAGATCGCCAAATCGTACTCCCGTCGAGGGACTTCCGGTGACCAAAGTGCGCGTGCAGCGCGTCCAGACCGGGTATAATAGGCGAGAGGGGATAATTCAACCCTCTGCCCCCAAACACTCCGCGGTGGGCGGAGGCGACTAGTGTACGTGAAAGAATAACGGCGACCCCTTGGTGCGGTGTAGACCAAGACCAGAGGAGGTTTTTGCTACTTATTCCTAGACCAAAATACTTTTACTGGGAAAATCCGCAACCAAAAGACTCTTACTTGGAAAATCCGCAACTAACCAATAATACTACCTCCCTATGGTCCCTAATGTACCCACACAAAATTATGTAAAATACCCAATGTCAGGTGACTCACCCAAGACCTGCGTTCTTGATACTCCTTGAATCTGATAGGCTAAAAATCCCCCCTTGTTTAGACCAATCGGAAACTCGACCAACTGCCTTGACCAAAAGTGACCAAATCTGTGGTACACTTCACCACAGAAGTCTTCACTGCCCGATCACGGAGCCTCTGAGTCTTTAAACAGCTAAAGGAACACCCAAATATCTGTATTCCTAGCCTAGTCCTACGAGGGGGGGGGTAAATTTCGCTTAATCCACCTAGAGTTCCCGTGGGGTGCTTACAGCAGCCGAACTCTAGGGGCCAAACTCGAACCAAACGTGGAGAGGTGAGAGCACTGCTCAATCACACTCTCAAAACCAAAAACCTTTACTGAAGAACCCCTGACACAGCGGGCGGAGTTGCGGAGTGAGTTCTCAACACTCTACGTCTGCCGGTGGGCCAAAAATGCACAAAGTGCTTCCGCCCGGGACGTAGATGTATATACTAGTGAAGGAGGCGCAAAGGTGCCGTCCCTAAAACGATCTGCTAGATCGAACGCAAAAGGATAACTTTATTATTGCTTAAATCCTAAGAACTACCAATTTCCCAATATCCACCAATCAGAACTACCCGTTCCAACGTCCTCCGTCGACCAGTCGACCTGATCTGTCCGTCGTCCGTCGCTGTTCTTCGGTGTTCGCTGAGTACCTGTACGTAATCGTCCCATCTTCCTATGCCCTGTCTATGTCCTGACTATGTGCACCACGGTTGTACACGCAACTGCCCTATAATAAGGCCCTATAATAAGGCCCTATAGTAAGGCCTTATAATAAGGCCCGTTATTGGGCCCAGTTATAGCACGCTTTACGACACCACACATAATCACGCTACTTACTGACAATTCACATCTTCACGTGATTGATTTAAATTACCCTTCGAAAACGATATGATTGGTCCGGCTTCCATTACGGCTCACGCAGGCAATTCGTCCAGTCCGATTAATAGAAAGATCCACAAACATGTTGGCGTACACTCAATACAGTCCGGTCTACCGTTGTAAGTCACTAGATCCGTCTATTGTCTATTTTCATGGATCACTCCATCACCTCATCAGGTTTTCGCTAAATCTGCTTTCAATTTCCGGCCGATTTTCAACCTGTAATGGTGTGCTGTTACAGGCATACATTGTTTTTACGTTGAGGAAGCGCACAATATAAGTTGAGCAAATGTAAATTTATTTCTTCTAGTTAATCCTGTATTAATAAAATCAACTGTAAATGTTCCTAAATTTAATCCTACACTAATTGAGACTTAGCAGTTGCATGGAAGATAAAAAGTAATATATTATAAATGGTTTAGATTTACTGACTATAACTAAATCTAAACAAATATACAAATTTGTGGTGACTTGCAGATTTTAATTATAAAATTGAATCTCTTTTGAATTTAGTTAAGTGAACCGAATCGATTACAAATTGGATTATGATAATTTGTCATCCGAATTCCTTTTAGGAACAACTTCAATGTTCCGATTCGAGCAATGATATTTCAGGTTAAAGTATCATTGGTTCTGACGTAATGGAATTCCATCACATCATCCTGCTTAAGATGATTGTCCGGTAGTATTAGTGGCAATCCAGGTTGAATTCCCAAACAGACAAAAAATAATGCTCTATTTGTTTTCAAAAAATGAGCAACAAGAGCAGCGGCGTCTTAGAGGCAGCTTCCAATCGAACTATTTTTTTAGCGGCTTACGCTAAAGCCGGAGCTGAAAGCTCGAGCGTAAACACAGATGCTGCAGTAGTATCTTCAAAAAGTGAGTCAGGGGACAGTACGGCTCTGCCACATATGTTTCTAAGGCATTATCTAGAACATCAAGATCTGCGCGTAAGAAAATCGACAAAACTACTATGACGATTACGACATAGATCCTGTAGACTGTGGCGACAGTGATGTCAAGTACGAAAAGGACGGACTTGTTATGCAGAGTCTTAAAGACTTTGTTACTATAAGCGTGCGCTAAGTCTAATTGACGACTCTGCGCCACACCTAGTGCTATTCTTTCAAAGAGAAAGCACACAAAAGTGGCAACAGCCACTTTTGCTTTATTTTATACTGTACCATATGTTCCGCACAAAGTGGGTTATTGTACCCCTAGTCGAATGCAATGATGTACGATAAGAAGTGGGATTTTTAAGTGGTACAGAGAAGTACACCGCACCCGATCGCGAGACTCACCTACTTCATATCCTGATCTGATAAAGACTTCTTTTCGGTCGAAAGCATCGAAGTCGATCTCCCAGAGATCATACAGCATTTTCGTGAAACGGCTACAGTAACTCATGCTCACCAAAACGACTGCATCTCTCTCAGACATGTCTGGAATGGTAGAATATTAGGTGAATCCAAATCTATCATGCTCCATCATTTGATATGATATAGGTAGGACTCGGCCTTACCATTAAGCTGCGGTCAATATGACATCGTCGCACTCTTTTTTTAAAATATTGTTGTACGATCTAAATATTTCTGTCACGAAGCTCGAATTTCGAACCAAATCGTCTGAAAGCACACTTTTCGTAACTCTGGGAGACCCGCTGGCCGGTGCGGGTTGAACCGGCCTTTGCAATAATCAGACCTGCGTCCAGATCAGCAGCTCAGCGTTTCCCTGGATAGAGATGTAATTTTGCTCATATCTGTCACTATGTTACCTAAGTATTCCATGGTGAGCCGCCGTTTATGGTCGGCAGACCTTTCTTCGTCTCACAGTCCAGGCATAGCGTCGGACACTACAGAGTCCTTTCCAGTAAAGTGCAAAATGATTTTGTAGTAATTCCTGCCGATCTTCCGATGTCCACCTTCCAAGCTGACATGATAGCGGGAAGGTCACCCGGCGGTAACTAATTTAGTTTGAGTTTGAATCATGATTTATTTTATTTTTTCAAAAACAAAAAAATGATGAGAGTAGGAGTCCAACCTACATCTTCAGATTATGAGCCTGATACTCTATCTCATCTTATAACTAATTTTCGGTGGAAGAGAATTCGTACCATCGATGTCGATCGATCTCGATCGGCGTCAATAGTCGGACTAGGGATAAAAAAACAGAAGGCTCGTCGTAATACGCCGCGAAACTGGTGCAATCTTTCGCCCATATCTCCCCCCAAATAAGTATTAGATTGGAAATTCTTGCTCATCTTGCCAATGGTGAAGTCTTTGACGAGACATATTTAAAAGTAGTTGACTGATCCCAAGTAACAAAATTGAGATGATTATGCAGAAGGATTGGCGTTCGCGCTAAATTGTCTTTCGAGTATGGGTGGAAACAAAATATAATTTTGCTCCGACCGTTAGATATCTATTAAAGTAAATGTCCCGAATCCCTATTTAAGAGCCTTTTTCAGGTAAGAAATAGAGGTGAAAAAATAGAGATCCAAAAAAGTGCACTGCAATTCAATTGTTCAGCTCCAGAGGGTCACCTCTATTAATCAATTATAGGTTCCAGAGGTCTATTTATGACTGAAAAATTAATAGAGATGACGAGTCGCAGTCGAAACGTTGGAGATGCTGTCGTTTCAGCAGCAATTCTGGCTATAACAAATGCCCTTGCTGTGGTGCTTGAGAGCGACGATGATGAGGATGGGCGTAGTCATCGTCGGCCTAGGTCCAGACGACTTTCTATGCGTCGATCCTTGTTTGTGGTTGGAGATCACAACACTCTGTTTGATGAAGGATGGTTTCGCAACCAGTTCCGTTGCTCCAAGGATTAATTCGATAGCATTTGCAACATGATCGACGCACACTGGCATTCAGTGAATGAATCTATCGGCGGAAATGCTGCGTTTTTTGCTCGGGATAGAATGGCTGTGGCAATGTTCTATTTGACACATCCGGGATCGCTAGCCGAAGCTGCCTCTATCTTTGGGATGAGCAAAGCATCAGCCCTACGATCAATCAAGCAGGTTGTTGAAGTTTTAGTTACCGCAATTCTTCCTCTGATCATTTGCTTGCCAGAAAGTGACGAGGATTGGAACAGTCTTTCCTCAGGATGCGAAAGTGTTTGTGGATTCCCTAACGCTGTCTTGGCTGTCGATGGTTGTCTGTTCGAAATATAACGGCCGTACGACTATGAGGGCTGGTACTGCCGAAAAGGGTTCCCAGCTATCAACGTACAGATGGTAGCGACTTTAAGGGGCGAATCCGTGCCTTTGACATGCGACCTGGATCGGCGAGTGACAAATGCGTTTTTAAGTATTTTCGTTTCGGTTCGAACATTGCAAACATCATTCCGAAAGGAAAGCAATGTCTCGGTGACGCTGCGTACTCGCTCACCGATCAAATCATGACTCCTTATCCCGTTGAGGAAGAAATGTTTCCCGAGGATGCCTGGTACAACTACTGTCACTCGCGAACTCGGATTGTTGTAGAGCGGTCAAACGGAATGGTGAAAAACCGATTCCGTATCCTAAAGGTCCCTTTGAACCAGAAGAGATCCCTTCAAACTGGGAGAAGAGAGACCGAGGAGATGAGCAGAATCATCGCTGAATGTATCGTTTTGCATACAATTTTGATTGATCTTCAGGATCCCACCGACATCATCGCTGAAGAGTAAAACCATAATGCAGAGCACGAAAACGACCCAGCAGATGAAGAGGGCAACTATCATCGAGATCGCAATGCAGCTCTCCAAAAGCGGGATTACATTTGGGATTACCTAGGGCACAACAAAGCAATGATAAAATCGACGTATGGTTGATGTCTGGTCTTATTTATTGTCATCAATTCGATCCAACAGTTGAACCATCAACTGCTTCGTTCGTAAGATTTCAGCTGTTTGCTCTTTCTGTTGTTGCAGCAGAAGATTGGTTGATGTCGCGATTTCTCGCAGATCCTGCATATCCTGCGACGATTTCTCGACAGGTGCCAACATCAACTTGCCAATAGCCTCCAGTCCTCGCTGAATGCGAGATCCTAGGGCATCGTAGGCTACGACCTTGTCTTCCTGACGAGACATAGTTAGCCGCGATCTGGCCGATGATGGAATCATCTTGCGTGGCGACTGATGCTCTTCAGAGGACATGGACGCTCCATCACTTTCCTGCATCACATATTAATCCCGATAACATATGAGCGTTATAAGCATTTACATGATGGATCGAGGGTTGGGAGGATAGCAAGCAGTCATGGCCCATGCCGGATAGGCCACCGAAATGTGACACCAGTTCATCCCAGAATACTGGCTTCTTGGGAATAGGGGCGTTGACGGTTTGCTTGTCGGCAGCGTTATGCTGACGGTATAGCTTCTGCAAGGCCTGATACTTGGTCTTGACTTGCACAGTCGACACTGCGAATCCACAAACCGTCTGCAGATTCAGAACGATCTTCGACCAGCCTCGCGCTAAGCTGATCTTATCCTTGCTGTCAAGGAATTCAGCTCGGAGCGCCTGGTGCTGTTCAAGGAGCTCCCGAATCATGTCAGGAGTCCACTGGGATGGCTAAACCTTAGTTTCAGTCTTCTTCGGTCGACCGCGCTTCTTGCTGGCAGCAGCCGGCGCCTCGGATGATGCGGGAACCAATCCGGGCTGAACCACCGACACGGAGTGAACAATGCCCTCGTTGTCAGCTGCACTGGAAGACATGACCAGTTACTGAATTTTAATATCGATATTGATTTTTGTAGCTATAGTCTGAACCGCGCAGTTTCCGAGACCTCTATTTCTTTTACCTCTATTTCTTACTTGAACCAGGCTCTAAATTAAATTCTACTATTTTTAAGACTTAGGTAATACATTCTAAATGATTAGGTTGAATGCGTTAACTAAAACTGAACAAATATACAAATATGTAGAATATAAGTGAATTAATTGTGTAATTAAGTTCCTTTTAGGCGTATCGAATCAACTTTTCAATCCAAATTTTCCTTTGACCAACTTTAGTTTTCAAATTAGAACAATGATATTTGAACCTAAGTATCATTGATTCTTATGTAATGGACACCATTTCCTGCTTAAGGTGGTTAATGAATCGTATTATGGCAACTAGGACGTGGCAATTGTTGGTCATGGGAACTTTCCAAAACTAACACCACGCTCTATCTAGTGTTAGAACGAGAAGCAAGACGGCGGTGCGTTTGCATACATAAAGATGATGATACTACGACGCGAGCCGAAAGCTCGGCTGTTAATACAAATGCAGAAGCGTCTTCAGTCGTCAAGACAGAGGATATTGCGACCTCTGCAGATGTTGCCAAGGCAACATCTGTCACGTGTTAATCTGCTCGCAAGAAGATTGGCAAAACCTCCCATGCGACTATAAAGCCTGTCGAATATAGCGACGGTAAGGGAGAAAAACGCGATGTCAATCCAAGTACTAATCAAGAGCAGAAATTCTCTACTAGATCTTAACATGCGCGGAATCTAAGTGATGACACCTAGATCACCTCATGCGATGAAGCAGCGTTCAGAAGTGGCATCAAATGCATTGAAGTATCGAAACCACATGTTCCGCACATAGTGGTTTATTAAAAAAAACCTCTACCAGCCAGAAGAGTAGTCATAACCTCGACTATCGACATATGTTATTTGATGTCGATGTCGTGAAGGACTGTGAAGACTTAATTTGAACCAAGTACCGATCAAAGACTTCGGTAATTGGTTGATTAGTTTCTTCCAAGCTCGATATTTTGAGGGCCGGTAGTTATTAAGAAAGAATAAACTAACGTTCCCTATATCAATCATGGAATGCTTTTTTAATAAATGCAACAAAAAAACTGAAAACTACCAACCGAAGGTGGAAATTTTGCGCAAACACTATTTAAAGTTTTTCTAATGGGTAAATACACCATGGCTGGTTTAAACAGAGATTCCTTTAGGAGTCCTTGCACACCCTGTTGTCTAAACAGAGCACCACACATCTCCGAGAGGTGATGTGCGGGTGCTATGGTACGCAGTGTTGGAGATACACTTGACAGTAAAGTGGTAGCGACGACAGGTTGCTATTATTGAGGTAGTCTACGGTAGTTTAGTTTAGATCATTCAAGAAGGTCAGTCAGTCAGTTTAGCAGTGCTCACTTCGGTTCGTCTGATGTTCTCGCGTATCGCCTCAGCTTGGCACCTCTGCATCATCAACTCGAACGTCGGACAGGACTTTAGTACACCGACGAATCCGTTCCATGCAGGTCCCAGACTCTGCATAAAGTTTTGTCGTTTCTCTTCATCCGACAAAGTCACACGCTGCTCCTGCAGCTCATCGATCACCCTCTTTGTGTTCTTGATGTGATCAATCATTGAGTTTTCACCATCCAAGTATAACCCTATATACTCGCGCTTGGCAGCACCCACATTGGCGCTGCATTTGACATTGTATGTCATTCGCAAGTGACGGAGCATGGCCATAGGGTGATCCAGAAGATACACCTCAGCAGTAATCTTCTCGCTCAACGCCGCGAGAATGATTGATGATGCCATCTTCTGCTTGATCATGAGGTCATAGACAGGCGTAGCAGTGTTACGGACAACTGCCTTAATCTGCGCCATCGCCTCTGCCGATACCGTCGATGCTGGCGTCCCTGGTAGCTTTGCATGAGTCCGGCGGCGGACGTTACTCCGTCGCCGTCGATCTCGTCCGGCTGAGCGGCATTGCGACTGCGAGCGGTGAGATCAGTTTGAGGGAACCCGCGAGTGTTCAACGCGGGAATTGGCGGTCGTGCCGGTCCGCGTGTGTGTGTTCGCTCGGCGGTGGCCAGCGACGAGGAGAAGGTGACGCACTCGACAAGCCCCCGAGATGCAGATCCGCGGTGTGAGCAAGAAACGCGACAAAAAGTTGGCCAATTGGCAGCATTTTCTCAGTGTCGTGGGCCGAGGCCACGTGCGGGTGGAATATTGCGATGTTGACGGGAAAGGACGTGGCAATGCGTTTATTTGTGTCTGGTATCGAGACAAAGGAGATGAATTGGGAGCAAGATACGCTCGAGCTCATTCCGGCGCTCAAGGAGATTCAAAAGAAGATTGGGGATCTGTCGCCAGAAATACACCACAATGAGTCGTGAGAAAGGGGATCGAGCAGTGGAAGCCCCCGTGTGGTGATTCGTCACCGGCAGAGCGACGACCAAGATCCGAAGCAGGAAGCACCTCTTGTCCACTGGCTGGACAGAGGACATCACAGGTGGTGCTGTGGCATGAGTGGATTGGTGAAGAACAACTCCTATGCCTGATTGGCTTGAAGGAGATAGCGCCAGTGGGCGTCTGTGGCAACTGTGCAAGTGGAAGAAGACTCGCGGACGTGCAGCGGATGCAGCGTTGACGCGCGAGCCTGATGGGACTGCCTGAGAGCAGCGTCCCGTGGACCAGAACAAGGGGGGGGCATCGTCGAAGCTCCAAGAAGGCCAGAAGAAGGAGGAGTCTGCTTCAAGCGAGCGCATGTGTGTACGCTAACGACCAACAACTGGACGAAGAAGATGCAACTACGATGGTACTGCGCGCACCTGTGAACACGACGACGATGGTGCTGTCGCCTGGGTGAGCGACTGAATGCACAAGATGAATATGCCGAAGAACAAGAGGAATGTTTGGTCTGCGGACACATTCGTGAAGGCAAGACGATTGCGAGGGCGGCGTGGTCCACCGCGGACGCAATGATGAAGCTGAGAGAATAATCAATGAGGATCATCAACGCTAGTTGTCGAGGGGGAGTGTTGGAGATACACTTGACAGTAAAGTGGTAGCGACGACAGGTTGCTATTATTGAGGTAGTCTACGGTAGTTTAGTTTAGATCATTCTAGAAGGTCAGTAAGTCAGTTTAGCAGTGCTCACTTCTCAATTGGTAAAGCCACTTACGAGGCCCCCGGCGGGGGGCCGAAACGCGTCTGGCACGCGTTCAATAGAGATGTCTTTAACATAACCATCCAGTTCCTTCCAACACGCAGTACAGGGCCTCGTGGAACGTTGGATATGCATGTACGTGGTTAATAGGGAGAACCCTAGTGCTTCTGAAAGCACTATGAGCTCAAGCTAAAGTCTGGCGCTCAAACGCTTCCAAAGGTCTGCGTACTAGCCCTCAGCACCTCTTGTGGCTCCCAAGTGTCAAACGCTTGTGGTAACCAATCCACCGAACCAATTACTCGGTACGCTGATTTGGTTTGAGCGCTTTGCAATCAAACAATCAAGAATAACGCCTATTTCCTGCAAATGCGGAATTGATCTCGCGTGTTATTATTTTCAAAAAGCTTACCCGCACGCTTCAACGCATTTTTCTGTCTAAATCCATCGCAATTGTCCACGCATTACGGGTTACAGTACTTTTCCCCAAAGAGCAGGATACGAACTCGCTTCGACTTTAAAAGTAATGCAGAAGAGAGGGAAAACGAGGTTTTGTGTCAAGGAAGGTTCTAAACTTGTGCCATCACTCTTTATCACCTATACAATCTTTATATGTGCAACAATGAAGATATTTTTTGTGCTGGGCGCCCTTTTTAGTAGTAAATCGTCGATGGGTACGCATGCAGTCAAGAAATTTGTCCCGACTTCATCCGCCACAACAAAGTTAACATCCGCATTTAATATACAAGGGTACGCAGGATGTGTAGAATATGGATATGTTAATTCGGGGCATATTGAATAGAAGGTGATTTTTTCGTCGTCTTTCACCGGCGGTCCACAGAAAATGGGTGTTTACTAAGATGCAATGTCCATCGGGCGCAGTGGGACGAGACAACGTGCGAGCTCCTGCATCTCCAAACCGCAAGTGACTTGTTTAGTCGCGTGTTTCACCTGGATCTGAAAGAGCTGCTAAATACTCTAGAGAAGGGAGAACTGGTGTTGACGGTAGCGTTTTCGGGCTATTGATTTGACCCTTTTTTGGCAAATACAAACACCAGAGTAAGTTGTCACTATGGCTTCAGATGAAATCCCAGATTGTGGTAATAATCCTCTGGCATTCACAAAATGTAAGATTTATGGGCGTGCGGTGCAGTGAACACGTACGCACTGTGCATGAAAGGCGGCAAACGCACAAAAGGTTACCCTCAGGTTTATAATCCAGAGACACTGATGGATACTCCAAGTACCAGTAACGCGACAATGAGCGCGGTTTTGTTGATTCCTGTAAAATGTTATCGATAACCGAAGATTGGTGCCAAATATTAAAATGCTAGCCACTAAGTATGATGCACACGTCAACGTTGAGCTTAGTTCGTATGACGCATTGCTTCTAACGCGGTTAACTTTGGTACCTAAGAAAATGTGTTGGACACAACAATCCAAGCTCTGAAGTGCCATTTCAAGTATATCTATAAAAGCATCAGCAGTGCTTCAAGGGCTACCTACACCTTTGACCGTCCAAAATGAAATGTTTTTTGACCAATTGTGAAATGAGTAGCGAAGTAAAATATGAATTTCATAACTTGTATAACCAAAGTAAAAATCATTTCAACCAATGTGAAATTACACCCAATAAAAACAAAAAACTACAGATTTTCTTGCTTTTTTATGTGTGAAAGGCGTATATTTTTGACAATGAGCTCCGACGCTTGCAAAAATTGATTGTATGCTCCTGATTGATGGCGCCGCAGCTCAATCTATCAGCATTATCGATAGGATAACGACCTCGTTAACTCGATAGCAATAAACTGTATTAATGCATTCAACACCGCTGTACGCTTCGAATATATGCAGTACTGATTGTAAATACTTTAAATATATATTTTGTGTCTAATTGTTCCATTTCACATTTGGTTGAAATACTTTTCAATTGGTTACAAAAGTTATGAAATTTATTTTTTACTTCGCTACCTTTTTCACATTGGTCACAAAAATTTTCATTTTGGACGGGTAAGGTGTAAGTTGATAAAATGATGCATGATATTATGCCCGTTACGGTTCTCCACCCTTGGCTATCTGGCGATTATTTGACCTCAAATCGTACGCCACATCACCGCCAACGACATAGTTGCAAATCCACCTGCCGAATGTGTTGGAAACGCATGTATCCATTTTGTGTTTGCGTCTCTACCAGATGGTGAAACCCCCTTGGCTGAAATGCGAGGGTACATTTTTGGTACATTTTAGTATATTTTTTGGTATGGTTATATTTTCTGGTAGGGAGCTGCTATCCGTACACCCCCCCCCCCCCCGGCAAAAAAAAACACACACACACACACCCCGCCAAAAAAAAACACACACACACGATCGCCAACCTCACACGTTCCCCTCCCCCACAGCCGGGCGTTGATACTGCCACCACGCGTTTTGCTAATGCGACCACAGATCAGTTGTTTGAGCAAGATCCAAGCTGCAGGCGCGTCGGGTGCTGTGATGCCGCCAGTATGTTGTCAAGATGCTCCACGCTA
>CM047580.1:30841080-30866025 GCA_026184515.1 Peronosclerospora sorghi
TGCTCTTGACATTACTACAAGGACTTGCCTGAAACACAAATGGGCCGCAGTTAGGAAGTATTAAGATATCCATATATTAATCATAGTGCATCATCACTCACGCTTACAATTCGGTCTTCATTGGTTCGTGTATCAAGGATAGCAGCATCTACCGCAATACGAGGACAGGTTTGTTTATTGTGACCTTCCGCTTTGCAAACCCCGCATCTCCGCTTCTTGAGAATATTAGCCTCCACATGCTCGAAGCGTGATGGATCACGCTTCGTTGACGAATTCTGCGAGCCTGATGGTCGGCCACGCGTTCGTGCAACCACTGGATTGCGCATGACAAATGCATGTGGCGAATCAAGATTCTCAAGTGCTTGGCGAAGCATTGCCTGTTGATATGTCATCATACCGCATTGTCAGGGATGCCATTATCTCTGCAAAACTACGCTCCTCCTTTGAACTGGAGGAAAGACGTGGCTGGTGAAGCCACCAGTGCCGACTAAAGCCGTTCACTTCCAATGACTTGCTTTTTGCCAGAATTATTCGCAATGTGTGTTCACAATTGAGACCCATTGTACTTGTGAGCACACCACTGCATTTTATTGGCCCACTTGGCTTGAGAGCCAGCTGATACTGGTCATGGACCTACCACACAGTGTGCATAAGCCAGCATCTAAGAAATAGTTCTACATTGATTGCATTGAACGCACCTTATAAAGCGCGTATGAAGAAATCATGCGAACAACATTTCCCCAGAATAAAGCTTTAAGTCTGATAGGCAGCTGCATCCGTTCTGCACTGATTTTTCGGCTGATCTCCCGCTGTTGAGCATTGCCGGCAAGTACAACCTTCTCATACACCTCGTCCATGTGAAGGGTCGAAACCCCGAGCCACTGCTTCAAATAGGCGTGGATTCCTTCAACACGTGAGGTGACGGCGTGAACAAAGTGGAGCACATCTTTTGTCCACGCAGCGACTAAATGCTCCTTGTGACTGTCAAGCCACGTGTCTTCTAAGTATCTGGTGATCTGTGGTGGGATGCAGGGTTGAAGGGTTGCCCATTTCTCATAGTATTCCTTCTTGGTTGAAGCGTTGCAAATGGCCATCCACCTCACCCAGAATTCCTCATACTCTGCAGCTGTCCTAAAATGCCGTTTTGTATTTGCCTGCACAGTTTTGTTCACGTGCGAAAAGACACACTAGCACAGCTGCGTTCGGAAAGGTAGCCTTGATCCCAGAAATCAGGGCAAGTTCCCTGTCAACAACTATGGCCATGTTCGTTTCATTTATCAGCAATTTGAAACAGTCATTAAACTGACGCAACGCCCATGCGTAATCGTCCTCGCTCTCTTCTGACAGGAAAGCATACGCAACAGACACTGTCTGGTTGGTGGGCATAACACCGACAATATGCAAAAGAGGTAGCTTGTATCTGAATCATCACACATTAGTGGCGGCCAACCCTTGGTAAAACTGGAAATACTGTAAACTTACCGATTTGTTTTGTATGTTGAATCCATGATGAAAACCTGTTTTCAAAATCAAAAAGAAGCATTAATGGTAAGTTGTTGTCATGTTGATGCTATAATTTCCGATTCTCTATTTACCAGGTTTGCCGAGAATTCCGCAGCAATAGATATGCCCGTCTTAGATGAAACGAATAAGGACAACAACCTGCCGCTTGCGCTCCGACGAAATGCATGGTATATGCTTTCTTGTCGAAGACAGTCCATCAAAACCTCAATTGGTTGACTTCCATTCAGCAAGCTGTTCTGTGGTGGAGTCAAGTTCGAAATCGAATACATATGTATCGACAACCTGACCACCACCATCGTGCCCAGCCTTCCAACTTACGGGGGGGGGTACCCCGCGGACCTCGATTCGAAATCTGATCCGATCGTCCGCTGCTGGCAGACGACCGGTCATCATCCAGAGACACTTGGTCCGATTCACTTAAGACCATCTCACCTTGTGTACCCATTGGAGTGGGATAGTTACACACTCGGTGGATCGGGATCGCAGATCGATTTGATTCGGTCTTGAATATGAGACCGTGCTGGCTAAGTGTACCTAGGGCGGAACTCTTCACACCAGGTACGTACAGACCAGAAACACTTCCAAAAGATAAATTCCAATAGGTCGATCGTCCAAACGATCTAGACCTGATCAATACGAAATAATAGAGGGTAGACCAATCAACCGGTCTAGTCCCTGACCAATATGAGAGAAGACCAAAACCGATCTAAACTCCAACCAATGTTACAATAAGCCAATATGTCCACGTAAAGACCCAATATGCCCGTGAAACTCCACAAACGATATCTCCACGTAAAGACCAATCCAATGAATAGCACATTCCAAACGTACTTGAGTTTTTAGTGTCGAGATCGCCAAATCGTACTCCCGTCGAGGGACTTCCGGTGGCCAAAGTGCGCGTGTGGCGCGTCCAGACCGGGTATAATAGGCGAGAGGGGATAATTCAACCCTCTACCCCCAAACACTCCGCGGTGGGCGGAGGCGACTAATGTACGTAAAAAGAAGAACGGCGACCCCTTGCTGTGGTATTGACCAAGACCAAAGGACTTCTACTTAGAAAAAAGCCGCAACCAAAAGACTCTTACTTAGAAAATCCGCAACCAAAAGCCCTCTATCCGGAAAATCCACAACCGAAAGACTCTTACTTGGAAAAACCACAACTAACCAATAATACTACCTACCTATGGTCCCTAATGTACCCACACAAAATTATGTAAAATACCCAAAGTCAGGTGACTCACCCAAGACCAGCGTTCTTGATACTCCTTGAATTTGATAGGCTAAAAAGCCCCCCTTGTTTGGACCAATCGGAAACTCGACCAACTGCCTTGACAAAAAGTGACCAAATTTGTGGTACACTTCACCACAGTTCCTGGCCTGTAATAAAATTCATGATTGAGCAAATGGCCAGAGAAACGAGAAATTTCGGACTGCATCTCTGCACCTTTTGCTTGGTATTGTATATGTACTTTCCAACGAGCAAGCACTTTGGATCACCCTGGCGAAGCGTCGCAAGGATGACTCGGGGTGTCGCCCCAGCCTTTGCCATTCTTGTCAATTCAAGGTCGTGCTCGGCTTGCAGGACTCGGTTAGTCGCATATACAGCCGGATCATCAACAGACCATGCCCACTGTGTTCACCAACAATAACTTCTAAATTCCAATTGTAGCTATCATTATCTGCACCGCTTGACCGTGTAATAGTAGCTTGACACTTGCAGTTTGTTTTAATTGTTGACTTCTGACGAAGGCCACTTCCTTCGTCCTTATGTATTCTTCTGTGCACACATTTGAGCCAGACCTTCCGTATTCAGAGCCAGCTTTGTTTCTCTTTGATCGTGCGCGATTGACTGCGTATCCGTTTTGTTTGGCGAAGGCTTAGACAGACTCCTCCGCCTTTTCAGGAAAAGGGTAACTGAGGTTTGGCGGGTTGTCCATTAAAATATGAGTGAATGGACTAGGTAGTATTAAGCGAAGGAAGATGTCAGCAGAAATAGTTAAGTGTCACAGTGAACAACAACTCCTGCAGTTTGGCGGGGACGCGAAGAGTCGGGTAAGAGCGCCACGGGCTAGCCAGTCGGTACCTCGTTTCGTTCCGTCAAATTCCCAGGGGGAAACGCACGCGAGAAGGAACTGAACTTCTTCCAACGCCTCCCTCCTGTTTCTTCGCCGACGTTACTCTTGGGGGGTTGCTTTGGTTGGCGGGGACGCAGCGATCGGGGGGATGTGTGTGTGTGTTTTTTTTTGGCGGTGTGTGTGTGTGTGTTTTTTTTTTGGGGGGGGGGGGGGGGGGGTCCGGATAGCAAAAGGGGGGTGTCCGTATAGCAGATCCCTTTCTGGTAACTTTCCATAATACACTTTTCATTGTTATTTCTTTTACAAACTTAGCTGAAACCTCCACAGCGTGGTAAGCGTCGCGCAGTTGTTAACCTCTGCTGAAGATGCTACTGGTCAAAAGTGTTCAGACCAGGTAGTGTAAGATCTTGTAAGTGGGAAATTAGTTTTATTTTATTTTTAACAGGTTACAAGCCCAAGGCTGGATTGACTGTCTCGTGGATTTTTCTTGTCATTACTAGTTTGTTTCGATTTATTACGTTTTCACGTTGAGATAGTGGAAAGTACCCTTGTTGCAAGGGCTAGCAAAGTGGTTTTTATATTGAAAGATTGATTTTTCTGTGAAAAATGAGTGATTATGATGATGAAGGCGTGAGAGGGCCGAAGTCGCCCTGCAGGCCTTTATGGAGGACCTGAAAGACATTTCAGCGCGCCTAACCTCTGTTAAAGAGGCACAAGGCAAGTGGTCGATTGAAAGTGTGTCGTCTGAGTCGAAGAAGGTATCTCCAGTACGAGTAAAGGCTCCAGAGATCCGTTACAGTCCCAGGAACTACCGTCCATTCGTCCAGCAGATTATTCTGCTCGACTTGGCCGACGACGTAGGGGTATAACTTGACGCCACCAAATGTTGATGGAGCAGCCCATGTGGCACCCGTGAGGTACCGGTGAGAGTGGTGTAAACATCGCCGCCGAACAGTCGCATTTCGGTCATGCAATTCAAAAGATCCTCAAGTTGGCTATTGAAAAATTTTCGGGGAAGAAAGTATACCCAGGTGCGGTAAAGCGTACCGTAAAATTGGTACGTAATTAGGGGCATAAATTTAGACACCCCTATAAACGTAATGGTGGTAGAGGGTACCACAAATTTTGTCGACACAATAAGTCGGTACAAAAGGTGGTACGATAGTGAGCACCACAGTCGGTACCACAGTTGGTACCTCACTTGGTAAAACTGTTGACACAACGGTGGCGGACAGGGACGAGGCGTGGACAGGACGTCTGAGACGATGCGACAACTGGCACGGTTACCTGACGGTAACCCGAAGGTAAGCGGAGGAATCAGGTCGAATGGTCGACAAAATGCGCAGGAATGGGTAGTTCTGGTTGGCTGATATTAGGTTTTTGGTAGATATTAGGACATAAGCAATAATACAGTTATCCTTTTGCGTACGATCGTGCAGATCGCTTCAGGGACGGCACATTTGCGCCTCCCTTACTAATAAATACCTCTAAGTCCCGGACGGGAGCACTTAGTGCATTTTTTGGCCCACCGGTAGGCGTAGGGTGTGAGAACGCACCCGCAACTCCGCCCGCTGTGTCAGCGGCTCATCTTTTAAGGTTTTTTGGTCTCGGGAACGTGATCGAGCAGTGCGATCTCACCTCTTCCCCATAAATCCACGTTTTTTGGCCCCTAGTAGTTCGGCTGCTCTAAGCGCCCCACGGGAATACTAGGCGGATTTTAGTGGAAACCGTCGATCAGCCCTTCGCTGATCGACCCTCCTCTACAGCTTAAGTTTGGAATACAAGGTACTTTGGGTATTTTATAGACGGATTATTTTAAAGAGGCTCTGTGATCGGGCAGTGAAGATTTCCGCTGCCTGATCGAGTACCCCTTCGCTGATCAAACCCTGATCGACACTCTGCAACTTGCGATCCGCGCTCAGCTGCTTGCAACTCGCGCCAACTAGCTGATCAGCGACTTTTAGTACCTGATCAAGCCTGATCAAGTCTGATCACCGCTGATCGACGACTTTTAGTGCTTGGCCAAGCCTGATCATTGTTGATCACACCTGATCGCACGTGATTCGAGCTTGATTGCGCCTGATCATTGCCTGATCGCACCAGTCAACTCATCACTAGTCAACTCAGTCTTGCCACAAGGAATTGTAGTGTGCCATCCCCTCCACCTGGAGAGCGACCCACGCCTGAGCCGTCGGGTACACAAGGTGAGCAGAAACACAAGCAGTCAAGGACAACCGGAGGACCCCCTTCGTCAGTCGGCAGTCCGGGCGCCGTGGTACCGCCTGATCAAGCCTCAAAAACTTTGATCAGCCGCTCCACCACACAGGCCTAGGTGACGGATTTAAGCAATGGGCCTACTTTTTTATGGAAGCCATCAAGATTGGAGAATCGACGTCCGGTTTTAACTGGACTGAGTGACTAAAAATAATCAAGCTAGGCAAACATTTCGAAGGAACGGATGCAGAATATTTCCGATCAAACATCGGGTCGTGGTGGCACTTATCGCCGCACCTACATTTCGTTTTAGAACAGATGTGATAGGGATTCAAAGTGAATATATCCCACCACCAACTGGTTATGTGGTTTGCCGCTGAAAAGTACTCCAGGCGCAGCTGGACGGAACATTACCTGTAATTGGTAGCTATGGACTGCGAGAGTAGGTCGAGAGAAAAGTTGTTTGTCGATAAAATTGTTAAATTTGTGGCGCCGCGTATGAAGATCATGCTGATCGCCAGGTATGACCCTGCTAGACAGGAGTACCTGTGTCACGCTCAAGAGCTCATAACGTGGGATCTAGAGCTGAAATCCATGCGGTAAAGAGCAGTTCCTCCACCAGTATTCACGCTAATTCGTTGACGCCGAATGAGAACAAGCGGGGGTGCTACACTTGCGGTAGCGAAGGGCACATTCATAGGTATTGCCCGGAAAAGAGCCGTAGAAATGGAGGCAATGCAACGGATAAATCGATGAAAAACACGGTGACGTTTGGTCAAAGAAGGGGTTATATCGACGGTGGAGTCGATCATTGACGAAGATATGAACACCTGCGATGGTGTTTGCGAAAAAGACATGTTGATCATCGATATTAGAGCCAGTAGACAGTGTCAAACGCGGGCTATTGAAGACGCAGCAGATTGTGGTTCTAATGGCACATTTGTGCTTCCCCACGGCGGTATGCCAAAGGTTACCAAGGTCGGAAGGGTTATGTTAAAGAAAAATGAAGATCCTTCAACAGTCATCGAATTGACGGAAGTATTGTACGCGCCGAAGTTGGCGAAAAACCTAATTTCTCTGGTAAGGCTGCGTGAAAAAGGATGCACCATTGCAGACAGTGGTCACCTGATTAACTTGATGCTTAGTGATGAAAGATTGTTTCGTATAAGGAGGTTTGGGTCCGTGTATGTGGCAAATTTGTCGATTATGAAAGGGGGCAATTAGCGAATGGTTCTACGAATATAGTTTTGAGCATTGTTGTGGAAATGTATCGAGCGACGTTCACACTGAAAGTTTACATCACTTTCACGTGCGCTTGGGCCACCTGACCTAAGAGACTGTTGAAAAACTGGCCAGGACCCCAGGTCAGGCATAGTCCACGCGGAAACAAAGAGGACGAATTGCATGATCTGTGCCGAGGGCAAAGCGACACGCAAGCCACAATCTAAGAGGAACTCAGAAAAAAAGCCTTGATTGATAGGATCGGAAGGGTGATATGCAGCAACCTTGTAGGTCCCATCACTCCTCGCGATCGACGTAGAAACAGGTTTTTGGTCGTTTTGTAGACCATTTTTCGAATTACGTGCATGTGTTTTCCGCCCGTACGAAAGGTTTTGCGCCAAAGATGTTCGATCATTTTCTTGCATGGTTTAAGAATGCATATTCATGCCGAGTAGACGTGCTAAGTACGGAAGGCGGTGGCAAATACCCGAATGTCGATCTGTTTTGCAAGCAGACTGTATTCACCGGCATATCACTGAGGCTGACAATCCAGCCTCAAACGGCAAGGTGGAGCGAATGGACCGGACCATCTTTAATATGGTCTGGTGCTTGATTTTTGACTCAGGTATCCCGCTAGTCTTTAGGTCGGAGGCGGTTGAATATGCAGCGTACATACTCAATCGTACTCTGACAAGGACAAACAAAGGGCGCTTGTCTCCAGTTAAAGAGCTGACTTGCAAGCGGCCAGTGTTGACAGACATTGTGATCTTAGGGTTCCCGTTTATGGTTTGGAGGGACCTTAAGAATAAGGCTCTGGCGCGGCACGCTGAATGCGCGCTAATCCTTGGTAAAAACGACGAGATCAAGGGGTGAAATCTTTTGCTACTCAAGGATCGAGTGGTCACTGTAACAAGGCATGTAAGCGAAATTAAGACGCTTAGCAAAAGAACAAGCAACCAGATAGCGAAGAGTCTGGAAGACGAAGTTGAAGTAGATCTGGAAGCTCGAGTGGAATCGCGTTTACAGAAGAAGAATGAAAATTTCGTGAATTCTAAGAATAAAAATGTTGAATCGCGTGGTGCAGCTTAAAGGAAGCAAGATGCTAAAGCTGAAGGTTTAAGCACACGTAGGTCAACCAGAAAAAAAGAAGAACACACCAAGGTCAAAGGGATATGAAGACTCGCGCAATACAAAGGCAATTTCGATCGATAGTGTTTCAAGAAACATTAGTCAAACTGGCACAACCGCAGATCGTGGTAACGGTCCGGTTGTATACAGTGCGCTATGCGTATTTGCCGTGTCTGATTTGAAGTCACAGAGGATATTTACGGTGTCGAGGGGGCCCAAACGTTATAGGAAGGCCCACGCAAGTGCCAGTAGTGAAATGTGGGTGATGCCGCAAAAGGCAGAGTTGTAGTCTCTCGAAAGTTTAGAGACTTGAACGATTGTGTGCCGTCCGCCAGGGATGGAGCCTCTCCCGACCAAGGGGTTCTAAAAGACCAAGATAAATTTTGATGGAGGTACAAAGTGAGGCTTGTCTCCAGGGAAGACAAGCAAGCATATGGCGATGACTATTTCTTCAACTTTTCTACTTTCATGGAATTAAATAATGTCAAGGTTTTTCTAGTGCTGGATCAGATTTGAGGGGTCGCCGCACGGCACGGCGATGTGCCGAGTACGAACCCAAGGCTAAAGCAGAGGACGATGTGGAAATATTTTAGCAAGTTGAACGGAGGATGGCTATAAACCAAGGGCAGCTTGAAGATTTCGGTGTAGAGTCATAAAATGAGCTGGCGTTAAAGCTGAAAAGAAATCGGTACGGGCTCAAGCAGTCCAGTCGGCTGTGGCATGATTATTTTTTTTATGCAAGACTTTGCAAGGCTGTGGATTTATGCAGTGCGTCACAGACACATGCATTTCGTAAAGAAGGATAGACATGAAACGGTCGGAGTTGGTGCCCATGTTGATGACCTACTGGTCACAGGCACCAACGAAGAGGTTATTGGAAATTGTTTACGAACATGCAAGTATTGGAGCTGAGAGACCTTGGAAATGTTACAAAATTTCTGGTATGATGATCGGAGGCAATCGGAAGAGTTGATACGTACTGGATCAGGAAGCAATGATCACTGACATTTTGAATACGCATAAACTCTCTAAGATGAACCCGACTAAGACACTGGTGCTTATGCTGGATAACGTGAAAAGTTTCTCTGAGCTGTTGCCGGTACGGCCTAAGCTGAATATGCCGTGCATTAAAAGTTTTTAGTTTCTCGTTAACATTTTGTTATGGATCTCTTGGTGCACGCGCTCGGACATTTCGTTTGCCGTGCACCGTGCCACGAGAAGGACGCATGCGCTGCCGATTGTCGGTAAAAGGTGGCTAAGAGGATCCTAAAATATCTCAAGGTCACTAGTGGTTTACGTCTGCGATTGGCGCATGACTATGAATTGCCATGACGTTACGGATCACGTGTTTTAGCGACGCAGATTTCACTGCGGGCAAAGTGGATCGAAAAAATGTTTCTGCTATGGCTTTTATCGTGAATGGATTTGTGGTTAATTGGTCTTGTAAGAAGCAGACTACAGTTGCGCTCTTAACGCCTGAAACAGAGTTCGTGGAAGCTTCAATGGCCGGTCGAGGGATGCTGGGTCTAAACGAACTGTTGTCGGATATTGGAATACATGCGAAGACGCACCTGGTTTTGAAGATGGATAACCAGGCGGCAATAAAGCAAGTTGAAAGTGAAGCAAGTCTCCGCCAGCGCTAAGAGCATCGACGTGAAGTTGAAGTTTTTGAAAGATTTTTCACAAAAAGGCATTGTCTCGACGACTCATGTTCCAAGTGTGGATATGTTAGCTGACCTACTGACAAAGGAACTATGTGCGCCAAGGATTCAAGAATTGCGATCGAAGTTGGGACTGGTTTGACGGAGATACAGCCTCCGGTGTTTCATGAGGAGTCTTGGAAACGCATGTATCAATTTTGTGTTTGTCTCTACAAGACGAGGCCGTGCAGTTTGCCGTCGACGCTTTCATGGACATTTTAAATCTCCCCGTTCCCTCACCTTCCCGTAAAGGCGAGGACGACGAAACACTTGGACTGTATCAATCCATGGCGGAAATGGACGCCGAGTTGGCATGAACGAACGTTAAGCAAACGTTCCAGCGGATCCCCGAACCAGACACGACAGGCGATGGTGACACGGGCACGGACGAGAAAATTGGAGCTGCGTCGGTGGACCCGCTCGAGCTCGACTTTCATCTTGTTTCGAATTTATTGGCATCCGTTGGTTTGCAAGACGTCACGCAGGACCTGGTACGACGATTCTCAACGAACTGAACTCGTTGCCTATCCCTTGAAACGAATCTGACGGGACTCGTCTCCTCCTTTGCTTCTTGCTGGTGAAACCCCATTGGATGAAGTGAGTGAGTACATTTTCGGTTACCTTTTAGTATATATTTTGGTATCGTTATATTTTTTGTAACTTTACATAATACATTTTTCATTTTTATCTCTTTTACAAACTTAGCTGAAACCTACACAGCGTGGCAACCCTCGCGCTGTTGTTAACCCCTGCTGAAGATCCTATTTGGTCAAAACTGTTCAGACCATGTAGTTTAAGATCTTATAAGTGGAAAAAAAATAACTAACATCCAACGGGCTAGACGGACGATTGGGCAGATGGGCTGCGATCTTATCACAGTGGGACCTTGAGATCAAGAAATGTGTACATGGAGAAGAGGAGTTAATAAGGTGTACTTTATTTCTTAAAAGAATGAGCATCGCATCACGTTCATACCTGAGGTGCCACTTGCTGCGGTGGATGCGCGCACAGGACAAATTCAACGGAATATTTTGTTCTGAACCGGACCAATCCGCTTGACTCTACCTGGACCAAGCTGTTCACATTTTTAATGTGTTGAAAAAGTGTAATCCACGTCGAAAAGGAACAATAATCGGCCGAATATATCTCGTCGGACCCTCCTGCGGTAAGCGGTACTTTGCACATACGCTTCTGACGGTGGTAAAAGAAGCTGCATCGTTTGAGATTTTGAGGACGGTTCACGGACATATCTGCTGTTGCGTATTCTTACCTTTCTCCATAACGTAGTCGTAACACAGCTATGTATACTTCACTTGCGCTATGTATAGTCTCCACGTGAATATGCGTAATCAATTAATCAAAGACTATGCCAAAACAATCGAGAAACACCACTTATATCCATTTCACTAATACTCGGTACACCACGTGATATCTACTGTCTTGACACAACTACTTCACAGGTCAAAGTAAAAATGCGCGCAAAGTAACGTGCGTGAAATTAACGTCAGTTAATAAAAGAAGAAAAATTTCACAGAATACCCCCCAAATGTTTTTATTCACAGAATGCCCCCCAAAATTTCACGAATTTGAATTTCCTCCAACCAAATTGAAGCACCATTATCTAAACTGAATGCTCGGTACTCTAAGGTACGTGTTGAATGCGCTGCATCATTTGGACTGATGGTAGTCGACCGACTCGACTACCGAAGAAGAAAAGCGCGTCATCAAGAGAAACGTTAGAAAAGAAGTGCTTGCGGATGCTTGACGAGTGCGAGACGCCAAGATACCAAAAGTCACTGCAGCCTAGAAGCATCGACGCGCACTATTACCCGTAACAGATATCTGTGGTGAAGTGGAGTCTTTATTTACAGCATGAAGAAGGTGATCTGCGGCATTTATTAATTCATGGTGTATTTTTAACGCCAAACTCTACACGTTAGCACGATGACGCTTTTTACGCTGGTGATTTCTTGAAACACTGAATATTAGTGTCAAAGATTGTGTCATGCCTTCAATATATGAACAATATGAACACTTAGTGTATCATGGTGTTAGTAGTGCGATGCTTCTGTCTCCTATCAAGATGCTTCTATCCACAACTAGCAACAAGTGATGCATCTCGCACTTTCACAATGTCTTGGAAAAGTTGTTTTGGGCTATAGCATCATGGCAGTGACGCTAACGCTAAGTTGAGCGTCTTCAACTCCATAAATTTTCAGCAACTAGGTGCACTAGGGCACACGAGATAACAGAGCAACCAGATTATGGAAACATACCATCAGCAACACCACTGAAAGACAGGACATAGGCACAACTTACCAGCACAACGGCGGATTTCTACAGAGCGGCAGAACCAACGAAAAGTCATGCGCCCTAGGCTTCATAATCAACACCAAATGGGGCTAGGGCACACAAGATAACCTAATAACCAGATCATGGAAACAAACCATCAGCAACGCTACAGAAAGATAAGACATAGGCGCAACTTACCAGCACAACAGCGGATTCATACCGAGCGACAGAGCCAACGAAAAGTTATGCGCCGTCGGCTTCATAATGCATCACCAAATGGCGCTAGGGCACACGGTATAACAGAGTAACCAGACCACGGACACAAACCATCAGCAACGCCACAGAAAGATAAGATATAGGCACAAACTAAAAAAAACTTACCAGTACAACGGCGGATTCATGCAGAGCGGCAGAGCCAACGAAAAGTTATGCGCTATCGGCTGCTTGAGTTGATCGCCTAGATGTTCCTGGATGTTCTCAAGTGGTTAAGTATTTTCATTTTGGATGAACAATTTTGACCAATCATCAGCGACCTGCGACGGACAGATCGCGACGGACAGATCGCGATGGCAAATCTGATCAATCAAGTTACATAGGGTGCGACGGCCAGATCGTGATGGCAAATCTGATTAATCAAATTACAGAGGATTGCGACGGCCCCAGAGTCCAGTATTGAAGTCAGCGCTGAAGTAACCAAGAAGTAGTGGGTGAGAAAAGTGATTGAATTTGATGTAGGAGTTGGTAACTTAATAGAACGAAATTTCCCCTGAACTACGAATATCTCTGGCGGCCCTGAAAAACCTTTCTTTTTGACTATATACAAAAACCAAGTGTAATACAAGGAAGTCGTTGAGTGAACGCCCTAACAAGTGGAGCAGCAGACGTTTGAAGCGCGCTAGTGTTGGGAGCATCCCAGAACCACCTGTGGAAGTGTGCCCCAAGTGTATTTGATTGATTTGTTGGTTCGGGCGGAAGTATTAAGTACCCGTAAGTAAAGCAAGGAGGACTGTCTTATTTCCTCTTTGTGTTGTTGAATAAGAGGATTTAACATAATTTTCAACTCCTTCACGACATATCAACGTGGATATCTTACGAAAGCAGAAACCAAGCTGGAGATGCCATAAAAGTGAGCAATCTTGCGGATGCATGCTCTGTAGCGAGCTTGTTGTACAAACTACTGACGTGAATCGAAGCTCGTAACCTTTAGTGATTTTCATTCGGACCAGGTTTTCATTCACAAAAAGTCCGCATGCAGCGGTATCAGGTTCGAAACCGATAGGAACGTTGAGTGGGCTTATCGATATAGGAAACAAGAAGCCGGAGTAGAAGCGACGGCTCTAGAGCGTACCAGAACGAGCGACGGCAACAACAATGACCCATTACTGTTCGAAAGGCAGATTGGAATTGGACTAATGATGAAGACGCAAGTCCGTGGTATGAGCGTGACAATGCTCTGTAAGAATAGATGGAACACGTAATGGTTTGCATTCAAACCCTGCAGGAAATGACGGATGTGTCTGCGAAAAAGCGAGAATGAATAGTGGGAAAGAAGTGGATGGCGAGGATAGCGAACACAGTTAAATGTGGGAGAAGAAGGAGCCAAGCTCTCAAGAGGTCCGTACGTAGAGTTTCATCAGGAACGAACTCTCGCAGCCGCAAGTTACAATGGCAACATGTCACCGTCGATAGGAAGCAAAAACGATCCTGCACTGGACGAAAGATCCAGATACCATTGTCATTTTAATGGCACCAGGAAAAAACTTCTCCTGATTGTATTCTAAGCTGGCTTTCCTTGCATCGTGTGCATTAGGTCTACCATTACGCAACACGTACCTTACAGTACCGAGAATTCAGTTTAGATAATGGTACTTCAATTTGGTTGGAGGAAATTCAAATTCATGAAATTTTGGGGGAATTCTGTGAATAAAAACATTTGGGGAGGTATTCTGTGAAATTCCGCTCAGAAGGGGGGTATTCTGTGAAATTTTTCATAAAAGAAAGCAAATGTACAAAGTGATATATTTTGACTAGACTAAATTTTACTCCATTACAAATTATAAAATTTGTGTACACCTTTTTTTCGACACTTACGCGCTGATGCACCATCCTTAGAATAACGTAACATCTCGGCGCATCTTCATATTCCAACAATATCCATGCTGTTAGAAAGCGTAAATGAGGGCCACGTGGTAGAATAGGAACTAAATGTATTGGGAGCCAAGTTCTCTTACCTCTCTCTAGATCATTCATCATATACAGGGCCACCGGGCGACCCCGTTCGAGATGAAACCCCCGCCCGGGCCACTTCGAATATAGGATGCATGTGAAACGGATAAAACATATCCGGTTTCTAACACGCCCTCCTCGAAGCCGAACGCTTCGATCCTCACTCCATTGTCGAGACCCCCATCATCTTGCACAGAGTCTCTAGTCCTCACCTTTGACCTTCACAATCTCGATCAGTCCACGCTGGACCTGGTCACAGACGTAGTGCCATCGCAACTCGATGTGCCGAGTGCGTCTCGAGTACGTAGGGTTCGTTGCCATGACGAGAGCCGCACTGTTGTCGATGTTGATCACCGGCGGTGATCTTTGATCCAGGCATGATCTACGACAGAAGGTTGGCTTGAGCCATTGCCTCCATGCTGGCCTCGCAGGCCGCCACATATTCGGCCTCATCAGTAGACTGGGCAATAATGGGTTGGCGTCGAGACATCCACGAGACCGCTCCACCCGCGATGGTGAACACAAAGCCGCTCTTGCTCTTCCTGGTCTCACTGTCACTGCCCCAGTCACTATCGCAATATCCCACGAGATGAACAGCATCATCCTTGTAGCCTAGAACATCGTTCTTGTACCAAATACAGTGCGTGCTGGTACCAGCCAGGTACCGGAGGACTCTCTTTAGAGCCCCAACGTGCTTCACCGTCGGTCGCGAGACAAATCGACTTAGCTGGCCGAGCACGTAGGCAATATCTGTCCTGGTGCCCGTTGCTAGGTACATCAGCATACCCAGAGCACCACGGTAATCGAAACTAGTGTCCACATCCTCGTCCATATCACTGGGTCTAAGTCTGCATTCGTCTCCATTGGGTTTCCACATTTCTTTGCACCGTCATAACCAAACTTGTGCAGAATTTCTCGAGCATACTTCTGCTGGCAAATAAACACACCGTGATCGTTCTGAACAATACCCACACCGAGATATTCCTTTAGTAATCCTTGATCCTTTAAACCATATTCGCGATCGAGATCCGCAAACATTTCACACTTGAACTGCTCATCGTTCGTCTCGCATACTACGTCGTCGAGGTAATATAGGCAGGGTTCGGTAGCGCATCTCACAAATCCACGTTTAAGCATCCATCCGTTAATTTCATTGTTCCATTCCTTCCGGATTGTCGGAGGCCATACAGTGCCTTCTTCACAGCGTAGACATGACCGGGTTCACTGCATGGGAATCCCTCGATGGATTGGATGTATTGCTCGATCTCCAGAGTCGCATTCAAATAAGCTGTGTTGATGTCGCCGCCGTACAGACGGAGTCTTTTCTTCACCGAAATCCCAACTAAGTGGCGGAACGACGAAATCCTCGCCACCGGAGAGAATGTCTCCTTAAAGTCAATACCTGGTCTCTGCCAGCTACCGAGGGCGACGAGACGCGCCTTGAACCTGATTATGTACCCGTGGGCGTCCGTTTTCAGCGCATACACCCATGTCGTTCCGACAGTTCGTGATCCTTTGGGCATCATCTTTGCGTCAATTTCTACGAGAACACCTTTGACTTTTAACGCGTCCATCTCCAGCCATTCTGCTTGTTGCCATAAATACGCATACTTGGAACGCATAGCTGCACGTCGGTTCTTTGGGATCCTAAGACTCTTAGCGTTGATTGCCTTGCCTCTCTTTCCGATAATTCGTGTAGCCATATTAGCAAGTCCAACAAAGTCATCATATCTCGTCGGGGCACGGATCCTTGACCATTCACGAAGTCCCGTACGACGAACCTTCGTGTCGATACCAACTCTGTTCCTCTCCAATTCGGATGAGGTTTCGCTGCGAGCGACGATCTTACGCAGTCCTGGTGGGAGCACCGCAGTCTCAGGATATTTTGACGAGCCGGAGTCGCTGCTGCGTGATGCTAACTCGCCCGAGTCCTCTGCAGTTGCTGCGGCCTCGCGCCGCTCGTCAGCACGTTATGTTGGTGCTGCTTCTGTTGTCTCTTCGCGCCGCTCGTCAGCTCGTTCTGTCGGTGCTGCTTCTGTTGTCTCTCCGCCCCCCTCGGCCGAACCATCGACCGATAAGTCCGAGCGGTCAACACGAGCATCATTTCCCACATATGCTATCTCAGATCCATAGTGATAGTGAGCATACACGGATACGTCGTCATATTCCTCACCAGTAGCGTTCTCATGTTCACTTGTATTGTGGTCATCCTCGACTCCATGCTCGTCCTCCGCATTGTCGTTGACCTGGTTCTCGTCGCCTGGGTCGAGGACGACTGGGTTGACCTCAAATAGAACAGATGCAGTGACGCCGTCCTTGTACTCCTCGTCATCCTCAGCCGTAATCATATAGTCATCTTGGCTGGGGGACTTTGTGACCGTTGAAACCGCTTCATCAACATTCTCGGGTGGCACGCTTGATAGATGCAGCCACTCGCCGAGGCCACAATCGGCAGGATCAACATTGTGATGATCACCATACGTGATATCCTCACGTACGCAAACATCAGCAACGAACTTCACCGTGCTCTCGCAGGGAATGTACACAAGACAGCCAACTGTGTCCTCTCGGTATCCAAGTAGGAAAGCAAACACAGCATTTGGATCATTCTTGTACTTGTCCGGTGACACTGGAACTTGCCCATACACGAGGCGCCCAAATGGCCTAATGTGGTGTATGTCCGGGATCACACCGAAAATTCGCTGATACGGGATCCCCTCGATTGCCTTGCAATAGATCCGGTTCTTAATGTACACGGCGTTCAGCAACGCGTAGATCCAGAATGACTTTGGAAATTCTGCTGAGTACATGCCAGCCTTCATCATAGCCACGAGAGTTTGGTGTGTGCGTTCACACGCGTTCAGGTGTGAACTTTTCGGTCCCACTTTCACATGCTCTATGCCACGCTCCGCGTACCATGCAGCCATTTCCTTGTTTACAAATTCACTTCCCTTGTCCGTGAGGATCTGGAGGACTGGGAACCGCGTGTTCTCGGCCATCTGAAACTCACGCTGTACGATCTTCTTGATGCCGCGACCAGCCTGTCGCTCTGGCCATACCACTTATTGCTGGATGTGCTTGTTCACTGTTGCAGCAGACTTGTCCTTCAGTGGTTGCAGCCTCACGTAACGACTCCACGCATTCATCACAACGAGAACCGACATGTAATCCGTTCCATTGTTCTTTGGAGGAAACAATAGGTCTGCGTAGATCAGTTGGGTCCCGTCACTCCACGATCGATTTTCTTCTGTCGCCGTTTGCGTTTCTGTTTTCCAACGTGACATGCATCACAAGCCTTTTGTTCACGTCGGCTGAGCATCATTCCTTTCACCAAGGCCATGTCCACCATCAACTTCAGATACTGGTGGTTTGTGTGAAGCAGGCGCTTGTGCCAATCATCCATAGTCGCAACGCCATCGGTCACTGTGTAGTTGGCAATGATACGGCCACCATGGCCTGGTGGAGACGCATGGTTCGCGCCTTCAGCCTTGAACATCCAAATGCCCTGCACCACCACAGCACGGATCGCTTCCTGGCCGCGCGTCCTCACGATGAACGTGCATGTTTCTCGCTCAAAATCAATCTAGAATCCCTGTTCGATAGCCTGTTGCATGGAAAACAGCCCGTTGTCGGCATTCTCGACGTAGAGCACGTCGTCCACGAACAATTAGATCTCCTTTTCACCCACCTTTGTGACAATTCTCACCGTACCGATGCCCGATGCCTTCGCGAGCATTTTCCTTGAAACTCCGTACACACTTGCACCGACACTATCCGGGTAAATATCTTTCATGTGGACAAAAATACTCGTGTCCCCGATAATGTGACTGTTTGACCCAGTGTCAAAACACCACCAAGACGTCCCAGCCGTGATCTCCACTGCACTGTCTTGATGTTCCGCGACGTCGCTCACTGCCGGTGGATACGACTCCACTGCCACACCAGTAGCAACCCAGACTCATCTTCAACGATCACGGTCGCTCCTGAGTCACCATCATGATTCTCGCGCCGCATTCCGTCGTTGCACGTGAAGTTGGCGCGATGTTGACGCCTCCCTCCACTTCCATTGCAATTGCCTTTGTCCTTTTCCGGACAATAAGCCCGAAAGTGCCCAGGCTTTTTGCACTTGTAACAAATCTTCTCGGTCGTCTGACCATCATTCTGCTGGCCAGACCTCGACCACCGTTATTCCCACCACCACGTCGGCCGTTCCTCCCGGACATGTTTCCGCTGGAGTTGTGGCCACCGTTCCTTGGTCGTTTTGATTTTCGCTCAGCGGCTTGCTCGATAAGAGTCCGCAGGCCCCAGGTTGCAATTGGACACCATTCCCGCCGTACTTAGTGACTCCTCGGAGTTGTTCAAATTCATACAGATCTGGGAGCCCATTGAGCAAATCCTTCATGATGATGTCGTTGACAATGTAGTTGTAGCTTGCCAGTTCGGTACGTAGTCGGAACATCTTAGTCAAGTACGCTTCGACATCCTCCGTGGTCACACAACTTATGGAACGCATCTCATCCGTCTTCGTCACGATGATGTCGTAAAGCGTGTTATAATTGGGCCCAATAACGGGCCTTATTATAGGGCCTTATTATAGGGACTTATTATAGGGCCTTATTATAGGGCCTAATTTAGGGGGGGCGATTACGGTCAAAATCGGTACGTAATCGTATAGGATTGTGGGTACCACGGCGTATACAGTTGCGTGTACAACCGTGGTGCACATAGTCAGGACATAGACAGGGCATAGAAAGATGGGAAGATTACGTACAGGTACTCAGCGAACATCGACGAGCGGCGACGGACGACGGACAAATCAGGTCGACTGGTCGACGGAGGACGCTGGAACGGGTAGTTCTGATTGATGGATATTAGGAAATTGGTAGTTCTTAGGATTTAAGCAATAATAAAGTTCTCCTTTTGCGTTCGATCTAGCAGAACGTTTTAGGGACGACACCTTTGCGCCTCCCTTATTAGTATACACCTCTACGTCCCGGGCGGGAGCTCTTTGTGCATTTTTGGCCCACCGGCAGACGTAGAGTGTTGAGAACTCACTCCGCAACTTCGCCCGCTGTGTCAGCGGTACTTCAGTAAAGGTTTTTTTGGGTTTGAGAGTGTGATTGAGCAGTGCTCTCACCTCTCCACGTTTGGTTTGCGTTTGGCCTCTAGAGTTCGGCTGCTGTAACCACTCCACGGGAACTCTAGGTGGATTAAGCGAAATTTACCCCCCCTCGTAGGACTAGGCTAGGAATACATATATTTGGGTGTTCCTTTAGCTGTTTAAAGACTCAGAGGCTCCGTGATCGGGCAGTGAAGACTTCCACGTCCTGATCAAGTACCTCCTTCGCCGATCAACACCTGATCGACACTCTGCAACTCGTGACCAGCGATCAACAACTCTCAGACCGCACCAACTTGTACCTGAGCGACGTTTGGCACCTGATCAAGGCTGAAAACCGCTGATCAACTACTTTTGGTGCCTGATCAAGCCTGATCAAGCCTTATCACAGCTGATCAACGACTTTCTGTGCCTGCCCAAGCCTGATCACTGCTGATCAAGCCTGTTTGCATCTGATTTGAGCTCGATTACACCGGATCACGTCTGATCAGCACCTCGATCAACTCATTACAAGTTCCCCAATCTTGCATCAAGGAATTGCCGTGTCTACATCCCCGCCACCTGGAGAGCGACCCACGCCTAAGCCTTCGGGTACACAAGTTGAGCAGAAACACAAGCAGTCAAGGACAACCGGAGGACCCCTTCGTTAGTCGGCAGTCCGGGCGCAGTGGTACCGCCTGATCAAGCGTCAAAAACATTGATCAGCCGCTCCACCACAATGGTGCGCGTGCCCGGATCTTTGGGCGACGTGGGATATCACCGCGATTCTACGCAAGACGGCGCTGATGTGAAAGTGAAAACGGAATCGGAAGCAGAAGTGAAGATAAAGGTGGAAAAGGAGGAGGAGGTTGTGACGAAGGAAGGCAGTTCGCCGTCGTCATGCCTGAAGAAGAAAGGAAATACTGATCATCAGGACCTGGGGAGGAATCTTGATGCGATAAAGGAGGAGAATCCTCAACCACCTCCCGAGGCTCCTTCGAGAGCCCATGCGGATCATAACGCAAGTTATGATCCGCCAAAAATATGTGTATATAATGATCCGGATTGGGATCCGGTGGTGAAGTATTACACGACCGACCAGCCGAACGGGTTGATGAAGGCGCCTGGGTCGGAGAGCGACGAAAGTCGATCAAGTACCCCATCAACGGAGGCCGATCTGGTGAGAACGTTTTACCTAAAGGTTTATAAAGGAAAACTGGAAGATTTATTATTGACAAATTCGATCATGAGCCTACTTGGGGTCATGATAAGCGGGAAGCTGAACGGACCAGTCGATCAGCCAGTTATGGATGGGAGGGACAAGCTCACGATCGTACTGAGGCTAACACGCCTGATCAAGCAGGCAGGTCTGACTACAGGCGCCTACGATGCTGAAGAGGTGTTTGATCAGGATCCAGAAGATCTGTCAGAAGCTACCCAGCAGTTGTTTTACCTGTTGCTACCTATCGTGAGTCAAACCACTAAGTTGGAACCCTCGCACTCTCCGTTGAAGATTGAAGCAGGTCCGTCAAACAACACAGCAGAACACACGGGATCATCGTGCTACGAATCTGCCCCTTCTGAAGGCGATGAATTTGAAGTGGAGTCGAGTAGTGCCGGGAGTATAGAGCCCAAGATCACCAGAATGACAGTTTGCCAGAAGGATAAATCCAAGTTTTCGGCTATCAAGATGGAACCTCAATCGATCAAAGCAGAAGATGATCAAGTATCGCAAAGCCCAAAACTGCATACATTCTTTGATATGGCTATGGGGAATTTTCTGGCTGAAGAAAGACGCAAGCTGACACCGGGAGTCGTCGGCGGGAAAAACCGCCAGCTAAAGATTGGAAGAGCGGCGTCGATCAAGGACGTTGACATGAAATCTGTGCATTCACTGCGTCAGCAGCACTCGAAGCCAGAAAGATCGGCAACGGTCAAGGACGTTGACATGGAATCGGTATATTCGTTCCATGATCAACGATCCCAGAGCAAGTACATTGACTCAGATGAGCCGATCACACTACCACGACGATCCACCGTTGCGTCCGCACATACTGGGATGCCTGATCAACAGAAGATTCCCAGGATTCGGATGTCTGCGATTAGTGATCTAAAAGAATTTTCGGGAAAGGAAGGGGATGAAGATCAAGCGCGGAATTGGATTAGTCGCCTCAAGTCAGCATTTATGCGGGATCAAGATTCTGATCCTGAAAAGTGTCTAATCCTAGGCGATTTACTAAAAGGACCAGCGCGCAATTGGCATCGCCAGCTGAGTAGAAGCACTCGATCAAGTTGAAAAATATTGTGGATGAGTTTGAAGTGCAATATTGTGTAAGTGGACAATCGGCACCCCGCCAGTACTTTTATACGAAGCAGCGGTCGGATGAAAGCCCAATCGAATATTTGCACCGGTTGAATGTGGCGGGATTGCGAGCCAAGTTGCCGATCAGGGATGGATCGCCCACGACTTTACGTGAACATGTACAACATTGCTTGGATACATTGGCCAATCGTGAGCTCGCTGATCAACTGGCGCTTTTGCGGTTGGACACCGCGGCAGACCTGGAAGAGATATTGCGGGCGTATGCACCTAATAGGTTGTACCAGCCAAAGGCGGCCGTAGGTACCAGCCGATTCCGCCAGAAATTCGGTGATGGTCGGGCGCCGGCCCCAGCGCGAAAGCCCAAAGAAGTACGCGCGATCAAGGTGTCGTCTGGAAGTGAAGAATCAAGTTCCGACGACAGTGGAAGCGATGGGGATCAGCGCCGTTACATGATTGCTGCTATACGCGACCAACTAGGGGCGCTCGATCAGTCTAGCGAGTCCCTATCGGGTAATCGAAGTGATTCAAGTGCAGTCGATCAAGGGGCGGTGAAGAAATGTAGTCATTGTGGGTCGATCAGGCACGATAATCTTCGTTGCTGGAAGCGCCTGACCTGTCTCAAGTGTGGCAAGAAGGGACATCCGACCGATCATTGTTAATACGTCTGTCGATCCTGTGGCGAAGTTCACGATGCGGGCAAGTGCCCTATGGAAGAGTTTTACAAACGCATCCTCCAGTGGTACAATCCCACCAAGCATGCTGGAGTGCTGCCCAAGGAAGCTGAAGATTTGTTAAACTAGGACGCTCGCCAGGTTGGAATCTGGTACGAGACGAGCATTCTGGTTTGTTTATTTTTAGATATGTGGATAAGAAGAGGTCTGATCAAGCAGAAGAAAGAGATAATGATAAATGTGATCAGCCTGATTTACCACGCTTGGCTAATTTCCATATCGATGAGTTTTCTCGGCCCCGGTGATCATGGAGGTCGATCTACTTCCAGGTGAATCGAGTGGATATTGGAAATACCACTCGCCAAAGAAATGATTTAAACAAGACAAAGCGAGTGGTAAAATCAATAACGAACGTGCAACGCTATTATTTGATTCTGGTGCTGAAGTGTCGATCATCGACTCAACCTTTGCTCGTAAGGTGAGTTGTCAGATCGACACGAGTCAAACGCAAGAATGTGTCGGCATTGGAGAAAGTGCATACCTCACGGAAGGGCGCACTAAAATCAAGATTACGCTAGCAGGCTCGTTGGTCTATTATTTCCATGCATGGGTGGGCAGACTTGTTGGTCAAGATGCTATACTGGGTATGGATTTTATGATACCAGCTGGTGTTCGATTAGACATCGCCCACGGTGCACTAAGTTTGCCTGATGAGGTGATCATCCCATTGGAAGGACGCCGACAGATGTACGGATCGAGTGGTAATTACATGAAGCTTAATCAGTACGAACAGATCCCAGTAGGTCGATCTGCCGAGGTTCGAATTTATGACCAGCGTTCTCGAAAGTTGTGGATTACTCGTGGAAAAGATTGGGTCCCCACAATCACTAGGGGCGTGGGCAATTTGCGATACCTGCGCGTTACGAACGTTGTTCATCATCCGATCATCGTGCAAGATGGGACGATTTTAGGTATATGGATGAACAAAGATGATGTGCCCCGTAGCCCTGGATTTGTTTCGATAGGGTCTAATCGTTACAAGGAGTGGCAAAATCTTGCGTATCAATCGTCTACCGATTCCGTGAATGACGATCAAGAAAGTGTCGATCAAGGTCCTCTAGTCGAGAATAGGGAGTATCCTACTCCTCCAAGTATTTTAGTACGCCCTACGGACCCGATCGCCACATCTGTGGCATTGGTAACCGGAGGGCCGCAAAAGGTGCAAGAGGTGCAAGCGCGATGCAATCAGGAGCCGGAGATGAAAGGTCCGACCCCGGAGCACGGAGTTGAACAACCTACTGCAAGAGATACGTTTATTCAAGACACGCGCGATCACCCTGTCTCAGCCGATCCTAGCGAAGTTGGTATAATCCCTATCGATGATCAAGTTTGTTACCATGAAGGTGGAGATTTGTATGTGGAGGAACTGGAGAAGCAGTTTGCTACGTTGCTCGAAGTATCTGCAAGCACCGAAGAAGTAACTAGGGACGACTTGCTAGTCGGAGACCCCTTGGTCAACTCACCAGA
Source organism: Peronosclerospora sorghi (assembly GCA_026184515.1). Taxonomy (NCBI): domain Eukaryota; phylum Oomycota; class Peronosporomycetes; order Peronosporales; family Peronosporaceae; genus Peronosclerospora; species Peronosclerospora sorghi. The sequence continues at coordinate 30,865,080 of CM047580.1, forward strand.
AGAAATTAATCAGCTTCGCGATATAATTTGGGCGAAGAAACATCTGTTGATCGGAAAGGGGAACGCACTACCTCCTGCTGCACGTGGAGTTGTTTGCGATATCGATGTAGGCAATTCCCGCCCGATCGCCCAAAAGTGTCGGAAGGTGGCTCCACAATTTTGCGAGAAGTTATCGGCTTTGATCAAAGGGCTATTGGCTACCAAGATCATTCAACCGTCTACGTCACCCTGGGCATCACCTATAGTGATCATCGTGAAAAATAACGGGGTTGATATTCGCCTATGTATCGACTATCGCGCGGTGAATCAACTCACGCGCCTGATGGTGTATCCAATGCCCCTTATCTCTGATCTACTCGAAGATTTGGATAAAGCGCTGTGGTTTTGCTCTTTGGATATGGCGAGCGGTTTTTAGGTCGTATCTATTACCGATCAAGCGCGTCAGATTTCGGCGTTTGTCACTACGTTTGGAATAGGATGCCTTTTGGCCTAAAGAATGCTCCGCAAATCTACCAGCGGTTGATTGATAACGCATTATATGGGTATCTCAAGGTTAAGGACGGTGCTGACGAATCGGATGATGTATTCACGGTGGGAGAGCCTGACCAAACACCGGGCCCGTCTGTACTGCAGCGGTGATCATATATCGATGATATTTTGATACCGGCAACTACCTGGGCTACCTTGTGTGACAAGGTGCATCGTTTGTTGGAGAAGTGTGATCAGTGGAACTTATCGATCAGCGTGACCAAATCATACTGGGGGCGACGAGAAGTTCCCTATTTAGGGCATCATGTCTCTAGCCGAGGTTTGGAAACAAATCCGATAAATTTGGATGATCTGATTGATCTGCCTTTACCTGGCACCTTACGGGCCATGCTACCGTTTTTGGGGAGTTTGAACTACTACCGTCGGTTTATCGAAGATTTTGCGATCTACGCCGCTG
>CM047580.1:30866425-30898635 GCA_026184515.1 Peronosclerospora sorghi
CTCGTCCTGGGATGACTCCGGCGAAGACTCCGGTGATTCGGAGTTTGATGTCCCCATCCCAACCAAGTCGCGAACAAGTCCACATGAAAGCTTTGTTCAAGTTGCATCGACTTCGGAGCAGACCAAGAAGACCAGTCCGCATGGTGGCGTTCCACCACCTCATGCGTCGACAAAGTCAACACCTACGGTCTTTCCTGGGACGTCCTAGCTCCACAAAGATGCTTTGTTGGCCAACGTGGCAATCGACAGTTCTTCCCTTCCGCCACGAACGCGCGAGGATACTTTGCCGTGGTCGCCAGGGCAGATCGGTTGTTTACGCCGGTCTACCCTGACCAAGCAGCTCCAGGCCCGGTATTGGGTGCACTACACCGGTCTTGGACCTCAAAGATGCTTTGGTCCAACTAGACCAGCAAGAACCTTGGCGTAACCAGTACCAGGACCAAGTTGAAAAGCATCCGTCGTTGACCGTCGGCCGTCTGTGGGGTGATGGCGAGTGAGGTCGTAAGTAGTCTACCAGATAACACTTAATATATATCATCGTTCTTTTTCACATTTTCGGTCATCAAATCACTTGAGCTAATTCCACCACTTTCTCCAGAGTTGCACTAGACACGTTATCACCAACCGTTACACTTACATCGCGAAAAAACAATCCACGTTCGTCACTCCACTATTCCAATTCGTCACATATTCACAATACACAATACACAAGACGTAAGACCTTCCACCTCTTCACACCGGTCGGGAAGACCGATGCTACTGCATGTCTTGGTCTTGGTCTTCATGGGTCTGCATCACTGCGAAGCGGTTCCGACTGAGTCGATCACGTTCGAATTCTCGTAGTAGCGCTCCACAGTTCAGGTCGGACTCATCGATCCAAGTTGTTTCATCATGGTCCTTCCATCGGACCAGATATTCTCGGCGGGTCCGGCCGAACTTGGTCTTCTTGATCGATCGGACATCTAAGACCTTTTCCACTTCAAATGCGTCCTTCTCCAGTGGTCGTTCCCAACTGTCCTCATGCAGTAATGCTTCATCGAAATCAAACCGTTCTGCCTCGTCTACCACACAGGGCATTTTGGGACGATCAGGAAATTCTCGGACCAGTTTTAACTTGGACACATGTACGATCGGGAAGACCTTGTAGTCCGTGCCGGTTGTTACTAGACGGGCAGCGTGTTCACCAATCAGCTCGGCAACACGGAAAGGACTGTGCCACATGTGAGCCAGCTTCTTCGCATATCCCTCCTTCACTCGGTCTAGGTACAACCATACCCTCGCCCCTGGTTCTATACCGTGGGGTTGGACCTGGTCGTTGTTCCGGTCTGCCCGGTCTGTGTATCTTGACGTAACTTTTCGTTGACAGTTTCTCTTGCATGCTGGTAATGTTTCTGGACCTGCATGCGCCAACGTCAAGCATCACAATCGCGGGTCCGAGTGCAGCCAATAGGTATCGCGGCTTCAAGAGTGTACCGGGGGTCCCATCCATACGCAACATAAAAAGGCGTTTCTCCTCGGACCCGATCGGTCGACGAGTTGAGTTCAAACTCCAGCCTTTATGCGTATTCGTACCAATCGCGCTGGTCTGAAACGGCAACGTACATCTTGATTGCTCTTGTAATAGTTTGTACCATACGTTCTGCCGATCCATTCGCTTGCGGACGATATGCCATCGTCGCGCTCTGTTTCTGGCCCAGCATATTGTTAAACGACCGGAACACCTCGGCCATGAAACCGGGTTCTCGGTCGTGTCTGATGACCTCGCTGGCGCCGAACCTTCGGAACACGCATTCTTCGTAACTTTTGGCGATCTGGTCGCCAGACCGGGACGCACTTGCCTTCGCAATAACTAGACCGGTGAACAGGTCTACCCAGATCAACAACTCAGTATTGCCATATGTCGATTTAGGCAGCGACGGTGTATGGTCCATCGCTATGACCTGAAAAGGGTAGGTAGCTTCGATATTTCCGGGCGATCGCCCCTTGACTACCGGTCTACCCTTTCCGGTCTCTCAATCCGTACCACAACCCACATATTTCTGTACACTTCGGAAAAGACCTCTCCAGTGAAAGTGGGACCTGATCTTGTGATACGTTTTGACTATTCCCTGATGTCCCCCTTCTAGACTCACATGGTAGTGATGGAGGACATCCGGCTGCAGCAACTCAGGTATCACCAATTTCGCCAATCGGTCCCGGTCTGCACTGTCTTGGTCGGCATCGCGGCAGTAATATAGTAAACCATCCTCATCCACTTCGTAACTGTCTGCGATATTGGCACATTCTTTCGCTTGACCGTTCGTCAACTTAGACAATTCACCGCGCAGGTAGGTCTTCAAATTCACAATCCATTCTTCTTCGTCCTGCGCCTTGAGGATCCGTTCTGCCCTTAGTCGTTGCACAACAGATTCACTCAACCGTTCCTTTGGGAACGGTTGGTGGGACTTCCGAGCTTTCGGTCTAGTCGCGACCATCACATGCACCTGGTCCGGAGCGTTCTTGGGTCCGATCACCTCGGGGAGCCTGTTTATATTCATCAATTCATCTAGAACGGCCTCCTCGGTGATCGAAGCCCCGGTCTGGTCTCGCATGGCCTTGGTCGCGAGGTAGTCGGAGCTTCTGTTCCAGTCCCGTTTCACGTGCAATAGCTCGTGGTTGGGGTGGTCCTTCAATGCCTTCATTACTCGATCATTTAGCGTCCGTAGTCGTGGAGCCTTGCAGTCGATCTCTCCGGTGATCTGCCTGATCACTAGGTTGGAGTCACCACATATGATGACTCGCCCCTTCTCTTGCGACGACAGCAGGTCCAGACATAGAAGTATACCTCGGTACTCCGCCTCGCTAACAGTAATATCCGGCGTGAAATCGGCAGCGGCTGAAACTATAGACCAGTGTGGCAACTTCCACAATATGGCAATATAGGCGCCGACCTTCTTCTTCACGCTTGCCGATCCGTCAAAACTTAAGACCAAGAGCTCTTCGTCATGGTCGACGGTCGGTGGCGGTCTCGAAACTGACTGCCGAGGTTGCTTCCTCGGGGCAATCGCTATCAATGCCTCGTCCACTTCAGACCGAGGGGTGATACTGGCAGCTAATGTGCCCAATATCTCTTCCTCGCCCCTGGTACACTTAACGACCTCGAGGGTACACTGCGACAAGACCGCCGACCATCTGCCTAGACGTCCGTCCCTCCCATTGGCTGATAATAGCCAGGACAAAGTAGCCCGTCTTGACAGGACCTTTATAGGTCGGCCGACCAGCAGGTTGTAACACACATCCAGAATTCGTAGCAACGCCAGCACTTCTTTCTCGACAATTCCATAGTTCACTTCATTTGGTTTTAGCTTCCGGCTCGTAAACGTGACTGGATGGTACACACCATCATGATCTTGCACTAAAGTGGCCGAGATAGCCCACTTACTGGCATATACGATAATGGTCGGGACCTTTTTGGGAGCGAAATGCTTGAGAATCGGTGCCGTCGCCATCTTAACCTTCAACATACCAAAGGCAAACTGTGCACGCTTCATATGATCTTCGGCCTCCACTTGCGGACAAACTGCAGCAAGACCAGAGTCGGCGCCCTCCTGTAAAGTTGTCCGGTCTTCTTCGCGCAACATATGATAGTCAACTTCCCGAAGCTCGTACAGCACAGCCGCGTAGATAGCAAAGTCTTCAATGAATCGGCTATAATAATTCAAGCTTCCCAGGAAGGACTGCATTGCCTTCAGCGATCTGGGGAACGGGAGGTTACTCAGCAAATCCAGGTCCTTGGGATTAGCCTCTAGACCATTGTTCGAGACCATATGGCCTAAATAGGCGACCTTGGACATACCCCAAAAACTTTTCACGGCACTGATAGATAGGTTCCAGCGGTTGCATGTCTCCAACAATCGTTCAACCTTCTCGAACAGATCGTTCCATGACGAGGCAGGTATCAGAATGTCGTCGATGTACGACCGCCTCCCTAGAACGGACGGTCTTCTTTTCCAATCGATTTCACCCTCTCTAAACACATCATAATTTTCAACGGGGTCCCGATCGGTCTTGATCTTGAAGTGTCCGTACAATGTGTTATCTATCAGCCTTTGATAGATTTGGGGCGCGTTCTTCAGACCGAACGGCATACGATTCCACTCGAAAAGACCAAACGGTGTCACAAATGCGGAAATCTCACGGGCTCGATCAGTCATCGAGACCACCCAAAATCCACTTGCCATGTTCAGCGAACAATACCACAAGGTCTTGTCCAGGTCTTCCAACAAATCATTAATCAGAGGCATCGGGTACACCATAAGTTTAGTTAACCAATTTACCAGCCGATAGTCGATGCACAACCTAATGTCGACGCCGTTCTTCTTGATAACAATTACGATCGGCGAGGCCCATGGCGAGGTCGACGGCCTAATAATCTTGGTGACCAACAGTCCTTTAATGAGATCAGAAATCTTTTCACGGTACTGTGGCGCCACGCGTCGACATCGCTGGGCAATCGGCTTGGCATCTCCAACGTCAATATCGCAAATCGAACCACGGGCTGCAGGTGGTAAGGCGTTGCCCTTTCTGATCAGCGGATGTCTTTTCTTCCATATGATATTCTTCAACTGCTCGATCTGGTCTGGACTGTTAAGGTCTTGATCACCCACTTGTAAATCATCCGTTGTAACTTCGGGCGAGTCGGCATACACTTCAGGGAGGACTGCCATTTGGCTTTCCAGCTCCTAAATGTACTGTTCCCCGCCTTCATGTATACATACTTGTTCAGCTTCTGGGGTGATATCACCTAGACCATCTGGACCGGCTGAACGCCCCTGGTCTTGATCGACGGGCTGTCCTTCACTGATATCGGTCTGATTAGGAATACCGTCATGGTCCGACCTAGCCACTTCATGTTCCCCTTCCTTCGTTTCTTTCTCCGATGTCGCCTGGTCTTGTGCTGACACCACGTTGACTAACCTTGGCTCGTCTACTTGATGGTCCACCGTTCCTGGTGACTGCGGCGCCTTTCTTCGGACCAACATCTTTTTCGGGGTGACATAACGTGGTCTTTCCACTAAAGGTGAGGTATCCTCTTCCACCGACCCATCATCGCTGATAAGATCGGTGGTCGATTGGTACGCCAGGTGTTGCCACTCGACATACCGCCTCGACCCAATCGAGACGAACCCCATCTTCCTTGGCACCTTCCCTTCTGCTAACCACATGCCGACAATAGTGTTATTGTCCAGTGTCAGCGGCTTGTCACCGATATTGGTAACACGGACAAAATCACGTCGACCAGCACTCTTTACGAAGGTCGAGACCCACCGATCGCCCCTGGTCAACCATAACTTGCTCGAACGGAAACCTTTCTCGACCGGGGTATCCTCAGACCGACCGACTGGGATAGTGAGGTATTGATCCCACCGGACCAGATCGGTATACGAACCATACAGAGGTCTTCGACCAGCCAACTGGACCTGGACCTCATCCGGGAGTGTAAGCACTCCATGTGACAGGTCTAGGCGAATACCAGCTGGGACCATGAACTCCATTCCTAGTAAAGCGTCCTGTCCAGCCAACTTGCTAACCCAAGCGCTGAAAAAGTAGACCAGAGATCCCGACAAAGTAATTTTCACACGCGTTCTTCCTTCGGTCATATAAGAGTTTTCACCGATCCCGACGCATTCTTGTCTCTGGGTATCGTCTATACGACATCCGACCTTACGAGCAAAGGCGGAGTCGATCATCGAGACTTCATCTCCAGAGTCGAACAACATCGTCGCTTTCTGGTTATTAATCTTGCCACAGGCTTTCGCCTGCTTGAACCATTTATCAGGCGCGTGATACTTCCAGTATCCGCGGGATTCTCCAGGCAGCAAGTCCAACTGCATAACCACCTTGGTCCGGGAGTACTCATCGGTCTTCAGACTGTAGACCGGATGGTCTCGGTCGACGCATTTTGGAATAGAACGTGTATTGTTGGTCTTATCCTCCTTGCCGACATATGCATAGATGTGAACCGTAGAACGCTCGGCTCGATCCAGATTCCAACCTGGCGAGAGTTCTAGTTTAACATCTTTTCTGCGTCCGGCGGCAGCATCCCCGCGTGCTTGTCCGGCACGTACCACTTGCGTATCATGTTAAAAAATTCTTCAATCTTGCAGTGGCCGGCCTCGTGGATCTCTCCACATGACTTGCATACGAAAAGGCAGTGGTCCGTCGGATGGCCGCGTCTCTCGCACTTCTTGCATACCATCTTCTTCCAGCAGTTTGGACCATCATGTTTGCTCGACCCACAGTGGGAGCACTTCTGACGAGGTCGGTCTGGATCGGACTTGCTTCCGTTCCTTCCCTTCCGGTCCACCTGGTCGGACTTCGACTTGGTCTTCGGGACAGGTCCCGCAACATAGACGTAACGATACTGGTCTTCATCCGATGAATCCTGGCTGGATGGACTTCCACTTTCCCCTTCTGACCCCGTGCTGTCATCAGCTACAATTGCCTTGACCGCTCGGGTCGGTTTGGTCCAAGGTCTCTTGACCGGATCGGTCTGGGTCTTGGAACGATAGCGACCTGATCCACCAGCGGTCTTCGCTCTCATACTACGCGACTGTTGAAACGTCCGCAGGGTCTGGTTCGACTTCGCCCGCATCCTTAAGACGCAGTAGGGTAAGCTGGTCCGCCAGTTCTTGATCGTCAAGGGTACTAATATAGTGACCCACATGTTCTAAGGTGGCACCGTTCGGCGGGTTATTCTCTTTGATTGTTATGCCGGCGCGAAGTGCAGCCACGTTCAACCGATGCAAATACTCGATCGGTGTTTCGTCGGCCCGCTTCTGCATATGGTGGTACTTACGGGCGCTTGAAAATCCGGAGTTACAATATTGACCTTCAAACTCCGCACATAACAGGTCCCAGTCAGACCGGACGCCCCGACCCAACTGTTGAATCCAGTTCGCAGCCGGTCCTTTTAACAAATCCCGGAAGATTAAACAACGTTCGCTTTTTGGGGTCTGGTATCGCAGGAACGCAGACTTGACCCGACTGAACCAAGACCGGGCCTGGTCTTCATCAGCATCCTTGCCGGTGAAGTCCTTGAGGTCGGTCGTCGCGGTCATACGGATGCGCGGAATCGCAGCAGATCCAAAGTATTAGGCAGTAGTGGAGGCTAGGTTAGCCTTGCGCACCTTGCCTGCGCCTGTACCATCTGACCCACCATGGTCGTCAAGACCGCCGACCGACTCCATATCACAGTCACTTGTCTTGCTTGGTCTACGCGGTCTTGCGGGTTGCGGCTTGCGTCTTCCCTTGCCGGTTGGTTTATCACTTCTAATAGTCTTATCCATAGATGTTACCGATTCCATATCTACATCTTTGCAAACATTGACACCTTGACAGGTATACCGGTCTTGGACATGTGGGCGCATAGGTGGTCTAACCCGTTCTTCCATGAAACGTTGCATCATCGTCTCAAACATGGCTTGGACGTTGGCTGGCGTCATGGGCAACGTGTTGATACCCTCCTTTTGCGGAACTGAGGCCTGTGGGGCTTGCTGGAGCCCCGACTGGCAAACAGCCCCTTGCTGCCGCATGTCCCTTTTTTGTTCAGACCGGGCATGGTCCATCCCCATGGTCATCCGCTCGACACCGGTCTCCAACTCTGATGAGCTGTTAGAAGCCGGTGGAGACTGGTAGATCGATTCATCATCGGAACCAATGCCAACAAGCTCTGTGGAGGCTTCGGCGACCTTCATTGCCGTGGTGGGAGTTGGGCGGCGAACCGCTCCCACCAGTGGCACCAAACGGTCGTGGAGGTCCGACATCGACGCCTCCAGTCTCCAAGCATCAAATTCAAACAATTTATTGACACCGGCGGGGTTCTGCATTTTAATGCCAGCCTCCACCAACATCGCCACCAAATTCTTGACGAGCAGTAATGGTCGATCACTCTGGATCGGCTCGGTAGTGGGACCGAGAAGACGGTCGGGGATATGGAGGTCCAACACCCGAAATACTTGGTTTTGGCGAACAAATCGCTTCAATTCAAAAACATAATACATCTTTTCCAGGTCTTGTTCGGTGATAGCCTCATCCCCGACCTTCGACTTTTCTTTGATGTTGTCTTCTTCGGGTGGCATTCCCAGCCCTTTTCTGGGCACCTTGGGTACCTTGGGGACTTTAGGGAGGTAGACCGGATCGTTCCAGTCAGCCTCCAAGTAATTTTCATCTTTTAGTTTTCCATCAATTTTTTCATTCATACACATAGGATCAGGACCTTGGCCCTGATCCTTTCCGGAACTTTAGCAAGACCTGCTATAGTCCCGATCGGCTCCGGTGGGAGCCTTTTGGGGAGGAAAAAACTTATTAATCCCGATCTGGTCCTCCGCCAGGCCAGATCGGACATCGCCATCTTTATCAACAACGAGAACGTAAGGCGATAGCCTTTCCTTACGTCCTCTCCAGAACGACTCTGTATTCAATCATTCAAATCTTCGAATCCAATTTTTGATGGAATATCAGCACGGTGATATCCACGATCACCAAGTGATCAGGGCACGCGAACCATTGTGGTGGAGTCAAGTTCGAAATCGAAAACATTAGCATCGATAACCTGACTAACACCATCGCACCCAGCCTTCCAACTTTCGGAAAGGGTACTCCGCGGACCACCACTCGAGATCTGGTCCGATCGTCCGCTGCAAGCAGACGACCGGTCGTCATCAGAACCCACTTGGTCCGATTGTTTAGTGTCCATCTCACCTTGTGTACCCGATGGAATGGGCTAGTTACACACTCGGTGGATCGGGATCGCAGACCGGTCTTGAATATAGAAGACCGATCTGGGTAGGTATATCTGGGGCGGAACTCTTCACCCCAAACACAAACAGACCAAAAACACTTCCAAGAGATAACTTCCAATAGGTCGATCGTCCAAACGATCAAGACCTGACCAATACGAACTAATAGAGGGTAGACCGACCGTTCCGGTCTAGCCCCCGACCAATACGAAATAAGACCAAAACCGGTCTAGTTTCCAACCAATATTAAAACAAGCCAATATATCCGCGTAAAGAGACAATATGTTCGTGAAACTCCACACACGATATATCCACGCCAAGACCAATCCAGTGAATTGCACGTTCCAAACGTACTTGAGTTGAGGTGTTGAGATCGCCCAATCGTAATCCCGTCGAGGGACTTCCGGTGGGCCAAAGTGCGTGTGCGGCGCGTCCAGACCGGGTATAATGGGCGAGAGGGGATAATTCGACCCTCTGCCCCCAAACACTCCACGGAGGGCGGAGGCGACTAGTGTACGAAAGGGAAGAACGGCGACCCCTAGCTGTGGTGTGAACAAGACCAGAAGAGGTTTCAGCCGCTTATCCGAAAGCTAAAAGATTTCCTTACTTAAAGGTATAACCTCTGTCCTAAAAGGTAAAACCACAACTAAAATACTACTACCCTATAGTCCCTAAATGTACCCCCACAAAAATATGTAAAATACCCAAAGTCGGGTGACTCACCAAAACTTGCGTTCTTGACACTTCTTGAGTCTGATAGGCTGAAAAGCCCCGCTTGTTTAAACCAATCCGAAATTAGACCAAATGCCTTGACAAAACTTGACAGAAGTGTGCCAAATTTTAGTCACGCTTCTCCACAACTACCTCCCTATGGTCCCTAATGTACCCACACAAAATTATGTAAAATACCCAAAGTCAGGTGACTCACCCAAGACCAGCGTTCTTGATACTCCTTGAATTTGATAGGCTAAAAAGCCCCCCTTGTTTGAACCAATCCGAAATTCGACCAACTGCCTTGACCAAAAGTGACCAAATTTGTGGTACACTTCACCACATTAGTATACACCTCTACGTCCCGGGCGGGAGCACTTTGTGCATTTTTGGCCCACCGGCAGACGTAGAGGGTTGAGAACTCACTCCTCAACTCCGACCGCTGTGTCAGCGGTTCTTCTATAAAGGTTTTTGGTTTTGAGAGTGTGATTGAGCAGTGCTCTCACCTCTCCACGTTTGGTTCGCGTTTGTCCCCTAGAGTTCGGCTGCTGTAAGCGCCCCACGGGAACTCTAGGTGGATAAGCAAAATTTACCCCCCTCCTCGTAGGTCTAGGCTAGGAATACATATGTTTGGGTGTTCCTTTAGCTGTTTGAAGACTCAGAGGCTCCGGGATCGGGCGGTGAAGACTTCCACTGCCTGATCAAGTACCTCCTTCGCCGATCAACACCTGATCGACACTCTGCAACTCGTGACCCGCGATCAACAACTCGCAGACCACACCAGCTTGTACCTGAGCGACGTTTGGCACCTGATCAAGTCTGATCACCGCTGATCAACTACTTTTGGTGCCTGATCAAGCCTGATCACCGCTGATCAACTACTTTTGGTGCCTGATCAAGCCTGATCAAGCCTGATCACCGCTGATCAACGACTTTCGGTGCCTGCCCAAGCCTGATCACTGCTGATCAAGCCTTTTTGCATCTGATTTGAGCTCGATTACACCGGATCACGTCTGATCAGCACCTCGATCAACTCATTACAAGTTCCCCAATCTTGCATCAAGGAATTGTCGTGTCTACATCCCCGCCACCTGGAGAGCGACCCACGCCTAAGCCGTCGGGTACACAAGGTGAGCAGAAACACAGGCAGTCAAGGACAACCGGAGGACCCCTTCGTTAGTCGGCAGTCCGGGCGCCGTGGTACCGCCTGATCAAGCGTCAAAAACTTTGATCAGCCGCTCCACCTCAATGATGCTTTCTCGGATAGTCGGATCCGAGCGCTTCTCGTAGATCTCGTACGTCCTAGCCCACATGTCTGATACAGACTCGAGATGGTAGACCTGCTGGAACTTGTCCGTCGGTAATGTCGTCCCGATCAATCGCATGATCGTGAACTGCCTTCTGTCGAAGGCAAGCCTGCCCTCCTCGCTGATGAGTTCCTCACGTGTGAGCTTCCGCAGAGCAATATCATCCAGGCCGTGCTCGCGCATGACCGTGAGCATGGTCCACTTGTATTTACGGAAGTCCTTGCCATCCCAGTTAGCGAGCAGACCTTCAGTCTTGATCTCTCTCGCCTCCTTGTACTCGTCGATTAGCCGCTTCTCGCGAGCTCTGATCGTCTGGCGTGGTTGGTGGCCGTGCGTCGGTGTCGATGGAGGCGACGGCGACGGCGGTAACGGGACGTTCGACATCTTTCACGACACTTTTGAGCTCGTAACCCTGTTAGAAAGCGTAAATGAGGGCCACGTGGTAGAATAGGAACTAAATGTATTAGGAGCCAAGTTCTCTTACCTCTCTCTAGCTCCTTCATCATATACAGGGCCATCGGGCGACCCTTCGGGATGAAACCCCCGCCCGGGCCACTTCGAATATAGGATGCACGTGAAACGGATAAAACATATCCGGTTTCTAACACATGCCATATTTAAAATAGCTTGCGTTGCACGCTCTTTATTCAAACGAACGAGAAGTGGGATAAGTGCTTAAGAAAAGCAACTGCGAAGCATACTGGAGTGGAGCTACGACTGCGCACACCAGCTTCGTCAGCACATCCAAATGAGCGGCATATTACAAGCTTCATGCTGCACCTTAACAATGATAATCTAGCTACCACAATGAAAACGACGCTAGCTTATATCGGTTTGTCCTGAACCGCCCATGTCGCCTGAAGAGCTGGCAAGGCAGAGACCAAGTGTGGGTGTACATATAAATATCAATGTACATCTCAATTTTTATACAAAATTTACTAAGTAATTGTAGTTTAAGTCGAATGAGCGTCGTGCCTCCGCGCTTCGTACACTACGGAGCGGGCTCGACGCTGCAGTTTCCTTTAGACGAAACGACCATTCCTTCCAGTCCATCGTCACCTTTAAAGGGTTCCTTGCAGGTCGCGTATTTCGTTGCGCCCGCGTCGCACATTGGCCGCGTAGTCACTGGCGTTATTTTGGTCGCTGAGCCGAATCGTGTCAATCGCATGTTTGCGGAGGATACCGACGCCACGGACCGCTTTGGGCTCACTACGATTTCTTTTGCTGATAAACTCGCAGAACAGGGCTACAAGGTGCTGGTGCTGGATCTTTTTACCGAAGGGAAGACTACGCTGACAGATAGCGACACGCAGCACCACGTAACAATTCTGCAGCAGGCGTCACATTATCTTAAACAAAATTACGACATTCAACGCGTAGGCTTCTTTGGAGTGGGTGCAGGTGCAGATCTTGCTATCAAGGTGGCTATAGAACGGTGTGCATCAGTAGATTGTGTTATCGCAATGTGTCCGAAGGGTCTTACGTGGAAATCGGTTGAAAGCATGGCTTCATCGCAGACCCCTCTTATTCCAATGCTACTGCAAGTGGGAGAAAAGTCGTTCTTCGCTACATCCAAAGCTGTACGATTATTTTGTTGTATTGGGTGGTGATAGACTTATAAAGTGCACATTATTCAACCCGGATGTTTTGATTTTTCAGTACCAGACACTGCTGAGCTCATGCGCAGCTAACAAACAGGCAGCAGCAGCGATCAAGGCATCATTGTTCGTAAACCAGCAAAGCGGCTTTGCGTTCTCCAACATCACAGATGAAGACGCGGCTACGCAGGCAATTGCAGAGATTCTGGACTGGCTTGTGCAGCACCTGCATCGATTCCAGGCGGTTGCGGCCATAAACGATACTAACCCGTGGTGGCCTCAGGGGAGAAATGGACCTTTTTTCAATGTAGGCCTACGGACGTGGCAGGAATCACGAGCAACGTGGCTCACACCTACACAAACACGGTGCTGCTGTTCTTATGTAAACTTAAGGATAGAAGCATCATGTTTTGACTGTCTCATGTTTGTTACGACTGGTGTGATTCTGCCTTTTAGTCCGCCGCGTCCACCTCCAGTACCTGCTCATTTGCTTTTTGACGGATTGTCTTCTGTGCGTAGGACGTTCGACCTGCCGCAGCGCATGCGCCTAGGTGACGTTATTGAGCTTTTCACTGAGATTTGGGATATGCAGCAATAGCCGTTAATAAATCTACGAAGCCAGACATATATGTATTCCTGCCAAGCTGTTAATCCAACACTTATCAATAGCTATCAAAAAATATGTACATTATCATCTGCTTGTGATGCTCACGTAACGATGCCGGTCTCAATTCAACCACGAAGGTTCGCTGAAAACAAGTGATAGTTTAGTTTTAAAAGTATTCATAATACCGTTTTTTATTAAAGCCAGGTATTATTGATACTTTTATTAGTTATAGCAATATTCATATCACACTTATTAGTAATTTGCTCTATGTGTTTGTATTCATTCTGAGTACATATGTTTTTGGAGTACTAATAAGTAGTGTGTGTGGCACACAACAGATGGAAGGTTACCACATCTTCAACATCTGGTACACATTTCATGTTAGGCTAGCTAAACACTTCTCAATACACATTCCATTGATAAAGTCCCTGGTTTGATTATTTTCTTCTTTTCATTACGAAGTGTCTACGGATGTAATTTCATCGCGAACGGACATTTGGTTGCAGAGATATTGACTTAAGACATTTTCGTTATATTGGAGTTATTATCTGACATCTACGAATCAAATTTTCGACTATCTACGCAAGTATGAATACCGACAGCTTTCAACATTTAGCCTAAAAATGACGAGGGTAGAACCTAATTGGGGGAACAAACGGCAAGCAAGAACAAGAACTAAAGGCATTCGCGCTTAAACTTGTCTGGTCAAGAATCGCGCTTGCCTTTATATGAGCACCATCTGTTAAATTTGCATTAAGCCATTTTGGAGTTTTGGATGAAATGTAAATTCAAGATACGGAAACGGATTGGATATAAATGCATATGGGTACATGTGGCAAGAATTCAGGTTTAAATTTCTTAGTGAGTTTAAGTAATTTAAGATTTGGGAATTGTTAAATGTACGTCAATAATTTGTTAAATGTACGCCCTGTTAAATGTACGCCTTTTAAGCCTTACACAATATGATGTCACAGTCATGTGCTAGTGAGACATTTTCGCAGATGGATCAATCGATTCGTGTCTGAATGCCAGTCTCACGTGCCACTTTTGCCGAGTGACTTTCAATGCCACGCCATTGGGTCTCCTTTCGGTTGTCCTGTGGGTGTTTCTGTCTGCCATCATGAAGGTTTTCATTGTTTTTTAGTCATGAAAGTTGTGTGTTGACGCCTGTAATACTCTGACGACTGCAGATTGCAAGCGTGGGGAGCCACAATATGTGGGCTACGGACCTCCACCGTCTGTAGTGATTGCGGTGCTTTGCCTCATTGTCATGCTGACGTGCTGCTTCTGTGGCCTTTCAGCCATTTGCTCGGTCTTTTGTCGAGCGAACAAATTGCCCTCACGACGAGCTAAACTTTCAGCTGCTTTGAAAATGATGAAGGAGAAGAAGCCGAAGAAAACGACACTGGAGTTTGTTTTGATTCGTATTGCAAGTGATGATGAGGAACTATATTTGACTTGACTTGTTTTCGTTTTTGTGCGATAATTGCTCAGTAGTAACGATGAAAAAATGACACAGAGTCAGAAACAGCCTCTGCTTCTGGATGACATCCGAGGGGGGAAGTTTTGCTGTTTGAAAATGAGGTAGATCAGGACTCGCTCGAGCGCTTACGCAGTCGCTACGAAGAAGACGAAGAACGACGAATGAATTGTAAAGCGCTTGCTGGGCGGATCACGTGGCTTACGGTGCTGATTTCAATGAAAATCTTGGCCCTTATGTTTTTATCCGCGAATGCCAGACTACAATGTGTGCAACCGAGTGTTTGAATGGGAATCCATTCTGCACAGTATCCTGGGCCTGGAGCCAAAGGTGGAGCATCAGGTTCTTGTGAGCGTGATAAACGAGAGCCGCTTCGGGTTCGTGCTCGAGTCAGGACGGGCGGATATTTACCATAATTCGAGACTTGTGGGCAAACGGGAGCTCGACAAATCATGGGAAGCCAAGGTTGGCTCAATCAGTGATATGATTGCAGATGTTAAGATTAAACCTGGATATGCTGAAGGTGTGGTGGAGCGGCTGATCAAAGTTTTTGTCGCTTGATCAGGCGGTACCACGGCGCCCGGACTGCCGGCTAACAAAGGGGGTCCTCCGGTAGTCCTTGACTGCTTAAGTTTCTGCTCACCTTGTGTACCCGACAGCTTAGGCGTGGGTCGCTCTCCAGGTGGCGGGGATGTAGACACGGCAATTCCTTGATGCAAGATTGGGGAACTTGTAATGAGTCGATCGAGGTGCTGATCAGACGTGATCCGGTGTAATCGAGCTCAAATCAGGTGCGAACAGGCTTTATTAGCAGTGATCAGGCTCGGGCAGGCACCGAAAGTCGTTGATCAGCTGTGATTAGGCTTGATCAGGCACCAAAAGTAGTTGATCAGCGGTGATCAGACTTGATCAGGTGCCAAACGTCGCTCAGGTACAAGTTGGTGCGGTCTGCGAGTTGTTGATCGCGGGTCACGAGTTGCAGAGTGTCGATCAGGTGTTGATCGGCGAAGGAGGTACTTGATCAGGCAGTGGAAGTCTTCACTGCCCGATCACGGATCCTCTGAGTCTTCAAACAGCTAAAGGAACACCCAAATATATGTATTCCTAGCCTAGACCTACGAGGGGGGGGTAAATGTTGCTTAATCCACCTAGAGTTCCCGTGGGGGGCTTACATCAGCCGAACTCTAGGGGCCAAACGCGAATCAAACGTGGAGAGGTGATAGCACTGCTCAATCACACTCTCAAAACCAAAAACCTTTACTGAAGAACCGCTGACACAGCGGGCGGAGTTGCGGAGTGAGTTCCCAACACTCTACGTCTGCCGGTGGGCCAAAAATGCACTAAGTTCTCCCACCCGGGACGTAGAGGTATATACTAGTGAGGGAGGCGCAAAGGTGCCGTCCCTAAAACGATCTGCTAGATCGAACGCAAAAGGAGAACTTTATTATTGCTTAAATCCTAAGAACTACCCATTTCCTAATATCCACCAATCAGTACTACCCGTTCCAGCGTCCTCCGTCGACCAGTCGACCTGATTTGTCCGTCGTCCGTCGCCGCTCGTCGATGTTCGCTGAGTACCTGTACGTAATCTTCCCATCTTCCTATGCCCTGTCTATGTCCTGACTATGTGCAACACGGTTGTACACGCAACTGTATACGCCGTGGTACCCACAATCCTCTACGATTACGTACCGATTTTGACCGTAATCGCCCCCCCCTAAATTAGGCCCTATAATAAGGCCCTATAATAAGGCCCTATAATAAGGCCCGTTATTGGGTCCAATTATAACACGCTTTACGACAGCCGCCCCTGATCCTCGTCCTAGCCGTACAGCGGTTGGGGCGAGGGTTGATCATGCCGTTTGATATCGTGGATCATGTTACCGTTGGTCGGCTTGTCCACCATGACGTCATCGGCCAGGTGATAATCACCCATCAATCTGCCTGTCCTTTCTCCCGCCGATCAGGTCCCGTTCTATCAGGCTGTTGCCGTTAATGGTACGCCCCTCGCGATCCAACGATCACCCTTCACCAACCGTGTCATCTGCGATCAAGCTGTCTCGATCAGGCATTCCTGCATTTCCATCATGCAAGCGATAACGGACGGCACCCCGGCAAACACCACCGACACTCCTGCCCTGGATCGGGCCGCAGCCGATCAGGCGATCGCTGCTATCAATCGGGCTTACAGTTTGCAAGAGGCCCTACACGCGCGTGATGATCAGATCGCCACGTTATCTGACTCGCTCGCGATGAGTGAAGACACGGTCGCGATGCTTCGGCAGCAGCTCGCTCGTGCCAAGCGCGCTGTAGTGGAGCAAGATGTCGCGATCAAGCGGGACGCCTTCGAACAGCTCAAGCCATTGCGTGATTTTGTCGACACCATCGTCAATGATCTCTAGACCAAGTTGAAGACCATTGAAAACGCTATGGACGATAAAGAAAAACTCATGGTCGATTAACGCGCACAGATCCGGGATCTGGAAGGCCTTCATGCCCGTGATAGGTATCTGCAATCGGTGCATGAAGACACCATCGCTGATCAAACACGGGATTGGATCAACTTCAACATCGCCTAGCCAAGTTACAAGAAGAACGCGATCGGGCTGCCTCTGGGAATCAGCGCTTGTTCGAACAGGTGCTCAGGCTCACTGCCGAGGTTGATAGGCGTAAACACCAGTATCATCGCCTTCGAAAGAAAAACAAATCCAATTGCCTGAATATGGACGAGTATACTGCCATCATGACCCAGGCGCAGGAACTATCTGATCGGGTCAAGGGAGTGTCTGACCTCCAAAATGAGCTGGACGATCTGCACGCCGCATATTCTAAGCTGGAGAACGAACATTCTGCCATGCAATGCCGCTTTGATCAAGTTTCCGCAGAACGTGACACGTTGCGCCATCAAGTGCAGGAGGTTCAGGGCGAAGTCACACAGTTACGCTCGTTCCACTCGGACCTTCAGTCTCAGTTGGCCGGTATGTCGATGAGGATGCCGATCGCACCAGTTATCCGCACCCCTTCGGCGGGTTCTGATCAAGTTACACCGCCAGCTGGCCTTACCGCCTCTCCTGACGGCTTGATCAGCCGCGCCGCCCCTTCGCCTAAAAGGCGTAGTCGGCGTTCTCGATCCTCCTCTCGGTTGAAGCGGCCACGCCTCCTTTCTCCTATTTCGGAGGCGAAGACGGAAGACGATGATCCCCCAAGTTCTGATCAAGACGATGAAGGCGGATTTCCTGGTCCGATCGCTTCTATTCCTTCCACTCCTACAGTTAGCGAGTTCGGGAGCGAGGGTCTACCTGATCAAGTCACTGCCGGGTCTCTGTTTCCGCGTACGGGTGATTTTCGGACATTAATCGCGGTATCTGATGACGCCAGTGACGCCGACATCCTGCCGTGGACTCCGGATCAGCTTGGTGGGTTTGATCTGCGTAACGTCAAGGCCCAAGTGGTCTTTGACTACTTGACCCACCCGGCAGGATGGTTGTTCCCGGCTGCAGTGCACGCCCCTACGGCTGATTCATGGTCCGGTAATTTGATCACCCAACCGGAAGTGGAGCTGCTGTATTCTCAATGCCCTTGGGGTGTTTTCAAGACCATGTTGCCGCCCCTTTCTTTTCGCTCAGTCGGCTGATTCGCTGACTTCGAGACAAAGTGCCGTTCGTTTCTCGAACATCACGCGCTGGCGATCTGGGAGTCGACGCATTATCTCCCTATCGCTAAAGGCCTTCGCGAGACGGATGACTTCTTCCGGAATTACTACAACAGTCGCCGCCAACGCAGAAATCGTGCCGGAGCTACCTGGAAGAGGGTCGTGGATTTCGTCCTGCGGGGGATGATCGACGGAAGATGTGATCTCGACATTTTCCTGGACCCGTCGATCACCTATTGTGCTCGCAACCGTCCTTTGAAGTATGCCCCGGCCGAAGATGGGGCGTGGTACCCAGGGTTCCTCTCGGACCCGCCACCCCGGACCCTATTGGACGCTTTGAAGGAGGTTGATACTTTTGAACCTTGGCGGGTTCAATATCGTTCCTCCCCTGAAAATCACCCTGGCCGTAAAATCCCTCAGATTCGTCGCAAGTTCTTTGGGTCTAGTTAATCAGTTTATCGTTCCTCCCTTAATCACTAAGCAATCTTGATCATGCCATTTCCACTGTGCTTCTTTACTTCCCCATGCATGATATAAACCGGTATTCTGTAGTCTTATCTTCGTTACTCCATCACCTTGTCTCGCAATATCCATCGCAAACACATCACCTCAAGCCATTTATCGCTTCTTCATCCATTGTGAGTTTCGTCAATCATCTTTCTTCAATCGGTAATTCTTCGATCGTTATTCATGACCAGTCTGCCGATCACGCATTAGTTGGACTCTTCGTCCACTTGCATCACGTCAAACCGATGTCTGTTGATCCTTTTCCTCTCGAAGTCCTTGATCAGAGCATCACAGTTTAAGTCTGACTCGTCTACCCACGACGGCTCAGCATAACCTTTCCAGTAAACTTGATATTTGCGTAACGTTCTTCCATATCTAGTCTTTAGACCTGATCGGACATCGGTGATACGATCAACTTCAAATTCATCTGGATATAGCGTCCTTCCCCAGCTGGCTTCAGGTAATAAAGCTTCATCGAAGTCGAAACGCTCCTCTATCCCAGCTGTTAGTGCCGTAGTAGGGCGATCTGGAAATTCCTTAACCAATTTCAACTTGTACAGATGCACTACTGCGAACATACGATAGTCGGTGCCAGCCGTAACCAGTCTCGCCGAATGATTACCGATTACCTCATCGACTCTGAAGGGTCCATGCCACATGTGTGCCAGTTTCTTCTCGAACCCTTCTTTCACCCGATCAAGGTATAACCAGACCCTTGATCCAGCTTCGATCTTGTGTGGTGTCACTTGACCATTGTGCTTTCAGCTCGCTCATCTACCGCTTGATGCAATCGAGCGCTCACTTGATCACGGGCGTAACGATAGTCCTTTTGCAGCTTATATCTCCACCGGCGAGCATCCCGGTCTTTACGCCGAATTCCGCCCAGTTGCAATGTCGATTCCAACGATGATCGTGGGTCCCACCCATACGCCAAATAAAATGGTGTTTCACCACGAATACGATCGGGGGTTGAGTTCAGCGCGAATACCAGCCGCTCTGCATAAAAGCTCCAATATTTCTGGCCGGCATCTGCTACATACATGTTGATTGCTCGCGTGATCGTCTGCACCGTCCTTTCCGCCTTACCATTCGCCTGTGGACGGTATGCCATAGTGGCACTCTGACGTTGTCCCACTATTTTATTGAACGCGCGAAATACTTCCGACATAAAACCTGGTTCACGATCGTGCCGGATCACTTCGCTAGCCCCGAATCGTCGAAACACACTTTCTTCATAATTTTCGGCAACTTTCTGCGCTGTGTGGGACGATCCAGCTTTCGCGATCACCATACCCGTGAACAGATCCGTCCAAATCAGCCGTTCAGTATGTCCATCCGTCGATCGGGGTAGTGACGGGATATGATCCATGGCTATCACTTGAAATGGGTACGTAGCCTCGATATTCCCCGGCGACATGCCCTTGATCGTAGGTTTGCCTTTCCCCGTCTCGCAATCTTCGCATTGGCCGACAAACCTTTGTACGCTTCGGAATAGACCACGCCAATGGAAGTATCGTCTGATCCTCTGATACGTACGCCCTATGCCTTGGTGTCCTCCTTCAAAGCTCACATGATAATGGTGGAGGACATCCGCATGTAGGGTCTCGGGTAAGACCATCTTAATAGAAGAACGTCGATCGTCTTGATCATCTTTATCATCGCCGGCTTTTCCTTTATCCATATTCCCACAGTAAATCAGCAATCCTTGTTCGTCGACATCGTAGTTGTCGGCAATTTTCGCGCAATCCTTTACCTCGTCTGCGCTCAATTGTGCAACGTTACCATGCAAGTAAAATCGCAAATCATGAATCCATTTCTCGTCGTCCTGCGCCTTTTTCACACGTTCCACCCTTATCCCGGCTATAGGTATATCGGGCAATGTTGACGGTCGCGGCTGATGTAGGTTACGTGATCGTGTCATCACTAGTACTTGCGGGGCAGTGGGATCTTAATTCCACGTGATCACTTCCGGCAACCTGTTGAGATCGGTCAATTCCTCTAGCTGTTTCACATCATCGATTTCAAATCTTTTTCCACCCTGCATAGCCCTAGTGGTGATGTGATCTGCACTCTTATTCCACTCTCTTTTGACATGCACTAGATCATGATCCGACCATTCGCGAAGGAGATTGAACGCACGCTGTTGCAACACTTGCAATCGCGGAGCTTTACACTCTATTTCGCCGCGCATTTGCCGGATTACTAAATTCTAATCACCACACACGATCGTCCTTCCTTTGGGGTATCTCGACAGTAGGTCCAAACTAAAAGCAATCCATGGTATTCCGCTTCATTCACCGTGATATCAGGCGCATGATCGGCTACCGCGGTCATAATCTTCCATTCCGGTAATTTCCAAACGATAGCGCCGAACGCACCTACACGTCGCTTGACACTTGCAGATCCATCGAAACTAATAACGTAGAGTTCTTTGCCTTTTCCGACCATAGGAGGTGGTACTTCAATCATCTGCCGCGGTTGTTTTTTCGGTGCGATCGCAATCAGGGCCTCATCGATTTCGGTGCGAGGAGTGATACTTGCAGCTAACGCCCCTAGTACCTCCTCTTCTCCCTGTACACATTTCTTGATCTCAAGGTCCCACTGTGATAATATCGCAGCCCATCGGCCAGTCGTCCGTCCAATCCGTTGGATGTTAGTAACCATCTCAGTGTGGATAAACGCGACAAGACAGTGATCGTCTTTCCGACCAGCATCGTGAAGTAACATCCAAGACCCGTAGAAGCGCCAGAACTTCCTTTTAGACGGGGCTATAGTTCAGCTCACCGTTCTTCAACGTTCGGCTGGCAAATGCCACGGGGTAATACACTTGATCATATTCTTGTACCAGCGCGGCGGATACCGCCCACTTGCTGGCGTAAACCACGATTACTGGCGCTTTGTTCTGATCAAAGTGGCGCAGGGTTGGAGCTGACGCTATCTTCGCCTTCAGCATGCTGAATGCTACTTTTGCCCTGATTAATCGATCACCTTCCTGATCCATATTCTCCTTGCTCAACGATCGGCTTTTTAACTCTTGATAATCCGTTTCCCTTAATTCGTAGAGCACAGCGGCGTAGATCGCAAAATCTTCGATAAACCGACGGTAGTAGTTCAAACTCCCCAAAAACGATTAAATGGCCCGTAAGGTGCCAGGAAAAGGCAGATCAATCAGATCATCCAAATTTATCGCATCCAAATTTATCGGATTTGTTTCCAAACCTCGGCTAGAGACATGATGCCCTAAATAGGGAACTTCGCGTCGCCCCCAGTACGATTTGGTCACGCTGATCGATAAGTTCCACTGATCACACTTCTCCAACAAACGATGCACCTTGTCACACAGGGTAGCCCAGGTAGGTGCCGGGATCAAAATATCATCGATATATGATCGCCGCTGCAGTACATACGGGCCCGGTGTTTGGTCGGGCTCTCCCACCGTGAATACATCATCCGATTCGTCAGCACCGTCCTTAACCTTGAGATACCCATATAATGCGTTATCAATCAACCGCTGGTAGATTTGCGGAGCATTCTTTAGGCCAAAAGGCATCCTATTCCATTCGAACAATCCAAACGTAGTGACAAACGCCGAAATCTGACGCGCTCGATCGGTAATAGATACGACCCGAAACCCGCTCGCCATATCCAAAGAGCAAAACCACAGCGCTTTATCCAATCTTCTAGTAGATCAGAGATCAGGGGCATTGGATACACCATCAGGCGCGTGAGTTGATTCACCGCGCGATAGTCGATACATAGGCGAATATCAACCCCGTTCTTTTTCACGATGATCACTATAGGTGATGCCCAAGGTGACGTAGACGGTTGAATGATCTTGGTAGCCAATAGCCCTTTGATCAAAGCCGATAACTTCTCGCAAAATTGTGGAGCCACCTTCCGACACTTTTGGGCGATCGGGCGGGCATTGCCTACATCGATATCGCAAACAACTCCACGTTCAGCAGGAGGTAGTGCGTTCCCCTTTCCGATCAACAGATGTTTCTTCGCCCAAATTATATCGCGAAGCTGATTAATTTCTTCCGGTGAGTTGACCAAGGGGTCTCCGACTAGCAAGTCGTCCCTAGTTACTTCTTCAATGCTTGCAGATACTTCGGGCAACGTATCAAGCTACTTCTCCAGCTCCTCCACATACAAATCTCCACCTTCATGGTAACAAACCTGATCATCGATAGGGATTACACCAACTTCGCTAGGGTCGGCTGAGACAGGGTGATCGCTCGTGTCTTGAATAAACGTATCTCTTGCAGTAGGTTGTTCAACTCCGTGCTCCGGGGTCGGACCTTTCATCTTCGGCTCCTGATTGCACCGCGCTTGCACCTCTTGCACCTTTTGCGGCCCTCCGGTTACCAATGCCACATATGTGGCGATCGGGTCCGTATAGCGTACTAAAATACTTCGAGGAGTAGGATACTCCCTCTTCTCGACTAGAGGACCTTGATCGACACTTTCTTGATCGTCATTCACGGAATCGGTAGACGATTGATACGCGAGATTTTGCCACTCCTTGTAACGAATAGACCCTATCGAAACAAATCCAGGGCGACGGGGCACATCATCTTTGTTCATCCAGATACCTACAATCGTCTCATCTTGCACGATGATCGGATGATCAACGACGTTCGTAAGACGCAGGTATCGCAAATGCCCACGCCCCTAGTGATAGTGGGGACCCAATCTTTTCCACGAGTAATCCACAACTTTCGAGATCGCTGGTCATAAATTCGAACCTCGGCAGATTGACCTACTGGGATCTGTTCGTACTGATTAAGCTTCATGTAATTACCACTCGATCCGTACAGCTGTCGGCGTCCTTCCAATGGGATGATCACCTCATCAGGCAAACTTAGTGCACCGTGGGCGATGTCTAATCAAACACCAGCTTGTATCATAAAATCCATACCCAGTATAGCATCTTGACCAACAAGTCTGCCCACCCATGCATGGAAATAATAGACCAACGATCCTGCTAGCGTAATCTTGATTTTAGTGCGCCCTTCCGTGAGGTATGCACTTTCTCCAATGCCGACACATTCTTGCGTTTGACTCGTGTCGATCTGACAACTCATCTTACGAGCAAAGTTTGAGTCGATGATCGACACTTCAGCACCAGAATCAAATAATAACGTTGCACGTTCGTTATTGATTTTACCACTCTCTTTGGCTTGTTTAAACCATTTCTTTGGCGAGTGGTATTTCCAATATCCGCGCGATTCACCTGGAAGTAGATCGACCTCCATGATCACCGGGGACCGAGAAAACTCATCGATATGGAAATTAGCCAAGCGTGGTAAATCAGGATGATCACATTTATCACTATCTCTTTCTGCTGCTTGATCTGCCCTCTTCTTATCCACATATGCAAAAATACACAAACCAGAACGCTCGTCTCGTACCAGATTCCAACCTGGCGAGCGTCCTAGTTTAACAAATCTTCAGCTTCCTTGGGCAGCATTCCAGTATGCTTGGTGGGATTGTACCACTGACGGATGCGGTTGTAAAACTTCCATAGGGCACTTGCCCGCATCGTGAACTTCGCCACAGGCTCGACAGACGTTTAAACAATGATCGGTCGGATGTCCCTTCTTGCCACACTTGAGACAGGCCAGGCGCTTCCAGCAACGAAGATTATCGTGCCTGATCGACCCACAATGACTACATTTATTCACCGCCCCTTGATCGACTGCACTTGAATCACTTCGATTACCCGATCGAGACTCGCTCGGCTGATCGAGCGCGCCTGGTTCGTCGCGTATAGCAGCAATCATGTAACGGCGCTGATCTCCATCGCTTCCACTGTCGTCGGCACTTGATTCTTCACTTCCAGACGACACCTTGATCGCGCGTACTTCTTTGGGCTTTCGCGCTGGGGCCGGCGCCCGACCATCACCGAATTTCTGGCGGAATCGGCTGGTACCTACGGCCGCCGTTGGCTGCTACAACCTATTAGGTGCATACGCCCGCAATATCTCTTCCAGGTCTGCCGCGGTGTCCAACCGCAAAAGCGCCAGTTGATCAGCGATCTCACGATTGGCCAATGTATCCAAGCAATGTTGTACATGTTCACGTAAAGTCGTGGGCGATCCATCCCTGATCGGCAACTTGGCTCGCAATCCCGCCACATTCAACCGGTGCAAATATTCGATTGGGCTTTCATCCGACCGCTGCTTCGTATAAAAGTACTGGCGGGATGCCGATTGTCCACTTCCACAATATTGCACTTCAAACTCATCCACAATATTTTTCAACTTGATCGAGTGCTTCTACTCAGCTGGCGATGCCAATTGCGCGCTGGTCCTTTTAGTAAATCGCCTAGGATTAGACACTTTTCAGGATCAGAATCTTGATCCCGCATAAATGCTGACTTGAGGCGACTAATCCAATTCCGCGCTTGATCTTCATCCCCTTCCTTCCCGAAAATTCTTTTAGATCACTGATCGCAGACATCCAAATCCTGGGAATCGTCTGTTGATCAGGCATCCCAGTATGTGCGGACGCAACGGTGGCTCGTCGTGGTAGTGTGATCGGCTCATCTGGGTCGATGTACTCGCTCTGGGATCGTTGATCATGGAACGAATATACCGATTCCATGTCAACGTCCTTGACCGTTGCCGATCTTTCTGGCTTCGAGTGCTGCTGAAGCAGTGAATGCACAGATTCCATGTAAACGTCATTGATCGACGCCGCTCTTCCAATCTTTAGCTGGCGGTTTTTCCCGCCGACGACTCTCGGTGTCCGCTTGCTTCTTTCTTCAGCCAGACACTTCTCCGTAGCCTTATCAAAGAATGTCTGCAGCTGTGGGCTTTGCGATACTTGATCATCTTCTGCTTTGATCGATTGAGGTTCCATCTTGATAGCCGAAAACTTGGATTTATCCTTCTGGCAAACTGTCATTCTGGTGATCTTGGGCTCTTTACTCCCGGCACTACTCGACTCCGCTTTAAAATCATCGCCTTCAGAAGGGGCAGATTCGTAGCACGATGATCCGTGTGTTCTGCTGCGTTGTTTGACGGACCTGCTTCAATCTTCAACGGAGAGTGCGAGGGTTCCAACTTAGTGGTTTGACCCACGATAGGTAGCAATAGATTAAACAACTGCTGGGTAGCTTCTTACAGATCTTCTGGATCCTTATCAAACACCTCTTCAGCATCGTAGGCGCCTGTCGTCAGACCTGCCTGCTTGATCAGGCGTGTTAGCCTCAGTACGATCGTGAGCTTGTCCCTCCCATCCGTAACTGGCTGATCGACTGGTCCGTTCAGCTTCCCGCTAACCATGACCCTTTCGTCGCTCTATGACCCAGGCGCCTTCATCAACATCTTCGGCTGGTCGGTCTTGCAATACTTCACCACCAGATCCCAATCCGGATCATTATATACACATATTTTTGGCGGATCAAAACTTGCGTTATGATCCGCATGGGCTCCCGAAGGAGCCTCGGGAGGTGGTTAAGGCTTCTCCTCCTTTATTTCATTAAGATTCCTCCCCAGGTCCTGATGATCAGCATTTTTTTCTTCTTCAGGCATGACGACGGCAAACCGCCTTCCGTCGTCAAACCTCCTCCTCCTTTTCCACTTTTATCTTCACTTCTGCTTCCGCTTCCGTTTTAACGCCGCATCAGCCTCATCTAGCGTAGAATCGAGGTGATATCCCGCGTCGCCCAAAGATCCGGACACGCGCATCATTGTGGTGGAGCGGCTGATCAAAGTTTTTGACGCTTGATCAGGCGGTACCACGGCGCCCGGACTGCGCCGACTAACGAAGGGGGTCCTCCGTTTGTCCTTGACTGCTTGTGTTTCTGCTCAACTTGTGTACCCGACGGCTTAGGCGTGGGTCGCTCTCCAGGTGGCGGGGATATAGACACGGCAATTCCTTGATGCAAGATTGGGGAACTTGTAATGAGTCGATCGAGGTGCTGATCAGACGTGATCCGGTGTAATCGAGCTCAAATCAGGTGCGAACAGGCTTTATTAGCAGTGATCAGGCTCGGGCAGGCACCGAAAGTCGTTGATCAGCTGTGATCAGGCTTGATCGGGCACCAAAAGTAGTTGATCAGCGGTGATCAGACTTGATCAGGTGCTGCCAAACGTCGCTCAGGTACAAGATGGTGCGGTCTGCGAGTTGTTGATCGCGGATCACGAGTTGCAGAGTGTCGATCAGGTGTTGATCGGCGAAAGGGGTACTTGATCAGGCAGTGTAAGTCTTCACTGCCCGATCACAGAGCCTCTGAGTCTTCAAACAGCTAAAGGAACACCCAAATATATGTCTTCCTAGCCTAGACCTACGAGGGGGGGGTAAATGTTGCTTAATCCACCTAGAGTTCCCGTGGGGCGCTTACATCAGCCGAACTCTAGGGGCCAAACGCGAACCAAACGTGGAGAGGTGATAGAACTGCTCAATCACACTCTCAAAACCAAAAACCTTTACTGAAGAACCGCTGACACAGCGGGCGGAGTTGCGGAGTGAGTTCCCAACACTCTACGTCTGCCGGTGGGCCAAAAATGCACTAAGTTCTCCCACCCGGGACGTAGAGGTATATACTAGTGAGGGAGGCGCAAAGGTGCCGTCCATAAAACGATCTGCTAGATCGAACGCAAAAGGAGAACTTTATTATTGCTTAAATCCTAAGAACTACCAATTTCCTAATATCCACCAATCAGAACTACCCGTTCCAGCTTCCTCCGTCGACCAGTCGACCTGATTTGTCCGTCGTCCATCGCCGCTCGTCGATGTTCGCTGAGTACCTGTACGTAATCTTCCCATCTTCCTATGCCCTGTCTATGTCCTGACTATGTGCACCACGGTTGTACACGCAACTGTATACGCCGTGGTACCCACAATCCTCTATGATTACGTACCGATTCTGACCGTAATCGCCCCCCCCTAAATAAGGCCCTATAATAAGGCCTTATAATAAGGCCCGTTATTGGGCCCAATTATAACACGCTTTACGACAAAGGGATCGCATTGTGGCGCGATTTTCGAAAAAATCAACTTATTTTTTCCGAATTAATGCTACGATCACGGGGTCCATCACGTGGGGGCACAATGAGGTATGTCTTAAGGTAATTATTGTTAGCATTTTCATGATTCACACTCAAGCACGTTGCCTTCTATACAGATTTATCGCATTTACACCTCAACTCCGGACGTCGAGTTCCTTGTTGGAGCGGAATACGATTGGGGTCTGTGAAAATGCACAGAATATTTGACACCCTCGTAAGTCATGTGTCATGCATGGGCTGTCGTTAGCGAAAGACCACTCCAGATCTTTTTACTGTTGGCCCACACACACTATTGATAAAATTATATGTCTCTATTTTTCAACAACGTAGCAAGACGTTTACCAGCTTGATCTTCATTTTACAGATCAAGTTTGTAAAAGTCTTTTTTACTAGAAGATAGGGGCGTACATTTAACAATTCCTTAAGATTTAGATTTTTTTCTATTTCTATAATAGGGGGATTCAAAAACGAATGGCGAGCAGGAATCGCTCGCTATTCAGATTTTTGCCATTTGCAGTTCCACCAATCAGCATCAAAATGCAGCGCAAATGTTTGGTGCATCAAAAAGCTCCTTGCGACCAGCTTTTTCACAGCCAATTAAGTCATTTTAACCTGTTCAACGGTAAATGTGCTTACACCGTGTAATTTTTAGCATGACCACACGTGCTTAATCCGGTAATTTTTATCTCGACCGCATATTGACGCAAGTCTCCTCTTAAATTTCTTAACGGAGCTGCGACTTCAACACCAACAGACGACCGTCAATTGCATCCACTTCAACATCGCAAATGGTCCGCAGATTATCCTTAAGCAGCTCCTTATCATTGTCTGTGACAATGAGCTTCTTAATTTCCCGCAGAAGATCACGCGTTCGCATGCGTCCGCCGTAACGGATCAGCTCTTGCTGCACACCAGCCTAGGTAAGCTTGTTTGAGGACGCAGCCGCCGATATATTTGCTATCTTATGGGGTGTATCTTCCTTCGCGAGGCTGTCATCTGCGTTCCTATTACCATTAGCACCATCAACACCAACGGTTGCGGTACCCTTGGCCTTGCCATTTAATTCTGAAACAGAAGAAGCATCTACAGCGCTAGTTCCAGCCTTGATGTCGCAGAAAGTAGCACCATCGCCCGATGCAACAGAACGGTCAGGGATGATGCCCCCCCGAATCGTGCTTGATAACGTCCATGTCGTTGGCCTTAAAAAATTTCATCTTCCTCATCGTCATCCTCATCTTCCTTATCTTTGTTGTTCTCTAACACTTCTCCATTCTGTGCACGATTTAAAAAGTCCTTCATGTCTTGCCCCGTCTCGGTTAGCTTGCCAATTCCTACCGGATCCACTTCAAACTCGTCTTCGTCCGAATCGGACTCAAGTCCTTGTGGTTCGTCATGATGAATTCCGCTTCTCTTTCATCATCATCAAATTTTTCCTCAAAGTCTCCTCCATATTCGCCCGTTGCACCTTCTCCGCGAGCTTTCGGACGTGGCACACGTCGTGGCTGCGCCGTCTCAGCGACGCCAAAGATGTCATCATTCTCCGTCTTAGTCTTCGATGATTAAATAGCTAAAGCTCTTGTGCGGACACGTGGAGCACTGACCGTTTCCCCGGAAGCATCAGATTTGTCTTAGCCTTCAAGATTATGCTTCATGAGCCATCGCTCAACCGCTCGCTAATTCTCGTTGTTCATCTCTTCAGCCTCCTCCAGAGTAAGCGTGCGATAGCTGAGCGGCTTTTTAAAATGAAACCACTGTTTCACAGGCATGACATTCCACTCATCATTGTTTTGATTCTTCACCAGTAGCATATATGTCGACGACTGTCCACCTTCAAACATGCCATTGAATTTATTGTTTCCTTCGCTATCCTCAATCACCCAGCCATCCGTGCGCGTATATTTGCGACGTCTCCGGCGACGTCTTCGTAATGACGGATTATAACCCACAGAAACATCTTCTTCCTTCTCTTCCTCGTCGTCTACCCGCTCCCGCTCGCGATACATCATGACATGATGGCTGTGCGCACGAGCTAAAGTGCGGAAGCTCAGGCAAGTCAAACCACTCAATATTATACCGCTTAATAGATGGAGTCGCACGCAGCACAAGTGTCTCCGATTCAGACGCGACCGGACCATCGGTGCCGGCACGGCCATTACGGCTGCGGGCGACAGGTGTCGATCGACTGATAATCTTTGCTTTGGCAAAATTTTGACTAAATCGGGGGATTCAAAGCCACGAGGCGACCATTCAACGATGGCTGGCCAGTTCTGACGAATTTGCCAAAACCAAAATTCCATGCCAATTCTGCTCGCCATTCGTTTGTGGTTGTGGTGGAGTCAAGTTCGAAATCGAAAACATCAGCATCGATAACCTGACTACCACCATCGCGCCCAGCCTTCCAACTTTCGGAGGGGGTACTCCGCGAACCACCACTCGAGATCTGGTCCGATCGTCCGCTGCAAGCAGACGACCGGTCGTCATCAGAACCCATTTGGTCCGATTGTTTAGTGTCCATCTCACCTTGTGTACCCGATGGAATGGTCTAGTTACACACTCGGTGGATCGGGAAGCAGATTGGATCGAACCGGTCTTGAATATAGAAGACCGATCTGGGTAGGTATCTCTGGGGCGGAACTCTTCACCCCAGACACAAACAGACCAAAAAACACTTCCAAGAGATAACTTCCAATAGGTCGATCGTCCAAACGATCAAGACCTGACCAATACGAAATAAAAGAGGGTATACCGACCGTTCCGGTCTAGCCCCTGACCACTACGAAATAAGACCAAAACCGGCCTAGTTTCCAACCAATATTAAAACAAGCCAATATGTCCGCGTAAAGACCCAATATGCTCGTGAAACTCCACAAACGATATCTCCACGCCAAGACCAATCCAGTGAATTGCACGTTCCAAACGTACTTGAGTTGAGGTGTTGAGATCGCCAAATCGTACTCCCGTCGAGGGACTTCCGGTGGGCCAAAGTGCGTGTGCGGCGAGTCCAGACCAGGTATAATGGGCGAGAGGGGATAATTCGACCCTCTGCCCCCAAACACTCCACGGCGGGCGGAGGCGACTAGTGTACGAAAAGGGAAGAACGGCGCCACCTAGCTGTGGTGTGAACCAAGACCAGAAGAGGTTTCAGCCGCTTATCCGAAAGCTAAAAGATTTCCTTACTTAAAGGTATAATCTCTGTCCTAAAAGGTAAAACCACAACTAAAATACTACTACCCTATAGTCCCTAAATGTAACCCCACAAAAATATGTAAAATACCCAAAGTCGGGTGACGAACCAAAACTTGCGTTCTTGACACTTCTTGAGTCTGATAGGCTGAAAATCCCCCTTGTTTAAACCAATCCTAAATTAGACCAAATGCCTTGACAAAACTTGACCAGAAGTGTGCCAAATTTTGGGCACGCTTCTCAACAGCCGCCCCTGAGTCGGACCGTGTCGCACAACGACAACGGTCTGACCTCGTCCGTCAAATTCAGTTGAACCTTGGTCATTCAGAATTTTCCGACATGGAGCAACCATCTTCTTCATCCGTTCCAGGTACTTGCACTGCTGGACTTGACCTTCTTGTATTTCCTTAACGACCGTTCTTGTAGGAACCTCGCATAACACGTCATCGCATGTCACTTTGCCCGTCCGGTCGGTCCGGTCCGGCAGCTCCCATCGTTCTACTGCACCTCAGACATCGGCAGGGCATCAGACCGGGACCGACGCGCAGTTGCAAGACGCACTTGAAGAGATCTCACTTCTCCAGGAGCAGATTGCTCAACAGGCGACACAACGTAAGCATGCATGTCCGGTCTTCACCTTGGACCTGTTCTAACCTTCGTTTGTCTTCAGCCCGTATACCTCCAGCCCGTATACCTCCTGGCATCAGCAAGGCAATCAATGCCCTGCTTGCCGCCGATCGGCAGTCGAACACGCATGACCTCCAGCTGCGTCAGATTTTGACCGGACTAATAAACGCGCGCAATAGGTTGACCCGCTTGGAGGCTCATCAGCTTCATATTCGGGAGCAATTTGTGCTGGTCCAACAGCAGCAAGCAGAAGACCTGCCTAACCAGACCACGTTGAGCATTCAAAGCGATGACCTCGAGACGCGTCTCACTGAGCTCCGAATTTCGATTCAAGACCAGACCGAGGAGGTCAATTCTTGTAAACGCAAGTCGAACGATTGGACGCAGGCAGCGAACGGTCGTCGGGCGGTATTAAAAGAATGTCATCAGCGCTTGGTTGACCTGTTGAGTCCTCGTCGGCATCCGGTTGCTGCCTACAGCGTAGACCGGTCTGCGTCGGCCGCCTTGGTGGACCTACACCGGGACCAAGACCAAGGCCGTTCATTGGCCGAAATTCCCCAGCCCAAAATTCGTCAAAAGTCTAAGAAGCGCGCGGACGCGCCGCGTCCCTCGAGGGCGCGAGGCACAGCGCGCGACCCTGAACTCGAAGGGAAGCGTGCGGTGCCTCGTACGCGAGCCAAGATACAGGCGCCCCTCGTGGGCCCAAGCTTGGACGAGGATGACGACAGTAACATCTCC
>CM047580.1:30899035-30971801 GCA_026184515.1 Peronosclerospora sorghi
CCCTCGTGGGCCCAAGCTTGGACGAGGATGACGACAGTAACATCTCCAAAAATCAAGCGCCCTCGACCGCCGGTGCTGACCGTGCCAAGTATTCAGAGGTCTCGTCCTGGGATGACTCCGGCGAAGACTCCGGTGATTCGGAGTTTGCTGTCCCCATCCCAACCAAGTCGCGAACAAGTCCACATGAAAGTTTTGTTCAAGTTGCATCGACTTCGGAGCATACCAAGAAGACCGGTCTGCATGGTGGCGTTCCACCACCTCATGCGTGGACAAAGTCAACACCTACGGTCTTGCCTGGGATGTCCAAGCTCCGCAAAGATGCTTTGTTGGCCAACGTGGCAATCGACAGTTCTTCCCTTCCGCCACGAACGCGTGAGGATACTTTGCCGTGGTCGCCAGGGCAGATCGGTTGTTTACGCCGTTCTACCCTGACCAAGCAGCTCCTGGCCCGGTCTTTGGTGCACTACACCGGTCTTGGACCTCAAGGATGCTTTGGTCCAACTAGACCAACAAGAACCTTGGCGTAACCAGTACCAGGACCAAGTTGAAAAGCATCCGTCGTTGACCGTCGGCCGTCTGTGGGGTGATGGCGAGTGAGGTCGTAAGTAGTCTACCAGATAACACTTAATATATATCATCGTTATTTTTCACATGTTCGGTCATCAAATCACTTGAGCTAATTCCACCACTTTCTCCAGAGTTGCACTAGACACGTTATCACCAACCGTTACACTTACATCGCGAAAAAACAATCCACGTTCGTCACTCCACTATTCCAATTCGTCACATATTCACAATACACAATACACAAGACATAAGACCTTCCACCTCTTCACACCGGTCGGGAAGACCGATGCTACTGCATGTCTTGGTCTTGGTCTTCATGGGTCTGCATCACTGCGAAACGGTTCCGACTGACTCGGTCCCGTTCGAATTCTCGTAGTAGTGCTCCACAGTTCAGGTCGGACTCATCGATCCAAGTTTTTTCATCATGGTCCTTCCATCGGACAAGTTATTCTCGGTGGGTCCGGCCGAACCTGGTCTTCTTGACCGATCGGACATCTAAGACCTTTTCCACTTCAAATGCGTCCTTCTCCAGCGGTCGTTCCCAACTGTCCTCATGCAGTAATGCTTCATCGAAATCAAACCGTTCTGCCTCGTCTACTAGACAGGGCATTTTGGGACGATCAGGAAATTCTCGGACCAGTTTTAACTTGGACACATGTACGATCGGGAAGACCTTGTAGTCCGTGCCGGTTGTTACTAGACGGGCAGCGTGTTCACCAATCAGCTCGGCAACACGGAAAGGACCGTGCCACATGTGAGCCAGCTTCTTCGCATATCCCTCCTTCACTCGGTCTAGGTACAACCATACCCTCGCCCCTGGTTCTATACCGTGGGGTTGGACCTGTTCGTTGTTCCGGTCTGCCCGGTCTTGTGTAGCTTGACGTAACTTTTCGTTGACGATTTCTCTTGCATGCTGGTAATGTTTCTGGACCTGCATTCACCAACGTCGAGCATCACGATCGCGGGTCCGAGTGCAGCCAATAGGTATCGCGGCTTCAAGAGTCGACCGGGCGTCCCATCCATACGCAAGATAAAAAGGCGTTTCTCCTCGGACCCGATCGGTCGACGAGTTGAGTGCAAACACCAGACTTTCTGCGTATTCGTCCCAATCGCGCTGGTCTGGATCGGCAACGTACATCTTGATTGCTCTTGTAATAGTTTGTACCATACGTTCTGCCGATCCATTCGCTTGCGGACGATAT
This sequence comes from Peronosclerospora sorghi, assembly GCA_026184515.1. NCBI lineage: Eukaryota > Oomycota > Peronosporomycetes > Peronosporales > Peronosporaceae > Peronosclerospora > Peronosclerospora sorghi. The sequence goes on from CM047580.1 coordinate 30,900,805, forward strand.
GCCATCGTCGCGCTCTGTTTCTGGCCCAGCATATTGTTAAACGACCGGAACACCTCGGCCATGAAACCGGGTTCTCGGTCGTGTCTGATGACCTCGCTGGCGCCGAACCTTCGGAACACGCATTCTTCGTAACTTTTGGCGATCTGCTCGGCAGACCGGGACGCACTTGCCTTCGCAATAACTAGACCGGTGAACAGGTCTACCCAGATCAACAACTCAGTATTGCCATATGTCGATTTAGGCAGCGACGGTATATGGTCCATCTATATGACCTGGAAAGGGTAGGTAGCTTCGATATTTCCGGGCGATCGCCCCTTGATTACCGGTCTACCTTTTCCGGTCTCGCAATCCGTACCACAACCCACATATTTCTGTACACTTCGGAAAAGACCTCTCCAGTGAAAGTGGGACCTGATCTTGTGATACGTTTTGACTATTCCCTGATGTCCCCCTTCTAGACTCACATGGTAGTGATGGAGGACATCCGGCTGCAGCAACTCAGGTATCACCAATTTCGCCAATCGGTCCCGGTCTGCACTGTCTTGGTCGGCATCGCGGCAGTAATATAGTAAACCATCCTCATCCACTTCGTAACTGTCTGCGATATTGGCACATTCTTTCGCTTGACCGTTCGTAAACTTAGACAATTCACCGCGCAGGTAGGTCTTCAAATTCACAATCCATTCTTCTTCGTCCTGCGCCTTGAGGATCCGTTCTGCCCTTAGTCGTTGCACAACAGATTCACTCAACCGTTCCTTTGGGAACGGTTGGTGGGACTTCCGATCTTTCGGTCTAGTCGCGACCATCACATGCACCTGGTCCGGAGCGTTCTTGGGTCCGGTCACCTCGGGGAGCCTGTTTATATTCATCAATTCATCTAGAACAGCCTCCTCGGTGATCGTAGCCCCGGTCTGGTCTCGCATGGCCTTGGTCGCGAGGTAGTCGGCGCTTCTGTTCCAGTCCCGTTTCACGTGCAACAGCTCGTGGTTGGGATGGTATTTCAATGCCTTCATTACCCGATCATTTAACGACCTCAGCCGTGGAGCCTTGCAGTCGATCTCTCCGGTGATCTGCCTGATCACTAGGTTGGAGTCACCACATATGATGACTCGCCCCTTCTCTTGCGACGACAGCAGGTCCAGACATAGAAGTAGACCTCGCTACTCCGCCTCGTTAACAGTAATATCCGGCGTGAAATGGCAGCGGCTGCAACTATAGACCATTGTGGCAACTTCCACAATATGGCACTATAGGCGCCGACCTTCTTCTTCACGCTTGCTGATCCGTCAAAACTTAAGACCAAGAGCTCTTCATCATGGTTGACGGTCGGTGGAGGTCTCGAAACTGACTGCCGAGGTTGCTTCCTCGGGGCAATCGCTATCAATGCCTCGTCCACTTCAGTCCGAGGGGTGATACTGGCAGCTAATGTGCCCAATATCTCTTCCTCGCCCCTGGTGCACTTAACGACCTCGAGGGTCCACTGCGACAAGACCGCCGACCATCTGACTAGACGTCCGTCCATCCCATTGGCTGATAATATCCAGTCCAAAGTAGACCGCCTTGACAGGACCTTTATAGGTCGGCCGACCAGCAGGTTGTAACACACATCCAGAATTCGTAGCATCGCCAGAACTTCTTTCTCGACAATTCCATAGTTCATTTCATTTGGCTTCAGCGTTCTGCTCGTGAACGTGACCGGATGGTACACACCATCATGATCTTGTACTATAGTGGCCGAAATGGCCCACTGACTAGCATATACAATAATGGTCGGGACCTTTTCGGGATCGAAATGCTTCAAAATCGGTGCCGTCACCATCTTAGCCTTCAACATACCAAAACAAAACTTTGCACGCTTCATATGGTCTTCGGCCTCCACTTGCGGACAATCTGCAGCCAGACCAGAGTCGGCGCCCCCATGTAAAGTTGCCCGGTCTTCTTCGCGCAACATATGGTAGTCCACTTCCCGGAGCTCATACAACACAGCCGCGTAGATAGCAAAATCTTTGATGAAGCGGCTGTAGTAGTTTAAACTTCCTAGGAAGGACTGCATTGCCTTCAGAGACTTGGGAAACGGGAGGTTGCTTAACGAATCCAGGTCCTTAGGATTAGCCTCTAGACCATTGTTCGAAACCATATGACCTAAATAGGCGACCTTGGACATACCCCAAAAACTTTTTATGGCGCTGATAGATAGGTTCCAGCGGTCGCATGTCTCCAACAATCGTTCAACCTTCTCGCACAGATCGTTCCATGACGAGGCAGGTATCAGAATGTCGTCGATGTACGACCCCTGCCCTAGAACGGACGGTCTTCTTTCCCGATCGGGTTCACCCTCTGTAAACACATTATAACTTTCGGCAGGGTCCCGATCGGTCTTGATTTTGAAGTGTCCGTACATTGCGTTGTCTATCAACCTTTGATAGATCTGGGGTGCGTTCTTCAGACCGAACGGCATACGGTTCCACTCTAAAAGACCAAACGGTGTCACAAATGCGGAAATCTCACGGGCTCGATCAGTCATCGAGACCACCCAAAATCCACTTGCCATATCTATCGAACAATACCACAAGGTATTGTCCAGGTCTTCCAACAAATCATTAATCATCGGTATCGGGTACACCTTGAGTTTAATCAACCGATTTACCAGCCGATAGTCGATGCACAACCTAATGTCGACGCCGTTCTTCTTGATAACAATTACGATCGGCGAGGCCCATGGCGAGGTCTACGGTCTAAAAATCTTGGTAGCCAACAGTCCTTTGATAATATCAGAAGCTTTTCCCGGTACTGTGGCGCCACGCGTCAACATCGCTGAGCAATCGGCTTGGCATCTCCAACGTCAATATCACAAATCGCACCACGGGCTGCAGGTGGTAAGGCATTGCCCTTTCCGATCAGCAGATATCTTTTCTTCCATATGATATTCTTCAACTGCTCGATCTGGTCTGGACTGTTAAGGTCTTGATCACCCACTTGTAAATCATCCATTGTAACTTCGGGCGAGTCGGCAGACACTTCAGGGAGGACTGCCATTTGTCTTTCCAGCTCCTGAATGTACTGTTCCCCGCCATCATGTATACAGACTTGTTCATCTTCTGGGGTGATATCACCTAGACCATATGGACCGGCTGAACGCCCCTGGTCTTGATCGACTGGCTGTCCTTCACTGATATCGGTCTGATTAGGAATACCGTCATGGTCCGACCTAGCAACTTCATGTTCCCCTTCTTCCGTTTCTTGCTCCGCTGTCGCCTGGTCTTGTGCTGACACCACGTTGACTAACCTTGGCTCGTCTACTTGATGGTCCACCGTTCCTGGTGACTGCGACGCCTTTCTTCGGACCAACATCTTTTTCGGGGTGACATAACGTGGTCTTTCCACTAAAGGTGAGGTATCCTCTTCCACCGAACCATCATCGCTGATAAGATCGGTGGTCGATTGGTACGCCAGGTTTTGCTATTCGACATACCGCCTCGACCCAATCGAGACGAACCCCATCTTCCTTGGTACCTTTCCTTCTGCTAGCCACATGCCGACAATAGTGTTATTGTCCAGTGCAGCGGCTTGTCACCGATATTGGTAACACGGACAAAATCACGTCGACCAGCACTCTTTACGAAGGTCGAGACCCACCGATCTCCCCTGGTCAACCACAACTTCCTCTAGCGAAAACCTTTCTCAACCGGGGTATCGGCAGACCGACCGACTGGGATAGTGAGGTCTTGATCCCACCGAATCAGATCGGTATACGAACCATACAGAGGTCTTCGACCAACCAACTGGACCTGGACCTCATCCGGGAGTGTAAGCACTCCATGTGACAGGTCTAGGCGAATACCAGCTGGGACCATGAAATCCATGCCTAGTAAAGCGTCCTGTCCAGCCAACTTGCTAACCCAAGCGCTGAAAAAGTAGACCAGAGATCCCGACAAAGTAATTTTCACACGCGTTCTTCCTTCGGTCATATAAGAGTTTTCACCGAACCCGACGCATTCTTGTCTCTGGGTATCGTCTATACGGCATCCGACCTTACGAGCAAAAACGGAGTCGATTATCGAGACTTCATCTCCAGAGTCGAACAACATCGTCGCTTTCTGGTTATTAATCTTGCCACAGGCTTTCGCCTGCTTGAACCATTTATCAGGCGCGTGATACTTCCAGTATCCGCGGGATTCTCCAGGCAGCAAGTCCAACTGCATAACCACCTTGGTCCGGGAGTACTCATCGGTCTTCAGACTGTAGACCGGATGGTCTCGGTCGACGCAATTTGGAATAGAACGTGTATTGTCGGTCTTATCCTCCTTGCCGACATATGCATAGATGTGAGCCGTAGAACGCTCGGCTCGATCCAGATTCCAACCTGGCGAGAGTTCTAGTTTAACATCTTTTCTGCGTCCGGCGGCAGCATCCCCGCGTGCTTGTCCGGCACGTACCACTTGCGTATCATGTTAAAAAATTCTTCAATCTTGCAGTGGCCGGCCTCGTGGATCTCTCCACATGACTTGAATACGAAGAGGCAGTGGTCCGTCGGATGGCCGCGTCTCTCGCACTTCTTGCATACCATCTTCTTCCAGCAGTTTGGACCATCATGTTTGCTCGACCCACAGTGGGAGCACTTCTGACGAGGTCGGTCTGGATCGGACTTGCTTCCGTTCCTTCCCTTCCGGTCCACCTGGTCGGACTTCGACTTGGTCTTCGGGACAGGTCCCGCAACATAGACGTAACGATACTGGTCTTCATCCGATGAATCCTGGCTGGATGGACTTCCACTTCCCCTTCTGACCCCGTGCTGTCATCAGCTACAATTGCCTTGACCGCTCGGGTCGGTCTGGTCCAAGGTCTCTTGACCGGATCGGTCTGGGTCTTGGAACGATAGCGACCTGATCCACCAGCGGTCTTCGCTCTCATACTACGAGACTGTTGCAACGTCCGCAGGGTCTGTTCGACTTCGCCCGCATCCTTAAGACGCAGTAGAGTAAGCTGGTCCGCCAGTTCTTGATCGTCAAGGGTACTAATATAGTGACCCACATGTTCTAAGGCGGCACCGTTCGGCGGGTTATTCTCTTTGATTGTTATGCCGGCGCGAAGTGCAGCCACGTTCAACCGATGCAAATACTCGATCGGTGTTTCGTCGGCCCGCTTCTGCATATGGTGGTACTTACGGGCGCTTGAAAATCCGGAGTTACAATATTGACCTTCAAACTCCGCACATAACAGGTCCCAGTCAGACCGGACGCCCCGACCCAACTGTTGAATCCAGTTCGCAGCCGGTCCTTTTAACAAATCCCGGAAGATTAAACAACGTTCGCTTTTTGGGTTCTGGTATCGCAGGAACGCAGACTTGACCCGACTGAACCAAGACCGGGCCTGGTCTTCATCAGCATCCTTGCCGGTGAAGTCCTTGAGGTCGGTCGTCGCGGTCATACGGATGCGCGGAATCGCAGCAGATCCAAAGTATTAGGCAGTAGTGGAGGCTAGGTTAGCCTTGCGCACCTTGCCTGCGCCTGTACCATCTGACCCACCATGGTCGTCAAGACCGCCGACCGACTCCATATCACAGTCACTTGTCTTGCTTGGTCTACGCGGTCTTGCGGGTTGCGGCTTGCGTCTTCCCTTGCCGGTTGGTTTATCACTTCTAATAGTCTTATCCATAGATGTTACCGATTCCATATCTACATCTTTGCAAACATTGACACCTTGACAGGTATACCGGTCTTGGACATGTGGGCGCATAGGTGGTCTAACCCGTTCTTCCATGAAACGTTGCATCATCGTCTCAAACATGGCTTGGACGTTGGCTGGCGTCATGGGCAACGTGTTGATACCCTCCTTTTGCGGAACTGAGGCCTGTGGGGCTTGCTGGAGCCCCGACTGGCAAACAGCCCCTTGCTGCCGCATGTCCCTTTTTTGTTCAGACCGGGCATGGTCCATCCCCATGGTCATCCGCTCGACACCGGTCTCCAACTCTGATGAGCTGTTAGAAGCCGGTGGAGACTGGTAGATCGATTCATCATCGGAACCAATGCCAACAAGCTCTGTGGAGGCTTCGGCGACCTTCATTGCCGTGGTGGGAGTTGGGCGGCGAACCGCCCCCACCAGTGGCACCAAACGGTCGTGGAGGTCCGACATCGACGCCTCCAGTCTCCAAGCATCAAATTCAAACAATTTATTGACACCGGCGGGGTTCTGCATTTTAATGCCAGCCTCCGCCAACATCGCCACCAAATTCTTGACGAGCAGTAATGGTCGATCACTCTGGATCGGCTCGGTAGTGGGACCGAGAAGACGGTCGGGGATATGGAGGTCCAACACCCGAAATACTTGGTTTTGGCGAACAAATCGCTTCAATTCAAAAACATAATACATCTTGTCCAGGTCTTGTTCGGTGATAGCCTCATCCCCGACCTTCGACTTTTCTTCGAAGTCATCTTCGTCGGGTGGCATTCCCAGCCCATTTTCTGGGCACCTTGGGTACCTTGGGGACTTTAGGGAGGTAGACCGGATCGTTCCAGTCAGCCTCCAAGTAATTTTCATCTTTTAGTTTTCCATCAATTTTTTCATTCATACACATAGGATCAGGACCTTGGCCCTGATCGTTTCCGTAACTATAGCAAGACCTGCTATAGTCCCGATCGGACCCGGTGAGAGCCTTTTGGAGAGGAAAAAACTTATTAATCCCGATCTGGTCCTCCGCCCGGCCAGATCGGACATCGCCATCTTTATCAACAACGAGAACGTAAGGCGATAGCCTTTCCTTACGTCCTCTCCAGAACGACTCTGTATTCAAATCATTCAAATCTTCGAATCCAACTTTTTGATGGAATATCAGCACGGTGATATCCACGATCACCAAGTGATCCGGGCACGCGCACCATTGTGGTGGAGTCAAGTTTGAAATCGAAAACATTAGCATCGATAACCTGACTACCACCATCGCGCCCAGCCTTCCAACTTTCGGAGGGGGTACTCCGCGGACCACCACTCGAGATCTGGTCCGATCGTCCGCTGCAAGCAGACGACCGGTCGTCATCAGAACCCACTTGGTCCGATTGTTTAGTGTCCATCTCACCTTGTGTACCCGATGGAATGGTCTAGTTACACACTCGGTGGATCGGGAAGCAGATTGGATCGAACCGGTCTTGAATATAGAAGACCGATCTGGGTAGGTATCTCTGGGGAGGAACTCTTCACCCCAGACACAAACAGGCCAAAAACACTTCCAAGAGATAACTTCCAATAGGTCGATCGTCCAAACGATCAAGACCTGACCAATACGAAATAAAAGAGGGTATACCGACCGTTCCGGTCTAGCCCCTGACCACTACGAAATAAGACCAAAACCGGTCTAGTTTCCAACCAATATTAAAACAAGCCAATATGTCCGCGTAAAGACCCAATATGCTCGTGAAACTCCACAAACGATATCTCCACGCCAAGACCAATCCAGTGAATTGCACGTTCCAAACGTACTTGAGTTGAGGTGTTGAGATCGCCAAATCGTACTCCCGTCGAGGGACTTCCGGTGGGCCAAAGTGCGTGTGCGGCGCGTCCAGACCAGGTATAATGGGCGAGAGGGGATAATTCGACCCTCTTCCCCCAAACACTCCACGGAGGGTGGAGGCGACTAGTGTACGAAAAGGGAAGAACGGCGACCCCTAGCTGTGGTGTGAACCAAGACCAGAAGAGGTTTCAGCCGCTTATCCGAAAGCTAAAAGATTTCCTTACTTAAAGGTATAACCTCTGTCCTAAAAGGTAAAACCACAACTAAAATACTACTACCCTATAGTCCCTAAATGTATCCCCACAAAAATATGTAAAATACCCAAAGTCGGGTGACGAACCAAAACTTGCGTTCTTGACACTTCTTGAGTCTGATAGGCTGAAAAGCCCCCCTTGTTTAAACCAATCCGAAATTAGACCAAATGCGTTGACAAAACTTGACCAGAAGTGTGCCAAATTTTGGGCACGCTTCTCCACATGGTGAAGTGCATGTGAAAATTATTGACCAGTTTGTACCAGTGTACCGGTTTTTAAGGTAGATCGACCGGGTTGGCTGAAAGGACGGAGTATTTTGGGCCAATCGTGTGATTTGTATGTTTTGTACGCGGATTTGGGTGAGTCATATGATATTGCGTGTACATTACATATTTCATGTTTGTACATATTGGGGACCGTAGGGAGATAGGATTGGTTTAGTTTTGGTTTTTCGTTCTAAGAGCCTTTTTGGTTTTTCCGTCTGTCTTGGTCGTTAACACCTCAACAAGGAAGTCATTCGCATCTTTGCGCCGTACATCAGTAGCCTCTGCACGCCGCGGAGTGTTTGGGATAAGAGTGTCGAGTAATCCCCTCTAGCTCATTATACCCGGCCGGGACGCGTTACAGACGCACTTGACCCGCCGGAAGTCCCTCGACGGGAGTACGCATTGGTCGGCTTCCCAAGCCTAAGTTACACACGTTTGGAACGTGTAAGCAAGTTTTTGGATTGTTACGTGAAGATATCACAGACGCACTTCGCCAGCCGGAAGTCCCTCGACGGGAGTACGCATTTGTCGGCTTCCCAAGCCTAAGTTACACACTTTTGGAACGTGTAAGCAAGTTTTTTGATTGTTACGTGGATATATCGTTCGTGGAGTTTGTTACATTCTCGTTGGATCTCCATATTGGAATATTGGTCTTTTATTCTCGCATTGGTTGGGATCTACGATCGGTTAAGCGATCTGCCCTTTGGAGTATACTTACTCTGAGTATAATTGGTCTGCCCGTACCCAGGGTGAAGAATTCCGCCCAGGGTACACCACCCAGCGGTCTCACGTTTAAGGCCCAAATCGATTCAAGACGACGATCCACCAAGTGTGTAACCAGCCCATTACATCGGGTACACAAGGTGATATGGAGACGCGAAAATCGGACCAGGCGTCCTATGCTGATGATCGGTAGTCTGCTAGCAGCGGACGATCAGATCGGATCGTAGGCGAAGGTTCGCGGGGTACCCCCCCCCGTCAATTGGAAGGACGGGCACGGTGGTGGTCAGGTTCTCGACACTACGGTGTTCGATTTTGAACTTGGCTCCACCACAATGGTGCGCGTGCCCGGATCACTTGGTGATCGTGGATATCACCGATATGATATCTCGCGAAGAATAGATTATAACGAGTTAAATGTGGAATCGTTCTGGAGAGGATATAAGGAACGGCTATCGCTTTATGTTCTCGTTGTCGATAAGGGTGGTGATGTCCGATCTGTCCGGGTGGAGGACCAGATCGGGATTAATAAGTTTTTTCCTCCCCATAAGGCTCCCACCGGAGCCGATCGGGACAATAGCAGGTCTTGCTATAGTTCCGGAAAGGATCAGAACTTTTTTCCTGATCCTATGCATTTAAATGAATGTTTTGATGAAAAAGTAAAAGATGAAAACGACTTGGAGGCTGATAGGAACGATTCTATCCATTTTCCCAAGGTCCCCAAGCAGAGTCTCAGAATGCCGTCCGATGAAGACGACTTGGAAGAAAAGTCGCAGGTCGGGGATGGGGTTATCAAGGAAGAAGACCTGACCAGGATGTATTAGATCAACGAGTTAAATCGATTTACTCGTGAGGACCAGTTCATGCGGATCTTAAACCTCCATATCCCCGATCGCCTTCTCGGACCCATACCGAGCCGATCCAAAGCTATCGGCCGTTGCTATTGGTGAAAAACCTGCTGGCGATGTTGGCTGAGGTCGGAATAGAAGTACAAAGCCTCGCCAACGTACATAAACTGTTTGATCTGGACACTTGGAAGCTGGAGATGTTGATGTCGACCCTTCATGATCATTTGGTGCTGTTGGTGGGGGCGGTTCGCCACCCAACTCCCACCGTGGCATTGAAGGCCGCTGAGGCCACGGCAGCACACGATGATGTGTGTTCCGATGATAAATCGATGTATCAGTCTCCATTTTCCTCTAATAGCTCATCGGAGTTGGAGGTCGGTGTTGGGCGGATGACCATGGGGGTGGATCATACCCCCATGGGAGCATAAAAAGGACGTGCGGCACCATGGGGCTGCATGCCGGTCGGGATCCAGGAGCCCCCACAGGTTTCAGTACCGCCAAAGAAGGATGACAACACGCTTCCCATGACCCACGCTAACGTCCAAGCCATGTTTGAGGCAATGATGGAGCGTTTCATGGGAGATCGATGCAGATCACCTCCGCGCCTTCATGCTCAGGACCGATCTGCCCGGCAAAATGTCAATATTTGCCGGGATGTAGATATTGAGTCAGTAGCATCAGTGGACAAGGCCACTCGAGGTGTTAAATCAATTGGAAAAGGAAGACGCAAGCCGCAACCAGCTCGATCGCGCCGATCAAGCAAGAACAGTGATTATGACATGGAGTCGATCGGCGATCCGGATGACCACTATGGGTCAGACGGCGAAGGTGCGGGCAGAACGTGCAGGGCTAACATAGCCTCTACGACCGCCTTTGATTTTGGATCTACTGCGATACCACGCATTCGCATGGCTGCGGCCACTGTTCTCAAGAATTTCACTGGCAAGGACGCCGACAAGGAGCAAGCCAGATCGTGGTTTGGTCGGGTCAAGTCTGCTTTCTTGCGGGATCAGACACCAAAAAAGGAACGGTGTTTGATCTTCAGAGATCTGCTGAAAGGACCGGCTGCGAACTGGATCCAACGGTTGAGTCGGGATGTCCGATCTGACTGGGATCTGCTATGTTCATAATTTGAGGGGCAGTACTTCAACTACGGATTCTCTAGCGCCCGCAAATACCATCATATGCATAAGCGGGGCGACGAGACGCCGATTGAGTATTGCACCGTTTGAACTTGGCTGCAATTCACGCTGGGATAGTGATCAAGGAAAACAACCCGCCGACCGGTGCCGCTATGGAGCACGTGGGTCACTATATCAGTAACCTTGATGACCAAGAGCTGGAAAATCAGCTCACTCTGCTGCGCCTCAAAGATGTGTGGGAAGTGTAGCAGACGTTGCGGACGTTGCAACACTTACGCAGCATGAGGGCGAAGGTAGCCGTTGGATCGGGTCTCTACAGATCTAAGACCCAGACCGATCCGGTGAAGAGGCCCCTGACCAGATCGGCCCGTGCTGTTAAGGCGATCGAGACTGAAGACAGCACTGGATCGGAAGAAGAAAGTAGCGGCCACTCCAGTCGGAGTAAGACGAGGACCAACATCGCCACATCTTCGTCACGGAACCTTCCCCAAGAACTAGATCGACGCCTAACCAGGCAGATCTGAAGGGCAGGAGTGGAAACAAGCCCGATCCGGACCGACCTCGCAAGAAGTTTTCTCACTGCGGGTCAAGAAAGCACGATGATCAGGACTGCTGGAAGAAGCTGATATGCAAGAAGTGCGAAAGACGCGGCCACCCCATCGACGATTACTGCCTCTTCGTGTGCAATTCATGTGGAGAGATCCACGAGGCCGGCCAGTGCAAGATCGAAGAGATCTTCAATCTGATGCGCAGTGGTATGTGTCGGGTAAGCACGCGGGGATGCTTCCACCTGACGTTGAGAAGATGTTAAACTAGAACGCTCGCCAGGTTGGAATCTGGATCGAGCCGAGCGGTCTACGTTTGGCATCTATGCATATGTCGGCAAGGAGAATAAAACCGACAATACATGTTCTGTTCTCAATTGCATCGATCGGGATCATCCGGTCTACAATCTCACGACCGATAAATATTCCCGATCGAAGGTGGTCATTCAGCTAGATCTGCTGCCCGGGTAATCTCGCGGATACTGGAAGTATCATGCGCCCGACAAATGGTTTAAACAGGCGAAAGTCTGTGGTAAGATAAATAACCAGAAAGCGACGATGTTGTTCGATTCTGGGGCCGAAGTCTAGATTATTGACTCCGCCTTTGCTCGTAAGGTCTGATGTCGTATAGACGATACCCAGAGACAAGAATGCGTCGGGATCGGTGAAAATTCTTATATGACCGAAGGAAGTACGCGCGTGAAGATCACCCTATCGGGTTCGTTGGTCTACTTCTTCAGTGCTTGGGTTGGTAATCTGGCCGGTCATAATGCCCTGTTAGGCATGGATTTCATGGTGCCTGCGGGTATTCGCCTTGATCTGTCTCATGGAGTGCTTACACTCCCGGATGAGGTCCAGATCCAGTTAGCTGGTCGGCGGCCCCTATACGGATCGCACACCGATCTGGTCAGGTGGGACCAAGATGTCACCATTCCAGTCGGCCAATCCGCTGATACCCCGGTCGACAACGGTTTTCGATCAAGGAAGTTATGGGTGACCAGGGGCGATCGGTGGGTGTCGACCTTTGTGAAGAGCGCCGGCCGATATGATTTTGTTCGAGTCACTAATATCGGTGACATGCAGCTTACACTCGACAACAATACTATTGTTGGCATGTGGATGGCGGAAGGGAAAGTGTCAAGAAAGATGGGGTTCGTCTCGATCGGATCAAGACGGTATGTTGAGTGGCAGAACTTGGCATACCAAGCGACCACCGATCTGATCAGCGATGATGGACCGGTGGAAGAAGATACCTCACCTATGGTGGAACGACCCAGCTATGTAACCCCAAAGAAGATGTTAGTTCGAAGAAGGCACCGCAATCGCCGGACACGGTGGACCATCAAGCAGATGAGCCAAGGTTCGTCAACGTGGACACAAGAACAGGCGACAGCGGAGACGGGAATAGAAAAAAGGAAACATGGCATTGCTGGGGCGGACCACGATGGCTCGGCTAAGTAGCTCAATGTAGCTGAAAGGCATCCCGCCGATCGGGAACAGCAGTGTTCAACCGATCAGGTCGGTTTGGGTGATATTGCCCCGGAAGACAATCAATTTTGTATCCATGAGGGAGGGGATCAATATATTCAGGAGCTTGAGAGCCATATTGCATCCCTCCCTGAAGTGTCTGCTGATCCGCCCGAAGTCACCTTGGACGATCTGCAAGTGGGTGATCGGGATTTCAACAGTCCCGATCAGATCGATCAGCTAAAGAAGATTATATGGAAAAAGAAACATCTGCTGATCGGGAAAGGCAACGCCTTACCCCCTGCTGCTCGCGTAGCGATCTGTGACATCACGTGGGTGATGCCAAGCCAATCTCCCAGCGATGCCGACGTGTGGCGCCACAGTACCACGAAAAATTGTCCGATCTTATTAAAGGACTGTTGGCTACTAAGATCATTAAGCCGTCGACCTCGCCGTGTGCCTCACCGATCGTGATTGTGATCAAGAAGAACGGTGTCGACATCAGGTTGTGTATCGACTATCGGTTGGTAAATCGGTTGACCAAGCTTATGGTGTACCCGATGCCGCTGATCAGCGATCTACTAGAAGACCTTGACAAGACTCTGTGGTATTGCTCACTAGACATGGCAAGTGGATTTTGGTGGTTTCGATGAACGATCGGGCTCGCAAGATCTCCACATTTGTTATACTGTTCGGTCTGTTCGAGTGGAACCGTATGCCGTTCTGTTTGAAGAACGCGCCCCCGTCTACCAGAGGCTGATTGACAACTCATTGTATGGACACTTCAAGATCAGTACCGATCGGGACCCCACCGAAAACCATGATGTATTTACAGAGGGTGAACTCGATCGGGAAAGGAGACCGTCCGTTCTGGGGAGGCGATCGTATATAGACGACATTCTGATCCCTGCTTCGTCATGGAGCGATCTGTGCGAGAAGGTCGAACGGTTGTTGGAGACATGCGATCGCTGGAACCTGTCGATCAGTGCTGTGAAGAGTTCTTGGGGTATGTCCAAGGTCGCCTATTGGGTCATATGGTGTCAATCAGTGGGCTGTAGGCCAATCCCAAGGATATAGAGTCACTGAGCAACCTCCCGTTTCCCAGATCACTGAAGGCAATGCAGGCCTTCTTAGGGAGCTTAAATTACTACAGCCGCTTCATTGAAGACTTCGCGATTTACGCGGCCGTGCTGTACGAGCTCCGGGAAGTCGACTACCATATGTTGCGCGAAGGAGATCGGGCAACTTTACGGGAGGGCTGCGACTCTGATCTGCCCGCAGATTTTCCGCAGGTGGAGGCAGAGGATCACATGAAGCGTGAACAGGTTGCTTTCGGTATGCTGAAGGCCAAGATGGCAACGGCACCGATTCTCAGACACTTTGATCCGGAAAAAATGCCGATCTTCATTGTGTACGATAGTAAGTGGGCCATTTCTGCCACTCTAGTGCAAGAACATGATGGAGTGTACCACCCGGTCACTTTTATGAGCCGGACGTTGAAGCCGAACGAAGTTAACTATGGGATCGTCGAAAAGGAAGTTCTGGCTTTACTACGGATTTTTTATGTGTGCTACAAACTACTGGTCGGCCGATCTGTAAAGGTTCTTTCGAGGAAGTCTACATTGGACTGGATGTTAACAGCCAATGGGATAGACGGTCGGCTCTGATGATGGTCAGAGATCTTGTCACAGTGGTCCCTCGAATTCGTCAAGTGCACCAAGGGAGAGGAGGAGATATTGGGCACATTGGCTGCCAGTATCACCCTCCGGTCTGAAGTGGATGAAGCTCTGATGGCGTTTGCCCCAAAGAAGCAACCTCGACAGTAAATCTCGCTGCCGCCACCGATCGTCGATCGGGATGAGGAACTCCTGATCTTGAGTTTCGACGGATCGGCTAGCGTGAAGAAGAAGGTCGGACCCTATTGTGCCATACTGTTGAAGTTACCACAATGGTTTATAGTAGCAGCCGCAGCCTATTTCACGCCTGACATAACGGTCAACGAGGCGGAATATCGGGGACTCCTTCTATGTCTTGATTTGTTGTCATCACAAAAAAAGGGCGGATCATCATATGTGGTGACTCCAACCTAGTGATAAGGCAGATCACCGAGGAGATCGACTGTAAGGCGACACGGCTGAAGTTGCTGAATGATCGGGTGATGAAGGCACTCTATCTGTCTATTTAAATAACATTTTTTGTATTCGGAGTTTCTAAGAATTTAGACCATCCCAACCACAATCTATTGCACGTGAAACGGTATTGGAACAGAAGCGCCGATCACCTCGCGACCCAAGCTATGCGGGACCAGATCGGGGCGACGATCACCGAGGAGGCCGTTCTACATGAACTTATGAACATAAACAGGCTCCCGGAGTTGATCATGCCCAAGGACAGACCTGATCAGGTGCATGTGATGACGGCGACTAGATCGCGAACTCGGAAGTCTCGCCGATCGTTCCCAAAGGAAAGGCTGAGTGAGTACGTAGTACAACAGCTAGGGGCGGAACGGATCCTCGAGGCGCAGGACGAGGAAGAGTGGATCGTCAAATTGAAAGCCTATCTGCGCGGTGAACTGTCCAAGTTAACAAATGATCAGGAGAAAGAGTGTGCCAAGATCGCGGACAGTTACGATGTGGATGAAAATGGATTGCTATATTACTGACGTGACACTGATCAAGACAGTGCCGATCGAGATCGACTGGCGAAACTGGTGATCCCTGAGTTGCTACAGCCGGATGTCCTTCATCACTACCATGTGAGTCTATAAGGGGGACATCAAGGCATAGGCAGAACATATCACAAGATCAGGGCCCACTTTCACTGGAGAGGAATTTTTCGGAGCGTGCAGAAATATGTGGGCTTTTGCACAGATTTCGAGACCGGAAAGGGCAGACCGATAATCAAGGGCCGATTGCCCGGAAAAATCGAGGCTACCCTTTCCAGGTGATAGCAATGGATCACATACCGTCGCTGCCCAGATCGAGACGCGGCAACACTGAGCTGCTGATCTGGATCGACCTATTCACTGGTCTGGTGATCGCAAAGGCTAGTGCATCCCGATCTGCGGAGCAGATCACCCAGAGTTACGAGGAAGGCGTGTTCAGAAGGTTCGGCGCCAGCGAAGATATTAGACACGATCGGTACCCGGTTTTATGGCTGAGGTGTTCCGATCGTTCAACAACATGCTAGGCCAGAAGAAGAGCGCAATGATGGCATATCGTCCGCAAGCGAACGGATCGGCTGAACGCATGGTGCAGACAATAACAAGGACGATTAAGATGTATGTGGCTGACCAGACCAACGTGACTGGGATGAGTATACAGAGAGAATGGTATTCGCACTCAACTCTTCAACCGATCGGGTCCGAGGAGAAACGCCTTTCTATCTGGATTATGGATGGGACCCTCGATCGACACTAGAAGCGGCAATACCGATCGGCTGCACTCGGACCCGCGATCGCGATGCCCGTCGATGGCGCATGTAGGTCCAGAAGAACTATAAGCATGCGAAGGAAGTCGTCAACGAAAAGTTGCGTCAGGCCACACAAGATCGAGCAGATCGGAATAACGATCAGGTCCTCCCTCATGGTATTGAACCAGGGGAGAGGGTATGGTTATACCTCGATCGGGTCAAGGAAGGCTATGCGAAGAAGTTGGCTCATATGTGGCACGGTCCTTTCCGTGTAGCAGAGCTGATCGGTGAGCACGCTGCCCGTCTGATCACGATCGGCACGGATTATAAAGTTTTTCCGATCGTGCATGTGTCCAAACTGAAGCTGGTTGGAGAGTTCCCCGATCGGCCTAAAATACCCTGTCTGGTGGACGAAGCGGGGAGATTCGATTTTGACGAATCTCTGCTGCCGGAAGACAGTTGGGAAAGGCCATTGGAAGAGGACGAACTCGAGGTGGAAAAGGTGCTAGATGTCCGATCGGTCAAGAAGACGCGTTTCGGTCGCACCCACCGAGAATATCTGGTCCGCTGGAAGGATCATGACGAAGCAACTTGGATCGACGAATTCGATCTAAATTGTGGAGAACTGCTACGAGAGTTCGAGCGAGAACGAGTCATTCGGAATCGCTTCGCAGTGATGCAGACTCATGAATATGAAGATCAAGACACGCAGTAGCACCGATCAGTATACCGATCGGTGTGAATATGTGTAAGGTCTGAATTATTGTGAATTAGTGTGATGAACTGTGATGAACTGGAGTAGTGTAGTGACGAACGTGGTAATAATTTCGCGATGTGGATGGAAACTGTGTACGATAACGTGTTGGTGCAAGTTTGGAGAAAGTGATGAAATTTGGTCAAGTGATTGGATGATCAGGAATTTGAAAAGAATGATGACATGTATTATGGATTATCTGGTCAGCTAACTGCCGCATCATGATTCGCAGTCACCCCACATACGACCAATAGTCAATGCTGGATGGTCTTCGATCTGGTCCTGATGCCGATTGCGCCAGGGCTCCTTCCGATCGAGCTGTATCAAGGCGCCTTTCAGGTCTGCGATCGGCTCGTCACAATGAAGACCGGTATATCAGTTGCCGTCCTCAGTCAACTCCCCGGGGCTCTCAAAACGACGCTTGGCCATATGGAGAAACACCGGATACAGAAAGATGTCGATGTCGCACTTGCGGGCCAGCATCCCTTCCAGATTTAACTGGCATAGGGTCAGCCAGGCCTCGCCCGCCCGACTACGGCGCTGTTTCCGGCTCTTCTGAAACAGGATCAGGTCTTGGTCACGTAACTTCCGACCCACGGGAAGGAGGAGATAATGGGTAGACTCCCAGATCACCTGGCAGTGGGCTGTATTATAAGCCCGAAGTCGACCCAGAAGCGAATCTATCCAAGGAGTCGACGCGAATATGGAGTCTAACTTGGCGCTGAGCAGCACTTCCCATGGTCGATCTCAATACAGACGGGAGATTTGCGGTCCTGTGACTAGATCCGCCCGCCACACAGACAGGTCAGGGGTTTTCAAGGCTGGAGGGAAGAGCCCTAAATCTGGTCGGGACATCGACCGGACGAGATCTTGCTTGGTCAGGGATGATCGGTGCAAGCTACCGATCTACCCCGGTGACCATGGCAAAGTGGCATCTGAAGTCAACGATGGAAGAGATCGATCTCCGATCGACACCCCTTTCAATCGGGCGTGATGGCGCAACCCAGATGTGCCGGGATGGAAGGAAGGTACCGATCCGGTCAACTCACGCGTTCGTGAAACACCATCGCCTTGGGAGCTGATCACCTGATGAGCCCCCGATGCAGACTTCGCTGGAACAGGACCTCGGCGTTGATCGGATCGGGACTTAGCCAAAGCAGTGAACAAGAACACAGAATCTCCCGATTCGTTCCCCGAGTCCTCTCCGGAGAAGATCTCCATATACTTGGTGTGAGCAGCGCGGGGGCGTAAGGGCGCATGCTATTTGGCGATGGTAGATGTGTCTGCTGCGTCCGATCCTGGGCTTGGAGGATGCGCCTGCGTCTTGGCCTTCTTTTGACGCACCGCTCGCTTCTCCTCGAGTTCGGAGTCGCGCGCTATGCCCCGCGCCCTTGAGCCCTTCGACGCGTCCTTACGCTTCTTGGAAACTTTTGGAATATTGGTATATTGACTTTTGGCCAATGAGTGGCGTCGTTTTCGATCTTGGTGCAGATCGATCAGGGCGGCCGATGCAGATCGGCCAATGCTGGAATCTGCAGCCGGACGCCGGTACAGTAAGTCGGTCAGCTGTTGGTGGCACCGATTAACGGCCGCCCAACGATGGCTTGACTCCTGAGTTCAGGCGTCCGATCGGCTCTGGAAGGACTCGACCTTCTCGATCTGGTCCTTGACCACGACTTGCAACTCGCCGATATGCCTATACAGGTCACCCTGTTGGGTGCGGAGTAAAGTCCGATCGGACTGATCCTCCAACCTATGCCGGTTGACCAACGCAAGTTGCTCCCGTAGGTGTGACCTGTAGGCCTCCAAGCGAGACAGATCGTGGCGTGCGCCGATAATCCCGTCCAAGATCGGTCGGAGCTGATCGCAGTGGTCATGAGAGTGCCGATCAGACGCGAGTAGGCCGTCAAACGCTCTGGCGATGTCGGTTGGCAGCCGATCTACACGCGAAGGAAGGTTAGACCAGACCCAAGATGTAGACAACTACCAATCAGCTTACCTCGTGTTTTTTGTTGGGCGATCTGGGCCCGGAGATGCGCGTTTTCGTCGATCACCTCCTGCAACCTTGTGGACATGGGAATCAAAGTATCCACCTCCTTCTGAAGTTGCAGGAGCGATGTATCCTTTGTGGACAACTGCGACTGAAGCTCCCGGACATCTTCCGGAGCTGATCGACCCCGATCTGATGCCCATCCGGTGTGTCGGAATCTGGAGTGTTGTGAGGGCTGTCAGATCGGGCCGATCGGGGAGGTGAATTGACATGGGGCGATTGGGAACACGGGGCACCTGCAGCAACGACCGTCAAGAGAGGTTACAAGATGATAAGGTGCACAAGGACAAATACCTGGAGAGGGCGGATTCGAAGATCTGTACATCGGTGAAGTCCACTACTGCGAAGATCTGGGATGCCAACTGGTGGTGAGATCGGGTCGCTACCGTTGCGCGGCTGCGACCAGACCCAGGGGCGGCTGTGGTGAAGTGCAAGTGAAAATTATTGACCAGTTTGTACCAATGTACCGGTTTTCAAGGCAGATGGACCGGGTTGGCTGAAAGGACGGAGTATTTTGGGCCAATCGTGTGATTTGTATGTTTTGTACGCGGATTTGGGTGAGTCATATGATATTGCGTGTACATTACATATTTCATGTTTGTACATATTGGGGACCGTAGGGAGATAGGATTGGTTTAGTTTTGGTTTTTCGTTCTAAGAGCCTTTTTGGTTTTTCCGTCTGTCTTGGTCGTTAACACCTCAACAAGGAAGTCATTCGCATCTTTGCGCCGTACATCAGTCGCCTCTGCACGCCGCGGAGTGTTTGGGAGCAGAGGGTCGAGTAATCCCCTCTAGATCATTATACCCGGCCGGGACGCGTTACAGACGCACTTGGCCCGCCGGAAGTCCCTCGACGTGAGTACGCATTGGTCGGCTTCCCAAGCCTAAGTTACACACGTTTGGAACGTGTAAGCAAGTTTCTGGATTGTTACGTGAAGATATCACATACGCACTTGACCATCCGGAAGTCCCTCGACGGGAGTACGCATTGGTCGGCTTCCCAAGCCTAAGTTACACACGTTTGGAACGTGTAAGAAAGTTTTTGGATTGTTACGTGAAGATATCACAGACGCACTTGGCCAGCCGGAAGTCCCTCGTCGGGAGTACGCATTGGTCGGCTTCCCAAACCTATGTTACACACGTTTGGAACGTGTAAGCAAGTTTTTTGATTGTTACGTGGATATATCGTTCGTGGAGTTTGTTACGTTTTCGTTGGATCTCCATATTGGAATATTGGTCTTTTATTCTCGCATTGGTTGGGTTCTACTATCGGTTAAGTGATCTGCCCTTTGGAGTATACTTACTCTGAGTATAATTGGTCTGCCCGTACCCAGGGTGAAGAGTTCCGCCCAGGGTACACCACCCAGCACGGTCTCACGTTTAAGGCCCAAATCGATTCAAGACGACGATCCACCAAGTGTGTAACCAGCCCATTCCATCGGGTACACAAGGTGAGATGGAGACGCGAAAATCGGACCAGGCGTCCTATGCTGATGATCGGTCGTCTGCTAACAGCGGACGATCATTTCGGATCGTAGGCGAAGGTTCACGGGGTACCCCCCCCTGTCAGTTGGAAGGCTGGTCACGATGGTGGTCAGGTTCTCGACACTACGGTGTTCGATTTTGAACTTGACTCCACCACACGTTTTTGAATCCCCCTAATATATACTTTTGTTTTTACATCTTATCGACTCATCGCCTCTACCGTCGGTCGAGAAGCGGCTTCTTCGCGCTTTCTTACGCACACACTATCTGATCAAAAGTGTCAGGCCAGATAGTATATGTTGAGCACTCTTTCCTTTCACCATGTCGTAATCGTAATATGTTGGAACAGACGATCTTGCGCAGTAGAAGTTAGTCCGCTTGACGTCTGAAGTCAGGCGGTATGCGTGTGCTGGGGCTCGAAATAGAGCCGCCGCTAGATGTGCTTTACAGTCCTGCCAGTGAGTTTAAAAAACGAGAAGTGAAAATATATTATGTAATTAAAAGAATTTAAGCCAATAATATCTGCTTAAGCCCACTAAGCGTTATAAGCTTGAAATCTTCTAACACAATGTATCCAGGGATTTACAGCCAATCCGTTTCTACCATGAGATTTCACTTGAAAGCCAAATATGGCTACACCAAAAATAGACATAAATACAGTCCTTAATCCACTTGTTTCCAACGTAAAGTTTCCACGTGCGTCTGTGTAATTAGTCTCCAGGTTCGTAAACCAAACTTAGCTAGATATTCCACTTGAGTGCACTCCACAAAAATGTAATGCCAAACGATATCTCCACTGTATTCAAACACAATCACTTCTTGATCAAAATATAGAGTGCACGCAAAAAGTAGCGTCCGCGAACGAAGTGTCAGTTAAGCCGTTAAAGAAAAAAATGTACAAGTGATTTTATTTGACTAGATTAAATTATAGTCCGTCACAAATTATAAAATTGTGTATACCTATTTTCTGCACTTGCGCGATGATGCATCAAACTTGGAATACCGAAGCGTTTCAGCTCATATTCGTATTCTAACACTCCTTCTCATCACTGCGCACTTCGAAAACAGGTTTCACTTAGTGTTCCATTAAGCCAATCTTTGTCCTTATGTCCTCGAACCTTGGCGTCTCCAGTTACTTCGTGAACATATCCGCGATCATGTCTTGCGTACCCTTGTATCGAACTTCAACATTTCCATCCATCTGCTTCAAAACCAGGAACTTGGTACGCAGGTCCACATGTTTTATCTTCGCCGATTTTTTTCTCCTTCTAAGAACTTGATCGCTGCTTGATAGTCCGAATGAAGCACCCTCGGCAACTTAACTTTCAAACCGATTTACGTGAGTAGTTCAAACACTCGTAACACTTCGCATTCGACGTGAGAGGCTGCGTAAAACTCTTCCTCCATGGTTGATTGCGAAACGCATCCTTGCCGCTTACAAACCTAGTACAAATTAATTCCATCCAGCGTAATCAAACCTACCGTCACATATTTCCGATCCGTCTTGTATCCAGCGTAGTATACATCACTTTATGCCACCAATTCAATCGAATCTTCCTTCTCAATCTTCCTTAACACCTCCATCTTCAGTTTCAACTGCTTCGTTCCTTTTAGGTACCTCAAAATCCTCTTCGCCAGGCTCTAATCAAAAGCCTTCGGCGCATGCGACTGCCGCGTCGCTCTGTGATTAGCGAAAACGATGTCTGGCCCAGTGCATCTTGCTATTCAAAGGAGGGATCCAACAAGTGACTGGACATCTCTCACTGCAGGCGATCCGTCACTAAGCTTGACCAGCAGATCGGCTTGTTTCTCCATGCTATTGTCGTCGTAATCGCTTCCAATCGTTGTCTTAACGCTATTAGCGTTCGTTAATCCATATTCATCCACGGGACAACTTATCATTACTTCTTGATCCAGATAGTAGCCGTCGTACGTCACCCTCATCCCTAGAGACTTCGATACTTAAACTAGATCTTTGATATCTAGAATCTTCATGTCTTCAAAGAAAGTCTCCACCAGTCCTTCGTGAGTCCCCGTAACTAGTAGACCATCCACGTATACCCCAACGACCACAATATTTACTCCATTCCGCTTGACATATAGTCATAAGTCAGTACAACGCTGCGAGATATCCAATTTCAATAACTTTTCTTGTAGTAGACGGTTCCACCAACGGCCTGCCTTTTTTAAGCCATACAAAGTTTTCCTCAACTTCAAACCATCTCGTTTACGTTCCCAGCCTTGAAACTTCATCAAAACTTCCTCTCTAAATTCATTTCCTTAGGAATATAGAGATAAATGTCGTGCTCTTCTTCGAGGGCCTTCACGTAAGCGTTTGGAATGTATCCATGCTTCACCTTCACGTTCCACTTCCTTGCCAAACCCAGTATGACTTTAAGCGTCCCCATATCCATGACTGCTGCAAACGTAAGTTCATAGTCCACGCCAAAACGCTACTCATTCCCACACGCGACCAGCCGATCCTTGTGTCTCTCCACGCTACCATTTGCGTCTGTCTGGTCTTGAATACCAATTTTGTGTGTAACGGTCTACATCCATCGTTCTTCTTCATAATAGTCCATACTTCGCTCATTTCGAGAGCCATAATCTCCAGTTCTATCGTCACAATCCACTCCTGCTTGCGCCTTCTATTCATTGCTTCGGTGTAGTTCCTTGGATCCATTTCGTTAACTACGTTCACCTAACAGCTGTCTTCAATCACTAAGTTCGTATCTTGCTTGGTATCTTTTTTTCATCCGCATTCTTCTTTGCAAAATTTCTTGTCAAATGCCGGTCTCTCGTCCAGGATTTTTTCTTCTTCTTGCCATTTCTGCTTGCATTCTTTTTCAACGATACTTTCTTCACTGCTATCGCCTTCAGTTCTTGCTCCTTCTAACTCTCCGCCGCTTCCATCAAGATAAAGTCGCCGTAACTGTTTATTCTGCGTATCATTTAACGTCTCCAAATTTTTAATGTACTGCGTGACTACCACTTTCTGAACCTTCTTCAGAAACACCTTGTAGCCCTTGACTTCCTCGCTTTTCCCTATGATCAATACAACTTGTGCCCTGTGGGACAGTGAGTCCTTTCCTGGGTTCCGCTACACAGTACACGGAGACCCAAACACAACAATCTCTCCAAGGCGCGGCTTCTTTCCAGTCAACATTTCTATTGGCGTGATCTGTCTCGGATTCGCGTTTGTCGGGCTTGTGTTCAAGATAAAAGCCGCGTAATCCACCGCGTCACCCCAAACGACAAATTCAATCCACACGCAAACAGCATGCATCGTGCCATATTGATTATGATACGATGCATTCTCTCATCTTTCCCGTTGCTCGCTTGATTCCCGCTTCACTCACTTGTCTTCCAATGCATGTACCCCTGCAAAAATGTTCCAAGTTCTTAAATTCCGCGCCTCCGTTCGTGCGTAAAATGTGCACCTTTCATTCACAATCTTCTTTAAAAAAACGCAATGGAATGCTCGAACTTCTTGGCTGCCATGTCCTTGGTCTTCGACAAAAAAACGCGAACGTAATTTATCTTGTGATCTACGAAATTCACTATGTATCAGTTGCCAAGTCTATACTTGAGTGTGATTGGACCTTTCAGGTCCGGACAAATCACACCTTCGACCCTGTCGATAGGCAAATGCTCGCCACTATCCTTTTTTGCCTGTTAACCCTTGGTCTGCTTACCCTGTGCGCAGGTAAGACAGTTCATTCGCTTGTTATCATTAAGCTCGATTCCAAAGCCGGGATCTTTCGCTAGTTTTTCAATAACATCATAACTTAGATGCCACATAGGTGAATGGAAGTGCATCAATAATCCAT
Source organism: Peronosclerospora sorghi (assembly GCA_026184515.1). Classification (NCBI taxonomy): domain Eukaryota; phylum Oomycota; class Peronosporomycetes; order Peronosporales; family Peronosporaceae; genus Peronosclerospora; species Peronosclerospora sorghi. Next base: position 30,925,081 of record CM047580.1, read on the forward strand.
GCTGAACATCATCATTCTTTCGTAATTCTACTTCATTTCCGTAATTGCTGCCATGACGATAACTCCAAACTTTTTCTTCGGTATATCCACCCGAACATTCACCGTCAAAACCTTGTTAATCTAGTCCACATCGAAAATGCTCTCACCAGTCGCTTGATGCTTGATCACTCTTTGACTGCCCACGTAAGCTAAGCCACAGCCCTTATCTTCTAAGAGACCGTACGAAAAAACATTTCGCGCTAAATTTTCCACGTAATTCACATTTTCGACCTTAATAAGCCTTTCCACATCTCCACAGCTTACGTAAATTTGTTGATCTCCTTTCATTCCAATCTTCAACTTCTTTCTGTCAGCTTGAATATAGGCCCGATACTCGTTCAGTATTGCGCAAAAAACTCGAATCATTCGTTAGATGCATGCTTGCTCCACTGTCGAGTATTCACTTTTCGTTCGGTATATTTCCATAGTCACCAGTAATTGTCAACGTGAAATCCACCTTCTTTGCGCTCTTCTTCGGGAATTTCCACTTTATACGCCCTGTTTCACCGCAAGTATAACACCTTTTTGCCTTTACCCTTTTTTAAGCCACAACGTTCACCATTCCGTGCGCTGTTCCTCTTGGCCTTTTCCCGTCATATTTGACGGACTGCGCAAACTGAAAAGGTTCCTCCGCTTGACGTAGATAGTCAACGCGCGTATGGTCGTACTTGGACAACATCAATTGCTTTAACTCTGGTGCTGCGTGATATATTACGCTACCAAACACCAGATAGTCTGCACGTCCACCCACTGCTTCCGTGACATCTAGCAAGTAAAGATAGTGTTCCGGCAAAGTCCAAGAAGGACTTTTGCGGGCCGAAAACAACTCCATCGACTGCGCGGGCGTGAGCTTCGTGTAAAATGTCGACAGAATCTTATCCATTATATACCACAACGCAGGAGTCTCACTCCACCACGTTTCCACTTGTCGGTAATAATGATTCTCGGCCTTTCCCGATAAATAATGTCCTAGAAGATCGTCTTTTACGTCTTCACTCCATGGGAAGCCACGTGCTGCCTTCGCGTTGACAATTTGTCTTAGAAACTTCTTTCCCCACGGGTGAAAACCCGAACCCAGTCCCCGATACACTTCTGTAATGTCAAAGAACCTTATCTGAAGATTGCACTGCTTGGGCAAATGTTTCCGTATCACATGCATTTGTGCGGCCTGATTAACGTCTTGTTGGACCCCCGGGTGTGCATACCTGCGTCTTTGGATCCCCGGTTGTGTCCTATCGTATTTGGCGCCTTCTCCGCCACCTCGGTCAAAAATATTCGCTCTAACCTCGCTCAAGTGTCTAAAACTCAGCGCCGCAGAATTAACGACCTTGTAGGTCACACTATCCTCATGGTACCATCGAGCGACGCCATGCTCATCTTGGTGTCATGTGGTAAGGTTACCAACCCCGTATAACACATCTCCGCGTGAATCTTCAAGTCTCGTCAACCGCTCCAAGATTCACGGAGGAACGTCAAGATGTCGGTCGACTCTACTTTTTCCTATACGACAGCAACCTTCCCTTCAGTCACTTCGCACCCTTCACTTGGGCTCATAACCTGTTGATCAGCACCCTTTCCTTTCACCATGTCGTAATCGTAATACAGTCTTTATTCCACTTGTTTCCAACGTAAAGTTTTCACGTGCGTCTGTGTAATTATTCTCCAGGTACGTAATCCAAACTTAATGAGATATTCCACTGGAGTGCACTCCACAAAAACGTAATGCCAAACGAGACTGTCTTCAAACACAATCACTTCTTGATCAAAATACAGAGTGCACCAGAGTGCACGCAAAATATAGCGTGCGCGAACGATAAGCCGTTAAGCCGTTAAAGAAGATCATGTACAAGTGATTGTAGTGGAGCGGCTGATCAGATTTTTTGAAGCTTTATCAGGCGTTACCACGGCTCCCGGACTGCTGACGAAGGGGGTCCTCCGGTTGTCTTGTGTGACTGACTTGTGTTCCTGCTCACCTTGTGTACCCGACGGCTTGGGCGTGGGTCGCTCTCCAGTTGGCGGGAATGTCACACTGCAATTCCTTGATGCAAAATTAGGGTAATTCACAACAAATCGACCGATGTACTGATCAGGTGTGTTCAGGCTTGATCACGGTTGATCAGGACCGCTTGATCGGTCTAGTGCATTCCTTACGAGTTGGCGCGAGTTGCGAACAGTTGATCGCAGGTCGCAAGTTGTAGATCGTCGATCTTGGTGGCGATCGGCGAAGGGGTACTTGATCAGACAGCGGAAGTCTTCACCACCTTATCGCCGAGCCTCTTAAACTTGATACGTTAATAGAATACCTAATATATTATGAATTCTACGCTTAAATTAAGAGGAGGGTCGATCAGCTACGGGCTGATCGACAGTTTACACTAAAAATCCGCCTAGTAGTTCCCGTGGGGCGCTTAAAGCTGCCGAACTACCAGGGGCCAAACGTGTACCAATGGGGGAAGAGGTGAGAGCGCACTGCTCGATCACGTTCCCCAAAACCAAACAAAAAAAACTTTAAAAATTACCGCTGGCACAGCGGGCGGAGTCGCGGGGGGAGTTCTCGACGCTCTACGCCTGCCGGTGGGCTAAAAAAAAATGCACTGGGTGCTCCTGCCCGGGACGTAGAGGTGTTTAGAGGTAGGGGAGGCGCAAAGGTGCCGTCCCTGTGGTGTCCTAAGAGGTTGGACGCAAAAAGAGAACTGGATTACTGCTTATATCCTAATATCTACCAAAAACCTAATATCAGACAATCAGAACTACCCATTCCTACGCAATTTGTCGACCATTCGACCTGATTCATTCGCTTACCGTCAGGTTACCGTTAGGTAACTGTACCGGTTGTCGCATCGTCTCAGATGTCCCGTCCACGCCCCGTCCATGTCCGCCACCGTTGTGTCAACAGTTGTACTGACTGATGTACCAACTGTGGTACCAACTGTGGTGCCCACTATCGTACCACCTGTTGTACCAACTATTGTACCGACAAAATTTGTGGTACATTTTACCACAGCCACACCCATAGTGGTGTCCACAATTATACCCATAATTACGTACCAATTTTATGGTACGCTTTACCACAGCCGCCCCTTAACCTTTTCCCAGTCGGACAGCGGTTGGGGCGGGGGTCAATAATACCGTTGTCTCGTTGCCATCCATTAGTCATGACAGCCTCGATCATGTGTCAGCATCAATCAATCATGACATCATGGGTAGTGCAGTCTGCACCCATCAATCCGCCCTGTCTCCTTTGAGCGAGTCGCAAGCGAGAAGAGTGTTGCCACTCATTCAACTGTAGCATCCCCGATCAGGTCCCCTTGATCATTCAGTTTTACATTTCTTCCACGAGGTTGATCATGCAGATGACCGCAGGTGGGAGCTCATCACTCGATCGTTACACGGCCGACAGCTTGATCTTGGCGGTCAATCAGGCCTACGCGCAGCAAGAGACTATACACGCGCTGCAGGAGACGATACGCGCGCAGCAGGAGACGATACGCAAGCAGCAAGAGGAGATCGTCGTGTTGACCGTCTCACTCTCAATTCTTGAAGACTCTGCCCGCATGCAACTGAAGCGGCATGAACGCGTCGGGTGTTAGCCCACCGACCGCGAGCAGCAGATCGCGTGGTTCCGTGAGCGAGCCGCACCCCTGCGCGACTACGTCCGTACCACCGTCGACAACCTCAAGTCCCGACTAAAGACCTCCGAAGAAACTCTGGTCGAACAACAAGGTCAGATACGCGATCTGGAAGGTGGCCGTGCGCGAGACCGGTATCTACTATCGGAACACGAAGAGACCGTCATCATCAGGCGCATGAAATCGCGCGTCTTGAGGAATCCCAAGATCACGCAACGCTCGACCGACTCCGTCAGCGCCTGATTACGGTGCAACGCGAACACGACCACGTTCTATCGGAGAACAAGCGTTTGTCCAAGCAGCTGGACAAGCTCTCATCCAAGGCTCGCAAGCGAAAAATCCAACGTGATCGTATCCGGACGGAGAATGAGACCAATCTCATAAAGATGAACGACCTCGTTGCCGCCCATGCTCGGGCTGACGAGTTATCTGAACGCCTTGACACGGTGTCGGCCGACAGGGCTGAGCTGGAAAGACTGCGCATTCAGAATTCCAAGTTGAAAGCAGAACTTTCGACGGCACGGCACCGTCTCAACCACGCATCTGCGGAGCGCGACGTACTGCGCCACGAGTTGCTACGCGTTCAGGATGAGGCAGAGAAACTGCGTACGCAACTCTCAGACATCCAGACCATGTTGGCTGGTGTAGCATTACACCTACAAATCACTCCAAGCACCGGTTACACTATTGCAGGGCTTAATGTGGCTGCAAGCTCGTCTGCTAATCCTTCCAGCGGTCCGTCCACGAATTCTTTCAATCAGCCGGCTTCTTCACTCCAAAACGCGCTCGGCGCTCACAATCCGCCTCCCGGTCCAAGCGGTAACGTCTAGCCCCCTCTATTCCAGAAAAAAGTGAGTTGCCATATGATACTTGTCCGCCTGGTCAGCCGGATGATGTCCAAGGTGATTCTTCTGCTTCTCTTGGAACGCGGATTCCGTCCATTCCCACGATCCGCGAGTTTGGAAGCGAAGGTCCGCATGATCCAGACTCTGCCGAATTTCTCTTCCCTAGGAAGGGTGACTTCAAGTCGCGGATATCAGTGCCTGATGAGGCGCATGATGATGACATCTTGCCGTGGACCTCGGAGCAACTCAGCGGCTTTGATCTGGGTAGCGTCTCAGTACAAGTGATATTCGAGTACTTGACACGCCCCGTGGGATGGTGTTCCTCACCGTCACGGACGCCCCCGCGCCTGACGAGTGGTGCAGTCATCTGATCACCCAATGGAAGTGGAATTATTATACTCTCGGCTCCCCTGGGACTGTTTCAAGCGTATGTTGCCGCCCATCTCGCTCCGCTCTGTCGGCTGGTTTGCTGACTTCAAGGCGCGGTACCAGACGTTCCTGGACCATCATGCGCAGGCGATCTGGGAGTCCACTCATTACCTCCGTGTGGATCAGGGCCTCAGAGAGCGCGACGCCTTTTTCCGAGAATTTTAAGAGGGTCAACGCCAGCGTAGAAGCCGCGCCGGGTCAGCATGGAAGAGGTTCGTGGGGTTCGTACTGCAAGGCATGACCCTCGGGGAGTGCGATCTTGACATCTTCTTGGATCCGGCGATTTCACACTGCGCCCGCAATCGCCCCTTGAAATATGCTCCGGCGGACGACGGCACTTAGTACCCAGGTTACCTATCTAACTCACCGCCTTCGACCTTGCAGGATGCGTTGTGCGAGGTGGACGTCGTTGAGCCTTGGCGGCTCCAGTATCGCCTTTCCATGGACGATCACCCCGGCAACAAGATTACCCGCCTTCGTCGCAAAATTTACGGATCGAGCTAGCTCGCTGATCATCTTTTCTTTTTCAATCGATAAACATTCTTGATCGTAATAATTCCAATTGTTGCTTCATCGTTTTCAGTATATCCACATAAATCGCTCTTCCATAGTATCATCTGCCGTTACCCCATCACCATATTGCGCAATATCCTCCGAAAATTCACCACATTAAGTCAATCGTTATATCTCCATTAATCGTAAGTCTCGTCCATAGCTTTTCCTCCAATCACACGTTCTTCAATCGTAATTCCACAGTTCGTTAGTAGGTCATGCACTAGTGGGACTCTTCATCCACCTGCATTACATCAAACCTGTGTTTGGTAATCATCTTTCGTTCGAAGTCTTTGATTAAGGCATCGCAATTCAGATCAGCTTCGTCTACCCATGACGGCTCATCATGACTCTACCAATAGACTTGATATTCACGCAACGTTCTGCCGTATCTGGTCTTTCGATCAGATCGGACATCGGTGATGCGATCAACTTCAAATTCGTCCGGCTCTAGGTTCCTCTCCCAGCTGTCCTCGGGTAGTAAAGCTTCATCAAAATCAAAACGATCCTCTACCCCAGCTGCTAGCACAGTAGTAGGTCGATTTGGAAATTCGTTGAACAGTTTCAACTTGGATAGGTGCACGACTGGAAATATGCGATAGTCGGTGCGAGCCGTTATCAACCTTGCAGCATGATCACCAATCACCTCATCGGCTCTGAAGGCTCCATGCCACATATGCGCCAGTTTCTTTGCGAACCCTTCTTTCACTCGATCGAGGTATAACCAGACCTTCGACCCATCTTCGATCTTGTGCGGTGTCACTTGATCATTATGCTTCTCCGCTCGGCCTGCTACTGCTTGGTGCAATCGGGTGCTCACTTGATCACGGGCGTAGCGGTAGTCTTTCTGCAGCCTGTATCTCCATCGACGCGCATCGCGGTCTTTACGCCTAGTTCCACCCAGTTGCAACGTCGATTCCAACGATGATCGTGGATCCCACCCATACGCCAAATAAAACGGTGTTTCTCCAGGAATGCGATCTGGGGTCGAATTCAGCGCGAATACCAGTCGCTCTGCATACGAACTCCAATCCTTCTGACCGACATCTGATACATACATCTTTATCGCTCGTGTAATCATCTGCACCGTTCTCTCCGCTTTGCCGTTCGCCTGCGGACAGTATGCCATAGTTGCACTCTGCCGCTGTCCCACGATCTTGTTGAAATCCCGAAATACCTCGGACATAAAACCGGGTTCTCCGTCGTGTCTAATCTCCTCACTAGCTCCAAATCGTCGGAACACACATTCTTCGTAATTTTCAGCGACTTTCTGTGCTGTACGAGACGATCCAGCTTTCGCAATCACCATACCCGTGAACAGATCAGTCCATATCAGCAATTACGTATGCCTATCAGTCGAACGAGGTAGCGACGGGATATGATCCAAGGCTATCACTTGGAACGGGTACGTAGCCTCAATGTTTCCAGGCGACATCCCTTTGATCATGGGTTGACCCTTTCCCGTCTCACAATCCACGCATTGCCCTACGAATCTTTGTACGCTGCGAAATAGGCCACTCCAATGAAAATAACGTCTGATCCGCTGATATGTTCGCCCTACACCTTGGTGTCCTCCTTCCAAACTCACATGATAATGGTGGAGGACATCCGCCTGTCGGGTTTCAGGTAAGACCAGCTTAATCGAGGAGCGTCGTTCATCTCAATAATCTTGATCACAGCTGGCTTTTACTTTAGCCATATTTCCGCAGTATATCAACAACCCTTGGTCGTTGACATCATAACAATCGGCAATTTTCGCGCACTCTTTCACCTCGTCTTCGCTCAGTTGTGACACGTTACCATTCAAGTAACATCGCAAATCACAGATCCACTTTTCTTCGTCTTGTGCCTTTTTAATACGTTCCGCCCTTATCCCTTTTATGGATACTTCGGGCCACGTTGACGATTGTGTTTGACGAGGGTTACGTGATGGCATCGTCACCATCACTTGCGGGACAGTGGGATCTTCCTTCCAAGTAATCACCTCAGGCAATCTGTTAAGATCGACCAATTCTTCCAGCTGTTTTTCGTCATCAATCTCACATCGTGCTTCATCCCGCATGGCAGTGGTGGTGATGTGATCGGTACTCTTGTTCCACTCCTGTTTAACATGAAGAAGGTCATGGTTAGGCCATTCGCGCAGGATTTTCAACGCGCGCTGTTGCAATGCTTGCAACCGCGGAGCTTTACAATCTATTTCACCACGCATTTGTCTGATCACCAAATTCAAATCTCCACACACGATCACCCTTCCCTTGGGATGTTGCGACAGTAGATCCTAACTAAGAAGCATTCCATGGTACTCGGCTTCATTCACCGTGATGTTGGGTGCATGATCCGCAACCGCAATTACGATCTTCCATTCCGGCAATTTCCACACGATAGCACCGAACGCACCAACACATCGCTTAACGCTAGCAGATCCATCGAAACTGATCACTTACAGCTCTTCGCCTTTCTCGACCGTGGGAGGTGGTACTTCAATCGTCTGTCGAGGCTCCTTTTTCGGTGCGATTGCAATCAGGGCTTCATCAATTTCAATGCGAGGGGGATACTTGCTGCTAACGCCCCTAGTACCTCCTCTTCTCCATGCACACATTTCTTGATCTCCAAGTCCCACTGTGACAAGATTGCAGCCCATTTTCCCAGTTGTCTGTTTAGCCCGTTGGACGTTAATAACCACTTCAACGTGGATCGACGTGATAGGACAACGATCGCCATTCCGACCATAATCGTAAAGTAGACGTCTAGAATTCGCAGAAGGGCCAACACTTCCTTTCCAACGGGGCTGTAATTCAGCTCACCGCTCTTCAGTGTCCGACTAGCAAATGCGACCGGGCAATATACTTGGTCATGCTCTTGCACCAACGCGGCAGACACTTCCCACTTGCTGGCATACACCACGATCAACGGAGTCTTTGCTTGGTCGAAATGGTGCAGAGTTGGAGCTGACGCAATCTTCGCTTTCAGCATGCTGAATACCACTCGCGCCCTGGTTAATCGATCGTCTTCATACACCGTACTCTCGTTGATCAATGCCCGGCTCTTTAACTCTTGATAGTCTATCTCTCGTAATTCATAGAGCACAGCGGCATAGAGCGCAAAGTCCTCAATAAATCGACGGTAATAATTCAGGCTCCCCAAAAACGATTGCATAGCGCGCAAAGTGCCAGGAAAAGGCAAATCAATCAGATCATCCAAATTCTTCGTATTTGTTTCCAGACCACGGCTAGAGACATGATGTCCCAAGTAAGGAACTTCACTTCGCCCCCAATACGATTTAACCACGCTATTCGACAAGTTACACTGATTGCACTTCTCCAACAGGTTTCGCACTCTGTCACACAGTGTTATCCATGTAGGTGCCGGGATCAAAATGTCATCGATATATGACCGTCGCTGCAAAACATACGGGCCTCGGGCTTGGTCAGGCTCTCCCGTAGTAAACACATCCGATGAATCAGCAGCACAGTCCTTGACCTTGAGATATCCATATAATGCATTGTCAATTAACCGCTGGTTGATCTGCGGAGCGTTCTTAAGACCGAAGGGCATCCGATTACACTCGAATAATCCGAACGGAGTGACGAACGCTGAAATCTTCCGCGCTCGATCGGTCATAGACACAACCCAAAACCCACTCGGCATATACAAAGAGCAAAACCACAACGCTTTATCCAAATCCTCGAGCAAATCAGAGATCAGAGTCATAGGGTACACAATCAAACGCGTGAGTTGATTCACCGCGCGATAGTCGATACATAACCGAATATCCACCCCATTCTTCTTCACGATGATCACTATAGGTGATGCCCAGGGTGACGTAGACGACTGGATGATCTTAGTAGCCAATAGCCCATTGATTAAAGCCGATAACATCTCGCGAAATTGTGAAGCGAACTTCCGACACTTTTGAGCGATCGGGCGTGCATTGCCGACATCAATATCACAAACAACTCCACGTGCAGCAGGAGGAAGCGCGTTTCCTTTTCCGATCAGCAGATGTTTCTTCGCCCAAATTATGTCGCGAAGGTGGTCACTCTCTTCTGCTGTGTCGACCAGTGGGTCGCCAACTTGCAAATCATCCTTGGTCACTTCTTCGGTACTTGCGGATACTTTAGGCAGCGTGGAAAGTTGTTTCTCCAGCTCTTCGACGAACAAATCTCCGCCTTCATGGTAGCATACTTGGTCATCGGTAGGAATCACACCGAATTCACCGGTATCGGTTGAGACGGTATGTTCACGCATATCTTGACCAGGCCCATCTCTTGTAATAGGTCGTTCAACTTCGTGACCAAGGGTCAGACCCTTCACACTCGGCTCCTGATTGCCCTTTTCTTGCACTTCTTGTACCTTATGCGGCCTTCCGGTTACTAATGCCACCGATGCCGCAGTCGAGTCCGCAGGTCGCACTAAAATTCTCTGAGAAATAGGGTACTCCTTCTCGACCAAAGGACCTTGGTCGACACTTTCTTGATTGTCATGCACTGAATCGGTAGAGTCTTGATACGCAAGATTATGCCACTCCTTATAGCGAGTAGAGACCACCGAAATAAACCCGGGGCGACGGGGCACATCATCCTTATTCATCCAAATACCTAAAATCATATCGTCATGTAGGATGATCTGATGATCGGCAATATTCGTAATATACAGATATCGCAAAATACCCACTCCCCTGGTCACAGTGGGGACCCAATCTTTTCCACGAGTAATCCATAATTTCCGAGATCTCTGATCATGAATCCGACCTCAGCAGATCGACCTATTGGGATCTGCTCGTACTGACCAAGTTTCATATAATTTCCGCTCGATCCATACAGCTGTCGGCGGCCTTCTAATGGGATGATTACTTCATCAGGCAGACTTAATGCACCGTGAGCGATATCCAATCTGACACCAGCTGGGATCATAAAATCGTTACCTAATATAATGTCTTGACCAACGAGTTTTCCACCCATGCATGGAAGTAATAGACAAAAAAAACGCTAACGTCACTTTAATCTTAGTGCGTCCTTCTGTGAGGTACTCACTTTCTCCAATGCCAACACATTCTTGTATTTGACTCGTGTCGATCTGACAACCCACCTTACGAGCAAAGGTTGAGTCGACGATCGACACCTCGGCACCAGAATCGAATAGTAATGTGGCGCGTTCGTTATTGATTTTGCCGCTCGCCTTGGCTTGTTTAAACCACTGTTTTGGAGAGTGGTATTTCCAATATCCACGTGATTCACCTGGAAGCAAATCAACTTCCATGATTACCTGGGACCGAGGAATCTCATTAATACGGAAATTAGCCAAACGTGGTAAATCAGGTTGATCACATTTTTCATTATCTTTTTCTTCTGCTTGATCAACCCGCTTTTTATCCACATATGCAAAAATACACACATCAGAACGCTCGTCTCGTACCATATTCCAACCCGGCGAGCGTTCTAGTTTAACATGTCTTCGGATTCCTTGGCAACATTCCCGCATGCTTGGTAGTGTTTTACCACTGGCGAATACGATTGTAGAATTCCTCCATAGGGCACTTGCCAACGTCTTGAATCTCGCCGCACGCACCGCAGACATACAAGCAGTGATCCGTCGGGTTCCCCTTCTTGCCGCACTTCAGACAGGTCAGGCTTTTCCAACAACGCAAATTGTCGTGCTTAATTGATCCACAATGACTACATTTCCTCATCGCCCCTTGGTCAACGGCACTTGATTCGCTTTGTTTACCAGATCGAGGCTCACGAGGTGGACTGTGCGTTACTGGTTGATCGCGCATAGCAGCAATCATGTAACGATGCTGGTTACCGTCACTTCCACTGTCATCGGAGCTTGATTCTTCACTTCCCGACATCATCTTGATCGCGCGCACTGCTTTAGACTTCCTCGCCGGGGCAGGTTACCGATCATCGCCAAATTTCTGACGGAATCGGCTGGTGCCTACCTCCGCCTGTGGTTGGTACGACTTATTGCGTGTATAATACCGCATCGTCTCCTCCAAATCCGTTGCATTATCCAAACGCAGAAGTGCCAGTTTATCCGCGAATTCGCTATTAATCAATGTGTCCAGGAAATTCTGCACATGTTCACGTAAAATCGTAGACGATCGTCCTTGATCGGCAAGTTGGCTCGCATCCCCGCCACAATCAAACGGATGAAGGTACTCAATGGGATTTTCGTCAGAACGCTGCTTCGTGTAGTAGTATTGGCAGGATGCCGATTGGCTCCTTCCACAGTACTGAATTTTGAACTCATCGGCGAGACTTTTCCACTTTGCACGAGTGGATCTACTCAGCTGCCGATGCCAATTTCGCGCTGTTCCTTTAAGCAAATCACCCATAATTAAACACTTTTCTTGGTCGGAGGCTTGGTCACGCATAAATGCTGACTTAAGACGACTAATCCAATTCCGCGCTTGATCTTCATCTCCTTCTCTGCCTGAAAATTCCTTCAGATCGCTAATCGCGGACATCCGAATCCTGGGAATCGGCTGTTGGTCGGGCATTCCAGTGTACGCAGACGCCACTGTAGCTTGTCGAGGTAGAGTGATCGGCTCGTCTGGATCGATATAGTCACTCCGGGATTGTTGATCATGGAACGAATATACAGATTCCATGTCAACATCCTTAACCGACGCCGATCTTCCAGGCTTCGACTGATGATTACGACGCGAATTCACGGACTCCATATCGACATCCTTGGCTGCCGCAGCTCTTCCTGGCTCTGGATGGTGACTTTTCGTGAAACAACTCCAGGTGTCAACTTGCCTCTTTCTTCAGCCAAAAACTGCTTCATGACCTTATCGAAAAATGTTTGCAGCTGTGGGCCCTGCGATGATTGATCATCGTCTGCCTTGACTGATTGAGGTTCCTTCTTGACAATTGAGACTTGGCTTCATATTTCTGGCAGACCGTCATTTGGGTAATCTTGGGTTCCACGCTATTAGCACTGCTCGACTCCACTTCAGACATATCGCCATCCGAAGGAGCATATTCGTAACAGGATGACCCCGTATGCTCTGCCACATTGATCGACGGACCCGCTTCGATTGTCAGCATAGTACGAGATGGTTCCACCTTAGCAGATAGACCCACTATAGGTACCAACAGCTCGAACAGCTGATCGGTAGTGGTCGCAACGTCTTCAGGGATGAGGTCAAACACGTCCTCAGCATCGTAGGCGCCTGTAGTCAAACCAACTTGCTTAATCAGGTGTGTTAGCCCTAACAACAGCTGAAGCTTGTACTTCCCGTCCGTCATTGGTTGATTGACCGGACCGTTCAGCTTTCCACTGCTCGTGACCCCGAGAAGGTTCATGATTGAATCCATCAATAAGAAATTCTTCAGTTCATAATATAAAACGTCCTTCCCAAATCAGATTATGATGGTGGAATACTTGATCGACTTTCATCGCTCTCCGAACCCGCCGCCTTCAGCAACGCCTTCGGTCGGACTGGGTCGTAGTATTTCACCAACGGCCTCCAATCCAGATCATCATATGCATATGTAATTGGCGGATCATAACGCAAGTTATGATCCGCAGGGGCTCCCGAAGGAGCCTTGGGAGGTGGTTGAGGCTTCTCCCCCTTCATCTCATCCGAATACCTCCCCAGGTCCTGATAATAAGCATTTCCTTTCTTCTTCAGACACGACGACGGCGAACTGCCTTCCATCGTCACAACCACCTCCTCCTTTTCCACCTTTATCTTCACTTTTTCTTCTGCTTCCGTTTTCACGTCCAAATCAGCGCCATCTTGCGTAGAATCGCGGTGATATCCCGCGTCGCCCAAAGATCCGGGCACGCGCACCATTGTGGTGGAGCGGCTGATCAGAGTTTTTGAAGCTTGATCAGGCGTTACCACGGCTCCCGGACTGCCGACTGACGAAGGGGGTCCTCCGGTTGTCTTGTGTGACTGACTTGTGTTCCTGCTCACCTTGTGTACCCGACAGCTTGGGCGTGGGTCGCTCTCCAGGTGGCGGGGATGTCACACTGCATTTCCTTGATGCAAGATTAGGGTAATTCACAACGAATCGACCGATGTACTGATCAGGTGTGTTCAGGCTTGATCACGGTTGATAAGGACCGCTTGATCGGTCTAGTGAACTCCTTATAAGTTGGCGCGAGTTGCGAACAGTTGATCACAGGTCGCAAGTTGTAGATCGTCGATCTTGGTGGCGATCGGCGAAGGGGTACTTGGTCAGGCAGCGGAAGTCTTCACTACCCGATCGCCAAGCCTCTTAAACTTGATACGTTAATAGAATACCTAATATATTATGAATTCTACGCTTAAATTAAGAGGAGGGTCGATCAGCTACGGGCTGATCGACAGTTTACACTAAAAATCCGCCTAGTAGTTCCCGTGGGGCGCTTAAAGCAGCCGAACTACCAGGGGCCAAACGTGTACCAATGGGGGAAGAGGTGAGAGCGCACTGCTCGATCACGTTCCCCAAAACCAAACAAAAAAAACTTTAAAAATTACCGCTGGCACAGCGGGCGGAGTCGCGGGGGGAGTTCTCGACGCTCTACGCCTGCCGGTGGGCCAAAAAAGCACTGGGTGCTCCCTTCCGGGACGTAGAGGTGTTTAGAGGTAGGGGAGGTGTGGTGAAGTGTACCACAAATTTGGTCACTTTTAGTCAAGGCAGTTGGGGCAGTTGGTCGAATTTCGGATTGGTCTAAACAAGGGGGGATTTTCAGCCTATCAAATTCAAGGAGTATCAAGAACGCTGGTCTTGGGTGAGTCACCTGACTTTGGGTATTTTACATAATTTTGTGTGGGTACATTAGGGAGCATAGGGGGGTAGTATTATTGGTTAGTTGTGGATTTTCCGGATAGAGGGCTTTTGGTTGTGGATTTGCCTAAAAAAGTAGAAGTCTTTTGGTTGCAGGATTTTTCTAAGTAGAAGTCCTTTGGTCTTGGTCTATAACACAGCAAGGGGTCGCCGTTTTTCTTTGCACGTACACTAGTCGCCTCCGCCCGCCGCGGAGTGTTTGGGGGCAGAGGGTTGAATTATCCCCTCTCTCTTATTATACCCGGTCTGGACGTGCCGCACGCGCACTTTGGCCACCGGAAGTCCCTCGATGGGAGTACGATTTGGCGATCTCGACACTTTAACTCAAGTACGTTTGGAACGTGCTATTCACTGGATTGGTCTTTACGTGGAGATATCGTTTGTGAAGTTCACGGGCATATTGGGTCTTCACGTGGACATATTGGCTCATTTTAACATTGGTTGGAGTTTAGACCGGTTTTGGTCTTCTCTAATATTGGTCAGGGGCTAGACCGGTTGATTGGTCTACCCTCTATTATTTCGTATTGGTCAGGTCTAGATCGTTTGGACGATCGACCCATTGGAATTTATCTTTTGGAAGTGTTTCTGGTCTGTACGTACCTGGGGTGCAGAGTTCCGCCCTAGGTACACCTAGCCAGCACGGTCTCATATTCAATACCGAATCAAATCGATCTGCGATCCCGATCCACCGAGTGTGTAACTAGCCCACTACAATGGGTACACAAGGTGAGATGGTCTTATGTGAATCGGACCAAGTGTCTATGGATGATGACCGGTCGTCTGCCAGCAGCGGACGATTGGACCAGATTTCGAATGGAGGTCCGCGGGGTACCCCCCCCGTAAGTCGGAAGGCTGGGAACGATGGTGGTGGTCAGGTTGTCGATACAAATGTATTCGATCTCGAACTTCACTCCACCACAATGGTGCGCGTGCCCGGATCACTTGGTGATCGTGGATATCACCGCGAGGTGTCATAAAAGATTGAATTTGAAGATTTGAATTTGGAATCGTTCTGGAGAGGGCGTAAGGAAAGGCTATCACCTTACGTCTTCGTTCACGATAAAGATGGCGATGTCCGATCTGGCCTGGTGGAGAACCAGATCGGGATTAATAATTTTTTTCCTCCCCAAAAGGCTCCCACCGGAGCCGATCGGGACTATAGCAAGTCCTGATATAGTCCCGGAAAGGATCAGGACCTAGGTCCTGATCCTATGTATGTGCATAAAAAAGTTGATGGAAAATTAAAAGACGAAAAATACTTGGAGGCTGATCAGAACGATCAGACCAACCTCCTCAAGGTTCCCAAGGTCCCCAAGATTCCCAAGAAAGGGTTGGGAATGCCGGCCGACGAAGACGACCTCGAAGAAAAGTCGCAGGTCGGAGATGGAGGCATCACTGAAGAAGACCTAAACAAGATGTATTACATTTTTGAGCTGGAACGATTTTTTCGCTTTGACGTGTTCTTTCGGGTGTTGAACCTCCAAATCCCCGACCATCTTCTCGGTCCCACTACCGAGCCGATCCAGAGTGATCGCCCATTACTGCTGGTGAAGAACTTGGTGGCGATGTTGGCGGAGGTTGGCATTAAAATGCAGAACCCCGCCGATGTCCAAAAACTATTTGAATTTGAGACTTGGAGGCTGAAATCGTCGATGTCGACCTTCCACGACCATTTGGTCCCACTGGTGGGGGTGGTTCGCCGCCCAACTCCCACCGCAGCAGTGAAGGTCGCTGAAGTCTCCACAGCGCTTGTTGACATTGGTTCTGATGACGAATCGGTTTATTAATCTCCACCGGCCTCGAACAGCTCATCAGAATTGGAGACTGGTGTCGAGCGGATGACCATGGGGGGTGGACCATGCCCAGCCCAAACAAAAAAAGGACGTGCGGTAGCAAGGGATGCTTGCCAGTAGGGGCTCCAACGACCCCCACAGGCCTCAGTTCCGCAAAAAGGAGGGTATCAACACGTTGCCCATGACTCCAGATAACGTCCAAGCCATTTTTGAGACGATGATGGAGCGTTTAATGGAAGACCGGGTTAGACCACCTCTGCGCCCACATGTCCAAGACCGGTCTACCCAGAAAAGTGCCAATGCTTGCCGAGATGTGGATATGGGATCGGTAACATCTGTGGACAAGCCCACTCGAAGTGATAAACAAGTCGGCAAAGGGAAGCGCGAGCCGCAACAGGCCAGACCGCGTAGACCAAGCAAGACAAGTGAATGTGACATGGAGTCGGTCGGCGGTCTTGACGACCACTGTGGGTCAGACGGTACGGGCGCTGGCAAGCCACGCAAGGCAAAACTAGCCTCCACTATTGCCTAATACTTTGGATCTGCTGCGATTCCGCGCATCCGTATGGCCGAGACGACCGACCTCAAGGACTTCACTGGCAAGGATGCTGATGAAGACCAGGCCCGATCTTGATTCGGTCGGGTCAAGATTGCGTTCCTGCGAGACCAGACCCCGAAAAGTGAAAAGTGTCTGATCTTCCGGGAATTGTTGAAAGGACCGGCTGCCAACTGGATCCAACAGTTAAGTCGGGATGTCCGGTCTGACTGGGACCATCTATGTGAAGAGTTTGAAGGGCAACATTGTAACTCCGTATTTTCGAGTGCCCGCAAGTATCACCATATGCAGAAGCGGAGCGACGAGAAACCGATCAAATATTTGCATCGGTTGAACGTGGCTGCACTTCGTGCCGGCATAACAATTAAAGAGAATAACCCGCCGAACGGTGCAGCTCTGGAACATGTGGGTCACTACATTAGTACCCTGGACGATCAAGAACTGGCAGACCAGCTTACTCTGCTGCGTCTTAGGGACGCGGGTGAAGTTGAACAGACTGTACGGACGCTACAGCAGTCGCGTAGCATGAGGGCGAAGAGTGCTGGTGGATCAGGTCACTACCTATCCAAGACCCAGACCCAGACCGATCCGATCAAGAGGCCCTGAACCAGACCGACCCGAGCGGTCAAGGCGATCGTAGCCGAAGACAGCACGGGATCGGAAGGGGAAAGTGGAAGTCAATCCAGCCAGGAGTCGTCGGATGAAGACCAGTATTTACGTCTATGTTGCGGGACCTGCCCCGAAGACCAGGTAGAAGTCCGACCAGGTAGACCGGAAGGGAAGGAACGGAAACAAGTCCGATCCAGACCGACCTCGTCAGAAGTTCTCCCACTGTGGGTAGAGTAAACATGATGGTCCAAACTGCTGGAAGAAGATGGTGTGCAAGAAGTGCGAGAGACGCGGCCACCCGACTGACCACTGCCTATTCGTATGCAAGTCATGTGGAGAGATCCACGAGGCCGGCCACTGCAAGATTGAAGATTTTTGAACATGATACGCAAGTGGTACGTGCCTGACAAGCACGCGGGGATGCTGCCGCCGGACGCAGAAAAGATGTTAAACTAGAACGCTCGCCAGGTTGGAATCTGGATCGAGCCGAGCGTTCTACGGTTCACATCTATGCATATGTCGGCAAGGAGGATAAGACCGACAATACACGTTCTATTCCAAATTGCGTCGACCGAGACCATCCGGTCTACAGTCTGAAGACCGATGAGTACTCCCGGACCAAGGTGGTTATGCAGTTGGACTTGCTGCCTGGAGAATCCCGCGGATACTGGAAGTATCACGCGCCTGATAAATGGTTCAAGCAGGCGAAAGCCTGTGGCAAGATTAATAACCAAAAGGCGACGATGTTGTATGACTCTGGAGCTGAAGTATCGATAATCGACTCCGCCTTTGCTCGTAAGGTCGAATGTCGTATAGACGATACCCAGAGACAAGAATGCGTCGGGATCGGCGAAAACTCTTATATGACCGAAGGAAGAACGCGTGTGAAAATTACTTTGTCGGGATCGCTGGTCTACTTTTTCAGCGCTTGGGTTAGCAAGTTGGCTGGCCAAGACGCTTTACTAGGAATGGATTTCATGGTCCCAGCTGGTATTCTCCTAGACCTGTCACATGGAGTGCTTACGCTCCCGGATGAGGTCCAGGTCCTGTTAGCTTGTCGAAGACCTCTGTATGGTTCGTATACCGATCTGGTCCGGTGGGAACAAGACCTCACTATCCCAGTTGGTAGGTCTGCTGATACCCCGGTAGAGAAAGGTTTTCGTTCGAGGAAGTTATGGTTGACCAGGGGCGATCGGTGGGTCTCGACCTTCGTAAAGAGTGCTGGGCGACGTGATTTTGTCCGTGTTACCAATATCGGTGACAAGCCGCTGACACTGGACAATAAAACTATTGTTGGTATGTGGTTAGCAGAAGGAAATGTACCAAGGAAGATGGGGTTCGTCTCGATTGGGTCGAGGCGGTATGTCGAGTGGCAAAACCTGGCGTACCAATCGACCACCGATCTTATCAGCGATGATGGGTCGGTGGAAGAGGATAACTCACCTTTAGTGGAAAGACCACGTTATGGCATCCCAAAAAAGATGTTGGTCCGAAGAAAGGCGCCGCAGTCACCAGGAACGGTGGACCATCAAGTAGACGAGCCAAGGTTAGTCAACGTGGTGTCAGCACAAGACCAGGCGACAGCGGAGCAAGAAACGGAAGAAGGGGAACATGAAGTTGCTAGGTCGGACCATGACGGTATTCCTAATCAGACCGATATCAGTGAAGGACAGCCCGTCGATCAAGACCAGGGGCGTTCAGCCGGTCCAGGTGATATCACCCAGAAGATGAACAAGTCTGTATACATGATGGCGGGGAACAGTACATTCAGGAGCTGGAAAGACAAATGGCAGTCCTCCCTGAAGTGTCTGCCGACTCGCCCGAAGTTACAATGGATGATTTACAAGTGGGTGATCAAGACCTTAACAGTCCAGACCAGATCGAGCAGTTGAATAATATCATATGGAAGAAAAGACATCTGCTGATCGGAAAGGGCAACGCCTTACCACCTGCAGCCCATGGTGCGATTTGCGATATTGACGTTGGAGATGCCAAGCCGATTGCCCAGCGATGTCGACGCGTGGCGCCACAGTACCGTGAAAAGCTTTCTGATCTCATTAAAGGACTGTTGGTAACCAAGATTATTAGACCGTCGACCTCGCCATGGGCCTCGCCGATCGTAATTGTTATCAAGAAGAACGGCGTTGACATTAGACTGTGCATCGACTATCGGCTGGTAAATCGGTTGACTAAACTCATGGTTTACCCGATGCCGCTGATTAATGATCTGTTGGAAGACCTCGACAAGACCTTGTGGTATTGTTCGCTAGATATGGCAAGTGGATTTTGGGTGGTCTCGATGACTGATCGAGCCCGTGATATTTCCACATTTGTGACACCTTTTGGTCTTTTAGAGTGGAATCGTATGCCGTTCGGTCTGAAGAACGCACCCCAGATCTATCAAAGGTTGATAGACAACGCACTGTACGGACACTTCAAAATCAAGACCGATCGGGACCCTGCCGAAAGTTATAATGTGTTTACAGAGGGTGAACCCGATCGGGAAAGAAGACCGTCCGTTCTAGGGCAGGGGTCGTACATCGACGACATTCTGATACCTGCCTCGTCATGGAACGATCTGTGCGAGAAGGTTGAACGATTGTTGGAGACATGCGACCGCTGGAACCTATCTATCAGCGCCATAAAAAGTTTTTGGGGTATGTCCAAGGTCGCCTATTTAGGTCATATGGTTTCGAACAATGGTCTAGAGGCTAATCCTAAGGACCTGGATTCGTTAAGCAACCTCCCGTTTCCCAAGTCTCTGAAGGCAATGCAGTCCTTCCTAGGAAGTTTAAACTACTACAGCCGCTTCATCAAAGATTTTGCTATCTACGCGGCTGTGTTGTATGAGCTCCGGGAAGTGGACTACCATATGTTGCGCGAAGAAGACCGGGCAACTTTACATGGGGGCGCCGACTCTGGTCTGGCTGCAGATTGTCCGCAAGTGGAGGCCGAAGACCATATGAAGCGTGCAAAGTTTTGTTTTGGTATGTTGAAGGCTAAGATGGTGACGGCACCGATTTTGAAGCATTTCGATCCCGAAAAGGTCCCGACCATTATTGTATATGCTAGTCAGTGGGCCATTTCGGCCACTATAGTACAAGATCATGATGGTGTGTACCATCCGGTCACGTTCACGAGCAGAACGCTGAAGCCAAATGAAATGAACTATGGAATTGTCGAGAAAGAAGTTCTGGCGATGCTACGAATTCTGGATGTGTGTTACAACCTGCTGGTCGGCCGACTTATAAAGGTCCTGTCAAGACGGTCTACTTTGGCCTGGCTATTATCAGCCAATGGGATGGACGGACGTCTAGGCAGATGGTCGGCGGTCTTGTCTCAGTGGACCCTCGAGGTCGTTAAGTGCACCGGGGGCAAGGAAGAGATATTGGGCACATTAGCTGCCAGTATCACCCCTCGGTCTGAAGTGGACGAGGCATTGATAGCGATTGCCCCGAGGAAGCAACCTCGGCAGTCAGTTTCGAGACCGCCACCGACCGTCGACCATGATGAGGAGCTCTTGGTCTTAAGTTTTGACGGATCGGCAAGCGTGAAGAATAAGGTCGGCGCCTATAGTGCCATATTGTGGAAGTTGCCACAATGGTCTATAGTTGCAGCCGCTGCCGATTTCACGCCGGATATTACTGTTAACGAGGCGGAGTAACCGAGGTCTACTTCTATGTCTGGACCTGCTGTCGTCGCAAGAAAAGGGGCGAGTCATCATATGTGGTGACTCCAACCTAGTGATCAGGCAGATCACCGGAGAGATCGACTGCAAGGATCCACGACTAAGGACGCTAAATGATCGAGTAATGAAGGCATTGAAGGGCCACCCCAACCACGAGCTATTGCACGTGAAACGGGACTGGAAAAGAAGCGTCGACTACCTCGCGACCAAGGCCATGCAAGACCAGACCGGGGCTACGATCACCGAGAAGGCCGTTCTGGATGAATTGGTGAATATAAACAGGGTCCCAGAGGTGATCGGACCCAAGAACGCCCCAGTCCAGGTGCATGTGATGGTCGCGACTAGATCGAAAGCTCAGAAGTCTCGCCGACCGTTCCCGAAGGAAAGTTTGAACGAATATGTAGTGCAACAGTTAAGGATGGAACGGATCCTCAAGGCGCAGGACGAAGAAGAATGGATTATGAACCTGAAGAACTACCTGCGTGGTGAACTGTACAAGTTGACGAACGATCAAGCGAAAGAGTGTATCAAGATCGCGGATAGCTACGAAGTTGATGATAATGGATTATTGTATTACTGCCGCGATGCCGACCAAGACAGTGCAGACCGGGACCGACTGGCAAAATTAGTGATCCCCGAGTTGCTGCAGCCGGATGTCCTTCATCACTATCACGTGAGTCTAGAACGGGGACATCAGGGCATAGGCAGGACCTATCACAAGATCAGGTCCCACTTCCACTGGAGAGGTCTTTTCCGCAGTGTGCAGAAATATGTGGGCTGTTGCACGGATTGCGAGACCGGAAAGGGTAGACTGGTAATCAAGGGGCGATCGCCCGGAAATATCGAAGCTACCTACCCTTTTGCAGGTCATAGCGATGGACCACATACCGTCACTGCCTAGATCGACGCGCGGCAACACTGAGATGCTGATCTGGGTAGACCTGTTCACTGGTCTAGTTATTGCGAAGGCAAGTGCGTCCCGGTCTGCCGAGCAAATCGCCAAAAGTTACGAAGAATGTGTGTTCCGAAGATTCGGCGCCAGCGAGGTCATCAGGCACGATCGGGAACCCGGTTTTATGGCCGAGGTGTTCCGGTCGTTCAATAACATGCTGGGCCAGAAACAGAGTGCGACGATGGCATATCGTCCGCAAGCAAATGGATCGGCGGAACGCATGGTGCAGACCATAACGAGGGCGATCAAGATGTACGTTGCTGATCCAGACCAGCGAGATTGGGACGAGTATGCAGAAAGGCTGGTGTTTGCACTCAACTCGTCGACCGATCGGGTCCGAGGAGAAACGCCTTTTTATCTGACATATGGATGGGACCCTTGGTCGACACTGGAAGCTGCGATGCCTATCGGTTGCACCCGGATCCGCGATCGCGATGCTCGACGCTGGCGCATGCAGGTCCAGAAACACTACCAGCATGCAAAAGAAGTCGTCAACGAAAATCTGCGTCAGGCCACACAAGACCGGGCAGACCGGACCAATGACCAGGTCCGACCCCACGGTATAGAACCAGGGGCGAGGGTATGGCTATACCTAGACCGAGTGAAAGAGGGCTATGCGAAGAAGCTGGCTCACATGTGACACGGCCCTTTCCGTGTTGCCGAGCTGATTGGTGAGCACGCCGCCCGTCTAGTAACAACTGGTACAGATTACAAGGTCTTCCCGATCGTGCATGTGTCCAAGTTGAAGCTGGTCCGAGAATTTCCTGATCGACCCAAAACTCCCTGTCTGGTAGACGAAGAAAAAAGATTTGATTTCGATGAAGCGTTACTACCGGAGGACAGTTGGGAACGACCATTAGAAGAAGACGAGTTTGAATTGGAGAAGATCTTGGATGTTCGGTCGACCAAGAAGACCAGGTTCGGTCGGACTCACCGAGAGTACCTGGTCCGATGGAAGGACCATGATGAATCAACTTGGGTCGACGAGCGCGACTTGAATTGTGGGGCTCTTCTACGAGAGTTCGAACGAGAACGAGTCAGTCGTAATCGCTTCGCAGTGATGCAGACCCATGAAGACCAAGACCAAGACACGCAGTAGCATCGGTCGGTCTAGACCGGTGTGAAGATGTGGAAGGTCCGGAGTTGATGTGAAATTGTGATGAAATGTGACGGATTGGAATAGCGGAATGATGAATGTGATGACTATTTTTCGTGATGGGAGTGGAACTGTTTACGATAACGTGTTCGATGCAACTATGGAGAGAGTGGTAAAATTAGTTCAAGTGATTTGACGATCGGAAATATGAAAAGAAATGATGACATGTATTACGAGTTATCTGATGGACTACCTGCGACTTCACTTGCTATCGCCCCACAGACGGCCGATGACCATTGACGGATGATGTTCCATTTGATCCTGAAACTGGTTACGCTAGGGGTCCTTCCGGTCAAGCTGGACCAAAGCATTCCTTGAGGTCCGCGACCTGCTCAGCGCAATCAAGACCGGGGTACCATGTGCCGTCCTCGGCCAGCAGTATGGTCTTCTCAACGCAACGCCTTGGCATGTGGAGGAACACCGGGTACAAGAACACGTCGACGTCACACTCGCGAGCTCGCATCCCGTCCAAAATGTACTGGTACAGGGATTGCCAAGCCTCGCCCGCTCGAATTCGACGTCTCTTGCGCTTGCTCTGGAACGTCGCCGGGCCCGGATCTTGTCGCACCCGGTCGGGAGAAGCACCCAGTAGTGAGACGCTTCCCAAATTGCTTGGCCGTGGATCCTGTTGAAATTCTTCACCCGGCCTAGCAAAGTGCCGATCCATGGAGTCAAGTGGAACAAAAGTCCTATCTTGGAGTGCTCGAAGATTTTCCATGGTGCATCGCCGTATAGGCGGGAGATCTGCGCCGACGTAATCAAGTCCGCCCTCCATGCAGACGCTGCAGGATTTTTCTTGGCCGGTGAAAAAGCCAGGAGTCCGGACGAGAGAAAAAACCGGGCCAGAAGATGCTTGGTCAGGGTAGACCGGCGTAAACAGCCGATTTGCTCCGACGACCACGGCCAGTGACTTCAAACGTCCGCGGCGGAAGGGAGCTGGTATCAACCGCCATGTTCTTCAATAAGGCGTACTTGTGGAGCCCGGATGTCCCGGGGAGAACCGAAGGCGCCGGCGTCGCGGATGTCGATACTGGTGCAGCGTCACTTGGCAGACCGGTCTTCTGCTCTGACCCTACTGTCGACGCCACTTGGACGAAACTGTCACACAAATTCGTTCGTGACTTGGACTGGATGGGGATCATGAACTCGGAATCACCGGACCCTTCGCTGGAGTCCTCCTCAGACGAGACCCCTGTGTGCTGGATGCGACTTGCAGTACGGCGCGAGGGCGCTCGACTTTCCGAGGGGCTGTAGATGTCGTCCATGTCCGAGTCCGAGTAAATGAGAAGCGCCTGTGTCTTGGCTCGATTATGGGACACTGCACGCTTCCCCCGATTCCGATTCCGGGTCCGCGCGCAGTGCCCCGCGCCCTCTAGCTACCCGGCGCGTCCGCGCGCCTCTTTGATTTTGATGTAATTTCGGGATGCTGAATATCAGCCAATGAGCGACGTCGGTCTTGGTCCTGCTTCAAGCGGTCTTGGTCTTGCTCCGAGGCGACTAAGGTTGCCGATGCGGACCAATCTACGCTGGAGGAAGCGGTCGAACACGTAGGTAGCAAGTTCATCAAGCGCTGGCGGCACTGGTCTAGTGCCACCCGACGACGACCCGACTCTTGCGTTCAAGCGTCGGACCTGTCTTGACAGGACCGGACCTTCCCGGTCTGGTCTTGAATTGCAATTTGCAACTCGGCAATTCGTCGCGCGAGGTCGTCGCCTTGCATCAACAGTGAAGTCGCATCAAGCTGTCCGTCCAGAAGCTGCCGTCGAACAAGTGCAAGTTGATCCCGGAGATGGGACTGATGAGCCTCCAGACGGGACAGCTCATGGCGCGCGCTTACCAGCTCCTCCAAAATGTGTCGAAGCTGGTCAGCGTGACCGTCAGACTGCCTATCAGCATCGACCAAGGCACCTATTGCCTGGACTATGTTGGGAGAGGTGAGAGCAGAAAACAAACGAGTGTCAAGAAGAGTACAAGATGAAGACCAAAGATGTGCACCTCGTGTTGCCTGGTGGGCCACCTGGGTCCTGAGACGCATGTTTTTTGCGAGCATATCCTGCATCCGCGTGTCGGCTTCATTCTGACACCCTTCCGATGTTTGAAGTGCATGAGAGTTACGTGGGCTGTCAGACCGAGTGGACCGGACAGGTGAAGCAATGTGGAGCGACTCGGCACATAGAGTTTCTACAAGAACAAGCGTCAAGAGGAAGCATAAGAGGATCGAGTGCAGTAAAGTAAGTATCTGGCGCAGGTGGCGAAGATGGATGGTCCATGGTGAAGAAGTGTGAGTGACCAAGGTCCAGTTGGTCAAGTGATGGGTGAGTCAGACCGTTATCGTTGTGCGACACGGTCGGACTCAGGGGCGACTGTGGTGAAGTGTACCACAAATTTGGTCACTTTTGGTCAAGGCAGTTGGGGCAGTTGGTCGAATTTCGGATTGGTCTAAACAAGGGAGATTTTCAGCCTATCAAATTCAAGGAGTATCAAGAACGCTGGTCTTGGGTGAGTCACCTGACTTTGGGTATTTTACATAATTTTGTGTGGGTACATTAGGGACCATAGGGAGGTAGTATTATTGGTTAGTTGTGGATTTTCCGGATAGAGGGCTTTTGGTTGTGGATTTGCCTAGAAAAGTAGAAGTCTTTTGGTTGCAGGATTTTTCTAAGTAGAAGTCCTTTTGTCTTGGTCTATAACACAGCAAGGGGTCGCCGTTTTTCTTTGCACGTACACTAGTCGCCTCCGCCCGCCGCGGAGTGTTTGGGGGCAGAGGGTTGAATTATCCCCTCTCGCCCATTATACCCGGTCTGGACGCGCCGCACGCGCACTTTGGCCACCGGAAGTCCCTCGATGGGAGTACGATTTGGCGATCTCGACACTTTAACTCAAGTACGTTTGGAACGTGCTATTCACTGGATTGGTCTTTACGTGGAGATATCGTTTGTGAAGTTCACGGGCATATTGGGTCTTCACAGGGACATATTGGCTCATTGTAACATTGGTTGGAGTTTAGACCGGTTTTGGTCTTCTCTAATATTGGTCAGGGGCTAGACCGGTTGATTGGTCTACCCTCTATTATTTCGTATTGGTCAGGTCTAGATCGTTTGGACGATCGACCTATTGGAATTTATCTTTTGGAAGTGTTTCTGGTCTGTACGTACCTGGGGTGAAGAGTTCCGCCCTAGGTACACTTAGCCAGCACGGTCTCATATTCAATACCGAATCGAATCGATCTGCGATCCCGATCCACCCAGTTTGTAACTAGCCCACTACAATGGGTACACAAGGTGAGATGGTCTTATGTGGATCGGACCAAGTGTCTCTGGATGATGACCGGTCCTCTGCCAGCAGCGGACGATCGGACCAGATTTCGAATGGAGGTCCGCGGGGTACCCCCCCCCCGTAAGTTGGAAGGCTGGACACGATGGTGGTGGTCAGGTTGTCGATACAAATGTATTCGATTTCGAACTTGACTCCACCACAGAGGCGAAAATGTGCCGTCCCTGTGGTGTCCTAACAGGTTGGACGCAAAAAGAGAACTGTATTACTGCTTATATCCTAATACCTACCAAAAGCCTAATATCAGCCAATCAGAACTTCCCATTCCTACGCATTTTGTCGACCATTCGACCTTATTCCTTCGCTTACCGTCAGGTTACCGTTAGGTAACTGTGCCGGTTGTCGCATAGTCTCAGATGTCCCGTCCACGCCCCGTCCATGTCCTCCACCGTTGTGTCAACAGTTGTACTGACTGATGTACCAACTGTGGTACCAACTGTGGTGCCCTCTATCGTACCACCTGTTATACCGACTATTGTACCGACAAAATTTGTGGTAATTTTACCACAGCCACACCCATAGTGGTGTCCACAATTATAACCCATAATTACGTACCAATGTTATGGTACGCTTTACGACATGATAATATTTGACTAGACTAAATTATAGTCCGTCACAAAATTTAAAAATGTGTATACCTATTTTCTGCAGTTGCGCGATGATGCACCAAACTGGGAATACGAAACGCTTCAGCTCATCCTCATATTCTAACAGTATATACTGGGCTAAACCTATTCTTTCCTACCACCGCCGTTGCGTTGAAATCACCTGTAGCCATTTTGGCTTCGGCGTCTTTTCATGAAGTTGAAACCCCATTGGCTGAAATGTATAAATATACATTTTCAGGTAATAATTTAAGTTTAGGGAATGGCTAGGCACCCCATAATAAAGTGTCTTAAATATATTGTTTACCGTAAAGGGAAATCATAGGTGTACCTAAACCTTTTTGTAACGTGTACCTCATCTTTGTTATATGTACCTCACTTTGAAGGACGCAGAAAATGTGCAATCAAAGAAGCGAAAATTGCGCTATGTATTTGTTGGAAAATGGCAAAAAATCTATAGCTTTGATGTCGTCGACTGATACCTCATCTTTCAATTTAGCATCCGAAATTTCGGTAAGATATCTCATGAGCGTCAATCTGCCCATCTTTTGTTTTTCATGGCGCTTAAAAGCTCGTCTTGGGCTCTTTTCTGTCAAGTTTTCATGTGTTGAATAGCATTTTTATACATTTGTGTTTGGCCAGCCCATAGGTAAGAAGTGTAGAAAAAAAAAATAACCAATAAAAGTTTGTATCCACTTCGTTTGATCTTAAATCACCTGGTATGAACACTTTTGATCAGGTGAGATCAATCACAAAGGCAAGCAAGTCAGCGCCGATTGACGGCAGGGGAAGTTTCGGAAAAGTTGTACTTGACACGTATAAAATTGGAAAGTGTATTATGTAAAGTTACTTAAGTAGCTATCCAGAAATAAATGCAGCTTAAAACCGTAACTGCCAATATATGCAAAAATATAAACCAATGGGATTCCACCATTCTGGAAGCGTACAAAGTCAAAAGTGGCTACATGCACTTCCAACACTCCTCCTGGAAGACCGGAGGCTGTACCTTCATTGTAACGGGGTACATTCGAGTTACATATAATGTTGGTGTACATGAGTACACTACGGTTGAGGTCAGTATTCACCGGTTTGAAAGGTTTTGAACCTTTGGTTATTTTACCCAATCAGGGCAGTGGCCCTTGGTTTGGTGGTGTGTCAGCCATCCACGTGTCAGTACACAGGTGTATACACTACATTTTAGCTAGGTACGAATTAGAAATATTCTACTTAGTATTACATATAGTTTATATTAGTTTAAATTAATTAAGGCTAATTACATATTAAATATATTCAGTTTACATTTCACTCTATCTTGCGGACGTGCGACCTCGACCGGTCGCGCGCGCAGTGAGTGTCGTAGGTAAGAGGGATCCCTCCCTTTAGTTATATCCCGTAAAGGGAATACAGCCGTTAAGGCTAAGTAGTAAACCAACCCGGGAATCTTGGCCCCGAGTAGGAGAACTCTCCTACTAAGCCCTTTACAAGGGCGTATCGGATAAGTAGCGGTAGACACCGCTTTAAGGAAGAGTCTTCCTATGTGCGCTAGTCGCACCGTGCGTATACGCACCGGCTACATCTGGTAGCACTTGTAGTCAATCCAACACCTGTGTTGGTAGACTAGGCATCCTCTGCAAGGGATGAATCCGGACGATTGGGATAGTTTGACCCTCGTCCAGCAGGAAGCCTTTAAAAGGCTGTTACCCTTAACGGGGGAAGAAGGCATGAAGCTACTACTGGAGAAGAGCCTTGAGGCCGTAAAGGCAAGGGTAAATGCCCTCATCGCTCATGAGGCGAGTTGCAGTGGAGGTCATTCCACAGGGGTGAGCCCTCCATTATCGTTCAAAATAAAGGAGTTCACCGGGTATAAGGGTGACGACCTTTACGTGTGGTTGCGAGAGGTCGAAACGGCCTTCGCCACAGCGAATATGACCGCTGATCACTTGCAAGTGGGACTTGCATTGACCCATCTTACGGGAAAAGCCCGTACATGGGCGTTTACGTGTTCGGAGTCAGTCACGGACGTGTTCCCAACATGGAAGGTCCTTAAGCAGAAGCTCATGGACATGTACGCAACGCCTGATCTGGTTTTCCAGAATTAACTGGCGTTCCTGGGGTTCCGTCAAGGCACTAAGGACCTGGGGATTTATAGCCAGGAGCTTAAGACCCTGTTGGCAGGGATGTACGCGAAAGCGTATTCGGACGATGTGTCCATTCCCGTGTTTATGGGAGGCCCGATAGAAGGGCCAGCACGTTCGGAGCTCTTCCGATGCCGACCCCAATCCCTGGAGGAAGCGTCTAATAAGGCGTTTAACGCCGAGAGGAACTTTCGTTCCTCTAAGGTGGGTCCCGAACCCATGGACCTGAGTCAGGTCGAAGCGGAAGAGAAACCTCCCGCTAAGAGTCACACTGACTCTTTTTCCCAGAGCTTCGAGGTGGAGCTCTTAGCTATGCTGCAGCGACATGGGCCGCTGAGATGCTTCCTGTGTGGGAGCACGGATCATCTGAGGAACAGATGTCCGAAAAATCCCCAGCGAGACACTCGCTACAAGGTACCAAGGTGAAGAAAAAGCCCTTTCCCAAGCCGTCGGGAAACAACGGCTCCCAGTAGGTGCGGGGCTCCCTACTGGGGGATCCCTCAGTGCTGTTAATCCCCAGGGTAGGGGACGACAGCACAAAACCCGAAGGAAACGGTGCTTTCTAGCACCGCGTTGGTGTATCAGCCAGGTTTGATGGTCGTTCTTGCGGACGTGAAAGGCTTTGATAAGCCTTGGAGAGTCTTGATAGACTATGGAGCGTCTGACAATTATGTCAGACGGGATTCTGTAGAGAAGAGTCGGCTGTATGCCGAGGCCCTAGAGGCACGTTCTCGTGACGTTGTCACGGTCCGTCTTGAGACGGGCGTACAGGTTCTGTACCCAAGGTATCGATTGACCTTAAGCTGAAGTTTGCAGACTTCGACAGCTTAGAACGTTGCCTAGTCCTGGATTTGGACTCAAGGTATGACCTCATTATGGTCATGAAGTGGCTGGAACGCCACGAGCCATGGATAGACTGGAAGTCTAAGTCCATTGGCTCAACGCACCCGCGGTCGGGTAAAGCATTGGCGAGTCACGAACCATCTTTGCTCGATCGCAAAAGCGATTCTGGCGTGAGATGCCAGAGATTGGGATGTCTGAAATGATCATTCCCAATGGCGTTAAGGAAAAGTTCCTTAACGAGGGGGATTCTGCGGTTAATCCCCACGCCGTTATAGGCGAGACTGGTGAGTTGCCAGTGGAAGAGGTGGATTCCTCTGAGGTAACTCCAGTGGTAGGGGTAGAGACCCCTGTTGTTAAGCGCGAGGCGCTTCCAAGCAAAGAGACCCGTAGTCCGTCTCTTCTGCTCGTCGGAAATGATTCCGACTACGCCGTTATAGGCGAGACTGGCGAGTCGCCATTGACAGAGGTGGATTTCTCTGAGACGACTCCAGTGGTAGGGGTAGAGACCCCTGTGGTTAAGCGCGAGGCGCTTCCAAGCGAAGAAACCCTAAGTTCTTCTCTTTCGCACGTCGCAAAAGAATGATTCCTATTACGCCGTTATAGGTGAGACCGTCGAGTCACCGGTGTAGAGGTAGAGACCTCTGTGGATAGGCGCGTGGCGCTTCCAATAGATGGGGCAATTGACTCTCCCCATCTGGGTGTCGGGATAAGTCCCGAGGCAAGTAGTCAGAAGTCCTACAGGATGCTGAATAGTGTGACAGGTGTTGTCACGGAAGGCGTAATCCTGGAACGGTTGCCTGGGGTAGGAGAACTGTTGTCGTTGGAGGGGATGTCCTTCAACGAATTTGAAACTGCTTCGAAAGCAGATAAAATCGACGGGGTCGTCGTGTTGCGTCCGGAAGAGGAGTTTACACTTATATCCACTATTGACGAGTCAGTTTTGGTGCAAACCAAACAGGCATTAAATGCCCGAAGCGGCCTCAAGATCCTCGCGGATCCTGAGGACCCTTACCATTCCTTACTAAAGGAATTTGGAGATGTCATTAGTGACAACCCACCGATGGGGTTACCACCGGATCGGGGAGTCCGACATGAAATTCATTTGGTTCCCGGAACCAAATACTGCGTCACTAGACAGTGGCCTTTCCCCAAGGAACAATGCGACATCATCGACGCATTTTTCAAGGGGAAAGAAGAGACAGGGATAGTACGGGAGAGTAAGTCTCCCCACTCATCTCCCACTTTTTGTGTTCGTAAACCGAACGGAAAAAGGCGCATTGTGCATGCGTACAACAAGCTGAATGCAGCTACTGTACCCATGCAGACTCCAATTCCTCGTAAGGATGTCCTCTAGAACAATATGGCGGGCTGTACTGTGTACAGTGCCTTAGATCTGGTGGAAGGGTATTATCAAGTGCTCATGCGAGCGTCCGATATTCCGCTTACAGCGGTCAGCACGCCTAGCGGCATGCTGTGGGAGTGGCTAGTTATGCCACAGGGGTTTCGAATACACCAGCGACTTTCAATCGCTTGGTGACTCAACTCTTCCGCCCTCATAGGAAGTACGCTCAGACGTACTTCGACGATATATTCTTTCATTGTCGCGCGGAAGGCGACTCGTCTGATGTTCAGACGCACCTTATACACCTTCGAGCAGTGCTCGAACGTATGCGAGAGCATAATTTATATGCGAACGCATCCAAATGTATATTTGGTGCTGAGGAAATTCCTTTCCTCCGATGCTTCATCGGTAAGGATGGAGTGCGGGCGGATCCCGCGAAGGTGAAAACCATTGTGGAGTTGCCTTCGCCTGTAAATCTTAGAGATTTACGGAAGTGGCTTGGATTAGCCAACTATCTCCACAAGTACAGCGAGAACTACGCTGAAATGGCGAAGCCATTAACCGACCTTCTTAAGAAGGGCGTTGATTGGTATTGGGAAACCAAACGCCAAAACGTTTTTGAAGCGGTTAAGGGAAGCTTGTTAAAAGCTCCCGTTCTTGCTCTCCCAGATTCTGGGAAACCATTTAGTGTCGTCTGCGACGCCTCCGATTTCGCAATCGGATGTGCTTTGTTACGAGCAGACGATGAAGGAAGGGAACGCGTAATTGCGTTTGAGTCGAGGCAGCTTAAAGCTGCGGAACGGAATTATCCCGTTCATGACAAGGAGCTACTTGCAATGAAGTATGCTCTTGTCAAATATA
This sequence comes from Peronosclerospora sorghi, assembly GCA_026184515.1. Taxonomy (NCBI): domain Eukaryota; phylum Oomycota; class Peronosporomycetes; order Peronosporales; family Peronosporaceae; genus Peronosclerospora; species Peronosclerospora sorghi. The sequence continues at coordinate 30,957,234 of CM047580.1, forward strand.
GGGTTCACCTACTCGGCTCAAAGCCGTTCGTGGTGTATACTGACCACGCGTCCTTACGGACAGCGACAAAGTCGCCTCATCTCTCGCAACGGATGGCCCGTTGGCTCTCCTTCTTTGCGGAGTACAACTTTTGAGGTTAAGTATAAACCTGGCAAGCAGAACGTGCTTGAAGACGCGTTATCGCGTCGTCCCGATTACGAACTCGCTCACGCGACATTCTTCACCACATCTGTGGTGGATCTCATACGCCAGGCGTATGAGAAAGACCCACAATGTACGGCGCTTATCAGCGCGTTGGGTGAAAAGGGACTTGGCTCGTCTGAGCCAACCCTGTCAAGTCGAGCTAAAGCTCGTTTACACCGTTACAGGTACTGTGACGGTCTGCTATTTTATAGCACGAGCGCGGAGGACACTCCGCGGATGGTAGTTCCTCATGATGAGGAACTGAAGTATAGAGTCCTCTTTGAGGCACATGACGCCCCTACCGGGGGTCGTTTAGGTCGGGATAAGACCTACAGCGCTTTAAGCGCTTTATATTGGTGGCCCAACATGTATAAGTGGGTCGGTGCGTATATACGCACCTGTGAGACGTGTCAGAGGGTCAAACCCTCTGCAAGTTTAGCTGCGCCTTTGGCGAGCTTATCGGTTCCAACGGAGTGTTGGAAATCCATTAGCATGGATTTTATCTTCGGTTTTCCGAAGGATAAGGCCGGGAACACCGGCATATTGGTCTTTGTAGACCGATTGATCAAGATGGCTCACCTGGCGGCGGTGCCAGAGTCCATAGATGGACAAGGAACAGCGAAAGTGTTCCTAGACCGTGTCTTTCGACTGCATGGTCTACCCGATTCCGTTGTGTCGGATCGGGATCCCCATTTTACGGGACAATTCTGGGGAGCGTTGTTTAAGGTGCTAGGCACCAAGCTCCTCATGTCCACTGCGGATCACCCGCAGACGGACGGTCAGACGGAACGCGTTAATCGCGTTGTGGAGGATATTCTCCGGAGTTTATGTCCGGATTCTCCAAAGAGTTGGACTGAGATGCTCCAGATGGTTGAATTTGCTATCAACAATTCGGTACATGCATCTACGGGGCTTACCCCGTTTTACGTGAACGGATTGGTGAATCCGAGGGTTCCATTAACGCCACATGTGTGTGGACCAAGGCTTGAGGAGGGAGGATTCCTCGATGTCAGCCCTGTATCTGTGCGAAAGCACATCGATAAGTTTTTTTCGACGCGCCTTACTGTCTTACAACACGTCTGCGATGCGATGGCGGAAAGCCAAGACAAGCAGAAGGAGCAAGCTGACCGCAAGGGTCGGCGTAACGAAAAGGTGTACAAAGTAGGAGAAAGTGTTTTATCAAACGCTAAAAATCTTCCTACGCATGCAAATGTGTTGCGCAATAAACTGCGCCCCAGGTTTGTGGGCCCCTTTAAGGTACTAGACCGAAAGGGCTTGTCGTATACCTTAGACATCCCGAAGGCGATGCGTACGCATCCAACCTTCTATGTGGGTATGCTTAAGCCATAACAGAGGAGGGTGGGAAGTTGGATAGCCGTAAGGCACGACAGGTCGGAACATCTCCGACAGGGTTGAAATACGACCCTGAAGCTCCTCAACGAGAGACTCGAGAGAGCAAAGCCGCACCTCGATGAGTTCATTCGCACTCCCTTCGTTGCGGAGTCCATCCTGAGAATCTTGGATGCGACGGCTGTGCCGATCATAGCGCTCGTGGAACTCACGTCGCAATAGCGCGACCCCCTCCTTCAGTGCTCGATACGGAGGGTACTCCACATTACCATGTGGAACGCCTGATGGCACGACGCCATCACCGGGGTGAGACCCAGTTCCTGGTGAAGTGGAGAGGTTATCCACATTCACAGAGCTCGTGGGAGTCCGAGACTCCCCTGTGGCAGGATTTACGCTACGTCGTTGACGCTTTCGAGAGGGAAAATCCCACTGAGAGTCAACGACCAAAGGGGCCGAAGAAAGCCCCTTCACTCCCAGTAGCTGGAAGTTTTCCGGAGGCAGATGCAGAGCTTACATTGCTCTCCGGCATCACATCGATAGCAGAGCGCATATATTAGGAGGCATGTAATTACCCTTGCGCTTTGGCTTGAGCATAGGCCAAGCGTAGCGCCCTCTCTACCCGAACGTCGGGTTCGGAAAAGCTTTTGTACAGCGCATCAAAGTTGGGGAGGCGCTTCTCCCCTTCCACCCAAGCGCGGATGCCTGCTCTGCGTCTTCGACGCTTTCGTTCCGTAAGAGAACAAAGGGAATCTCGTGGAGGATATCCACGAGGGCACCGCGTGCCTGTTTCCCGAGGCGCGTCCGGTAGGACTTAACAGTAAACTGCTTAGGCGTTAGCAGTCTGGCCCGGAGTTGTTTCCGGCGCGCAATTTCACGCGGCAGTATAGCCGCTGGACCAAGGGTATATGAGTCTTAACCCCTCTTGACCGCATTCTTAGCCCTCTTTTGAGGGTCGCGAGGTCCCTTCCGTACCCGTACGGCACGTCGGACCTCATGAACCGAGGCCGGTTAATTGGTGATGGTCGCCTGCGGCGACCCGGATGCATCACCCCTAGTGGGTAAAGGTGGCGCACGAGTTAGTGCGTTTTCCCCACGTGTGCGGAATGGGTTGGATGACCAACAGCGCCTAACCTCGCTGTCGGAGTATTCATCCGTTGGGGAGATCTCCCCAAGGGCATTCACTTCCGAGTTATCGGAATAGTTTTCTTCCATAGCACCACTAAAGGTTCACATGGTCAGCCAGAGGCTCTGGCAGTTGAAGTTCTCCAACAAAATTTTGTTTATTGCGTAAGCAATAGTCTTGATGGGGGAAGATGTAACAGGGTTACATTCGAGTCACATTTAGTAGGTGGTGTACGTGAGTACACTACGGTTGGGGTCAGTATTGACCGGTTCGAAAGGTTTTGAGCCTTTGAATATTTTAACCAATCAGGGCAGGAGCCCTTGGGGGTGGCGTGTCAGCCATCCACGTGTTGGTACACAGGTGGTGTACACTACATTTTAGCTAGGTACGAATTTGGTAAGTTCTACTTAGTATTACATATAGTTTACATTAGTTTAAATTAATTTAGGCTAATTATATATTAAATATACATTCAGTTTACATTTTCACTCAACGACTACAGACGCACGACCTCGACCGGTCGCGCGTGTAGTGAGTGCAGTAGCGTAAAGGGAGCCCTCCCTTTAGCTACACCCTTAGTAAGGGAGCCTTGCGTTAAGGCATTAGCGAAAGATAATTGTAAACCAAAGCGGGAATCATGGCCCCGAGTAGGAGATCTCTCTCCTACTAAGCCCTTTATAAGGGCGTATCGGCTAAGTAGCGGCTAACGCCGCTTAAAGGAAATCTTCCTCTGTGCGCTAGCCGCACCGTGCGTATACGCACCAGCTACATCAGCGCTCTCACATCTCCACGTTTGTTTCATGTTTGGCCCCTAGAGTTCGGCTGATGTAAGCGCCCCACGGGAACTCTAGGCGGATTAAGTGAGATTTTCCCCCCCTCGTAGGGCTAGGCTAGGAATACAAATATTTGGGTCTTCCGTTAGCTTTCTAAGACTCCAGAGGCTCCGTGATCGGGCAGTGAAGACTTCCGCTGCCTTATGAAGTACCCCCTTCGACGATCAACACCTGATCGACACTCTGCAGCTCGTGACCCGCGATCAACAACTCGCAGATCGCACCAACTTGTACCTGAGCAACTGTTAACGCTTGATCAAGCCTGATAAAGTCTGATCACAGCTGATCAACGACTTTTAGTGCCTGATAAAGCCTGATCAAGTCTGATCACAGCTGATCATCGTCTTTCAGTACCTGATCGAGCCTGATCAAGCCTGATCACCGCTGATCAACTACTTTTGGTGCCTGATCAAGCCTGATCAAGCCTGATCACAGCTGATCAACGACTTTCGGTGCCTGCCCAAGCCTGATCACTGCTGATCAAGCCTGTTCGCACCTGATTTGAGCTGGATTACACCGGATCACGTCTGATCAGCACCTCGATCAACTCATTACAAGTTCCCCAATCTTGCATCAAGGAATTGCCGTGCTTACATCCCCGCCACCTGGAGAGCGACCCACGCCCAGGCCGTCGGGTACACAAGGTGAGCAGAAACACAAGCAGTCAAGGACAACCGGAGGACCCCCTTCGTTAGTCGGCAGTCCGGGCGCCGTGGTAGCGCCTGATCAAGCGTCAAAAACTTTGATCATCCGCTCCAACACACCTCCTACATACTGATCTCCACCCCAACCAGGTTTAACCACGGAAAGTTATCGCCTTTTGAAGTGTTGACGGACAAGAAAGCCTTCATTAAAAAAGATTGTGGTTTTTGTCTTGCCCTGCATGGTATGAGGGATCCAAGGAAAAAGGCCTTCGCGAAACATGCAGATCGAGCCCTGATACTGGGTTTCAGTGATAATACCAACGGGTATAAGGTATTGCTGCTCATGTACAGAGTGGTGGCATTCACTCGTCACGTCAGAGCCATTGAGACGATCGATAAAGGGGCCAGTGACCAAATCACGAAAATCATGGAAGTTTCGGCTGAGGAGGAGCTTGAACAGCGTGCTGAGAGCCAAAGAAGCTCGATCCAGCAACGCAAAAGTTCAGAAGCGAGTCAAGTTTCGGCGAAACAGGATACGCAAGAGCCTGCAGGCGCCCCAGAAAGTCGAAAGGAACGATAACGAAGACGCAGAAGGCAATTGCGTTTGAAAAGAACAAAAGAAGGCCGGAACCAAAAGGTATGATGATACAAGTGAGTGAAATACCAAATGCCCAAAAGTCAAGTGACGTGCCGATGTGGAAGATAAAAAATCAAGCAAGGTTTTGATGGAAATGCTTTGTTCGTATACGCTGAGTGTGGAAGTATTGACGGTAGAAGTACGCCTCGAATTGTCGTGCCCGATCCAAGGTCGTCTAAGGAAGCACACGAAGGCATAAACGCCGACATGTGGGCGCAGGCAGAGCGAGAAGAAATCAAGTCGCTCGAAGACCTTGGAACCTGGAAAGTTGTGAAGAAACGTCCAGAAAAGACGCCTTTGCCCACAAAATGGGTATAAAAAACAAAGTTTAGGGCGTATGGAACAGTCGAGCGTTACAAAGCCCGGCTTGTAGGGAGAGGTGGCAAGAAGATTTACGGGCAGGATTACTTCTTCACGTTTTCGACGGTCATCGAGATAAACAACGTGAAGGTAATCCTTGTCATGTCGCAAGTTTGGTGGTACCGGCGCGGCATGGTGATGTGCCAAGCGCTTACCCCAAAGCGAAAACAGAAGGTGAATATGAAATACATTCGAAGAAACCGCAAGGGATGCAGATTGAAAAAGAGATTTTCGATTTTTTTGATGTGGAATCAAGCGATGAACTCTCGTTAAAGTTGGAAAAGAATTTGTACGGGTTGAAGAAGGCTGGAAGGTTATGGCACCAGCTGGTCTGTGAAACCCTGAAAAAGTTAAAGTTCAAGCAGTGTATTACAGACACCTGTGTGTTTGTCAGACATGAAGGAAGTGGTACTGTCTTAGTGGGGGCGTAGGTTGATGACCTACTAGTCATCAGAACCACGATAAAGGCAGTTGATGAGTTTTTCGAAGAGATGAGTGTATTGGAGTTAAAAGATCTGGGTGCTGTGAACTAGTTTCTAGGAATAGGATTGAAGGAAACCCAAGAGATGAATACACGATGAATCAGGAGGCTGCTATTAGTGAGCTCCTGGTTACGCACGAACTTAGAAAAATTAATGCGGCACGAACGCCAGTGCTGGATGCGGAGAACGTGAAAGTCTTCAAGGAAAGGTTACCGGTGATATCAAGAGACAAGTTCCCAAGCATCAAAGTTTTCAATCGCTATTCGGTTCTCTATTGTGGAAATCTCGTTGCATGCGGCCTGACTTTGCTTTTGCCGTGCACCGTGCAACGAGGTGCACGCACTCGCCTACACTGGGAGACTACAAGGAAGCGAAACAGATCGTCAAATATTTGAAAGTAACAAGGTCCATGAAGGTTCAGTTAAACCATGATGACGAATTGGCTATGCCAATTCGCATCATGTGTTACACTGATGCTGATTTTTCCGCCGGCACGATGGATCGCAAAAGCATTAGCTCGGCATTGATTTTCGTAAATGGAGTTATCGTTTCGTGGAAATGCAAAAAGAAGAGCACGGTTGCACTGTCCTCAGCTGAAGAGGAAATTGTTGCTGCAGCTGTGGGCGGTAGAGAGGCATTGGATTGCGTGAATTGCTTATGGAATTTTTTATGCCTTCAAGAGCGCCATTGTTGATGAAAATGGACAATCAGGCAGCCATTAAACATGTGGGGTGCGAAGTATTGCCAGAAGCACCAAGAACGTTGATGTCAAGTTGAAGTTTCTCAAGGATTTCACTAAGAAGGGCGTGCTTAAGGTGGCAAAAAATGTGCCAAATTTGGAGATGATAGTAGACCTGTTAACAAAAGACTTTAATGCCCAGAAAATGCAAGTCTTGTGAAGCCAAATTGGATTATATTGATGGTTCTACAGCGCGCGCTGTTTCTGTAGGAGTGTCGATTTTTGATGTAGCTATATTTAGCTTTCAAGTGAAATGTCATAGTGGAAACGGATTGGCTGTAAATGCCTGAATACATTTTGTTGGAAGATTTCAAGCTTATAACGCTAAGCGCGTTAAAACACATAATCACCCTGACATAAAAACAATGTTCAAGGATGAGCAAATTGAAATCACCAATAGATTTGGAAGAGTCTCTGATACCTTGCCGGCGTCATTCGCGCCATAATATCGCACGACGAGACCTTTAAGCAGACTTATCCTCGTACACAGAAAATTGAGAATCTCTGCTGTGATGGCTGCTTGAATGAGAAACAGCCATGGAATCATGCAACAACGTGTCCCGGTTACGAATACACTCTACCCTAACATGCCTCGGCGGGCGTTTAACAGGGTTACATTTGATAACATTTGGTTATGTTGTGTACATAAGTGTGATGGAGCGTCTGATCGTAGTTTTTGAAGCTTGATCAGGCGTTTCCACGGCGCCCGGACCGCCGACTAACGAAGGGGGTCCTCCGGTTGTCCTTGACTGCTTGTGTTTCTGCTCACCTTGTGTACCCGACGGCTTGGTCGTAGGTCGCTCTCCAGGTGGCGGGGATGTCACGTTGCAATTCCTTGACGCAAGGTTGAGATGACTTATGATGAAGCGACTGTTATCGATCAGGCTTGATCAGGCGCAAATAGTCGATGATCAGGGCCGCTGGCCGTTGATCAGGGGTGATCAGGGATGATCAGGGCCAATAGTCAAAAATTACAGACCGTGATCGACCTGATCGGTCTGATCGATCTGATCGATTTAGTCGATCAGGCACTAGTTGGCGCGAGTTACTAACAGGTGATCGCAGGTCGATAGTTGCAGATCGACGATCTGGGTGGTGATCAGCGAAGGGGTACATGATCAAGCAGCGGAAATCTTCACCACTTGATCACGGAGCCTCTTAATCTTAATTCGTCGATAGAATACCAAAGTACTTGTATTCTAAACTTAAAATTTAGAGGAGCGTCGATCAGCGACGGGCTGATCGACGGTTTCCACTAAAATCCACCTAGAGTTCCCATGGGGCGCTTAGAGCAGCCGAACTCTAGGGGACAACGTGGACCAATGGGGAAGAGGTGAGAACACTAGGCTCGATCACTTTCCCCAATACCAAAAACCTTTACGAAAGAACCGCTGACACAGCGGGTGGAGTTGACGGTGAGTCCCCAGACCTTTACGTCTGCCGGTGGGCATAAAAGTGCACTACGTGCTCCCGCCCGGGACGTAAAGGGTGCGTATGCGAAAGAGAGGGAGGCGCAAGGATATCACGCCTCCACATCGGTGATCTTATCGATCGGACGCAAAAAGAGAACTTAATGATCACTTATATACTAAGAGCTACCAATTACCTAATATCAGCCAATCAGAACTACCCATCCCTATGTGCTTCGTCGACCATTCGACCTGATTTTTCCGCTTACCGTTAGGTAACTGTATCAGTTGTCGCGTCGTCCCAGATGTCCCGTCCATGCCCCGTCCATGCTCGCCAGAGTTGCGCCAATAGTTGTACCGACTGTTGTGCCGACTACCGACTATTGTACCAACTCTATACCGACTATGGTACCGACTAAAGTACCAACTAAGGTACCAACTATGGTACCACTATGGTACTGCAAAAATTTGTAATATGCTTCACCACAGTAGTGCCCACAGTTATGCACCAATTTTATGGTATCCTTCCCACATAAGTACACTACGGTTGAGGTCAGTTTGCCGGTCCGGAAGGTTTCGACTTATTGGTTATTTTAACCAATAAGGGCAGGAGCCCTTGGTGGAGGCGTGGCAGCCAGCCACGTGTTAGTACACAGGTGGTGTACATTACATTTTGGCTAGGTACGAATTTAGTAAGTTCTACTTAGTATTACATAGAATTTACATTAGTTTAAATTAATTTAGGCTAATTACATATTAATTATACATTCAGTTTACATTTCACTCAAAAGAATGCTAGGCGCACGACCTCGACCGGTCGCGCGCTCAGTGAGTATTGTAGTGTAAGGGAAGTCCTTCCCTTAGCTACCCCCTTATTAAGGGAGCCTTGTATAAAGGCGTTAGCTTGTGCTAACTTGTAAACCAGAGGAAATCTTGGCCCCGAGTAAGAGAGTACTCTCCTACTAAACCCTTTTATAAGGGCGTATCGGCTAAGTAGCGGCACATCGCCGCTTTAGGAAAGTCTTCCTCTGTGCGATAGCCGCACCGTGCGTGTACGCACTGGCTACATCTGGTAGCACTTGTAGTCAATCCAACACCTGTGCTGGTAGACTACGGCATCCTCTGCAAAGGATGAATCAGGACGATTGGGAAAGGTTAACCCTCGTCCAGCAGGAAGCCTTTAACAGGCTGTCATCCCTAATGGGTGACGAAGGCATGCATCTCCTAGTGGATCAGGGCCTTGAGGCCGTAAAGGCGAGGGTCAACGCCCTCATCGCCCATGAGGCGGGTTGTAGTGGAAGTCATTCCACGTCCACGGGGGTGCGTCCCCCGTTGTCCTTTAAGATAAAGGAATTCAAGGGTGAAAAGGGTGATAACCTTTATGTGTGGCTTCGAGAGGTCGAAACGGCCTTCGCCACAGCGAATATGACCGCTGATCACTTGCAAGTGGGACTTGCATTGACCCATCTTACGGGAAAAGCCCGTGCATGGGCTTTTACATGCTCGGATTCGGTCATGGACGTATTTCCGACCTGGGAAGTCTTTAAGCAAAAGCTTATGGACATGTATGCCACGCCTGATCTGGTTTTCCAGAATCAACTGGCGTTTCTGAGGTGCCGTCAGAGCACTAAGGACTTGGAAACATATATCCAAGAACTTAAGACCCTGTTGGCAGGGATGTACGCGAAAGCGTATTCGGACGATGTGTCCATTCCCGTGTTCATGGGAGGCCTGAGAGAAGGGCCATCACGTTCGGAGCTATTCCGAAGCCGACCCCAATCTCTGGGGAAGGCTTTTAAGATGGCGTTCAACGCCGAGAGGAACTTTCGTTCCTCTAAGGTAGGTCCCGAACCCATGGACCTGAGTCAGGTCGAAGCGGAAGAGAAACCTTCCGCTAAGAGTCACGTGGACTCTGCTTCGTTGGGTTCTGAGGCGGAGCTCCTGGCCATGCTGCAGCGGAATAGACCGCTGAGATGCTTCCTGTGTGAAAGCACGGATCATCTGCGGAACAGATGTCCTAAAAAAAACCAGAGAGACTCTCGATTTAAGGGGCCGAGGGTAGGTTAAAAGCCCTCGCCCAAGCCGTCGGGAAATGACGGCTCCCAGTAGGTGCGGGGCGCCCTACTGGGGGATCCCCCAGTGCTGTTAAGCCCCAGGGTAGGGGTCGACAGCACAAAGGCCTGAGGGAAACGGTCCTTACTAGCACCGAGCTGGTGTACCAGCCAGTGTTGCTGGTCGTCCTTGCGGACTTGAAAGGCTTTGATAAGCCTTAGAGAGTCTTTATAGACTCTGGAGCGTGTGGCAATTATGTCAGACGAGCTTATGTTGAGAAGCGTCGGCTGTATGCCGAGGCCCTAGAGGCACGTTCTCGTGACGTTGTTACGGTCCGTCTTGCGACGGGCGTACAGGTTCTGTACCCAAGGTCTCGATTGACCCTAAGCTGAAGTTTGCAGACTTCGACAGCTTAGAACGTTGCCTAGTCCTGGATTTGGACTCGAGGTATGACCTAATTCTTGGCATGAAGTGGCTGGAACACCACGAGCCATGGATAGACTGGAAGGCTAAGTCCATTGGCTCAACGCACCCGCGGTCGGGTGAATCATTGGCGAGTCATGAACCCACCTTTGCTCGATCGCAAAAGCGTTTCTGTCGTGAGATGCCAGAGATTGGGATGTCTGAGATGATCATTCCCAATGGCGTTAAGAAATTGTTCCTTGACGAGGGGGATTCGGCGGTTAATCCCCGCGCCGATATAGGCGTGACTGGTGAGTCGCCAGTGTTAGAGGTGGATTCCTCTGAGGTTAAGCGCGAGTCTCTTCCTAGTGAAGGGACCCGAAGTTCGTCTCTTCTGCAGGTTGGAATTGATTCCGACCACACCGTGTTCGGCGAACAAGTTGCGACTCCAGTGGTAAGGGTAGAGACCCTGTGGTTAAACGCGAGGCGCTTCCAAGCGAAGAGACCCGAAGTTCGTCTCTTGCGCACGTCGGAATTTATTCCGACAACGCCGTTGTAGGTGAGACCGGCGAGTCACCGGTGGTAAGGTAGAAACCTCTGTGGATAGGCGCGATGCGCTTCAAATAGATGGGGCAATTGACTCCCACCATCTGGGTCCCGGGATGAGTCCCGAGGCCAGTAGTCAGCAGTCCTATAGGATGCTGAATAGTGTGACAGGTGTTGTCACAGAAGGCGTAAGCCTTGAACGGTTGCCTGGGGTAGGCGAACTGTTGTCGTTGGAGGAGATGTCCTTCAACGAGTTTGAGAATGCTGTGAAAGCAGGTGAAATCGAAGAGGTTGTCGTATTGCGTCCGGAACAGGAGTTGAACTACTCATCCACGATGGACGAGTCAGTTTTGGTGCAAACCAAACAGGCATTGAATGCCCGAAGCGGCCTCAAGATCCTCGCGGATCCTGAGGATCCTTACCATTCCTTACTAAAGAAATTTGGAGATGTCATTAGTGACAACCCGCCGATGGGGTTACCACCGGATCGGGGAGTCCGACATGAAATTGATTTGGTTCCTGGAACCAAATACTGCGTCACTACGCAGTGGCCTCTTTCCAAGGAGCAATGCGACGTTATCGACGCATTCTTCAAGGGGAAAGAAGAGGCAGGGATGGTACGGGACAGCAAGTCTCCCCATTCATCTCCCACTTTTTGTGTTCGTAAACCGAACGGAAAGTGGCGCATTGTGCATGCGTACAACAAGCTGAATTCATCTACTGTACCCATGCAGACTCCGATTCGTCGGAAGGATGTCCTCCAGAACAATATGGCGGGCTGTACGGTGTACAGTGGCTTAGATCTGGTGGACGGGTATTATCAGGTGCTCATGCGAGCGTCCGATATTCCACTTATAGCGGTTAGCACGCCTAGTGGCATGCTGTGGGAGTGGCTTGTTATGCCACAAGGGATTTCGAATGCACCAGCGACTTTTATTCGCTTGGTGACTCAACTCTTCCTCCCTCATAGAAAGTACGCTCAGACGTACTGCGACGATATATTCGTTCATTTTCGTGCGGAAGGCGACTCGTCTGATGTTCAGACGCACCTGATACACCTTCTAGCGTTGCTCGAATGTATGCGAGAGCATAAGTTATATGCAACGCATCCAAATGTATCTTTGGTGCTGAGGAAATTCCTTTCCTCGGATCCTTCATCTGTAAGGATGGAGTGCGGGCGGATCCCGCGAAGGTGAAAACCATTGTGGAGTGGCCTTCGCCTGTAAATCTTATAGATTTACGGAAGTGGCTTGGATTATCCAACTATCTCCACAAGTACAGCGAGAACTACACTGAAATGGCGAAGCCATTAACTGACCTTCTTAAGAAGGACGCGGATCGGTGTTGGGAAACCAAACACCAAACCGCCATCGAAGCGGTTAAGGGAAGCTTGTTAAACGCTCCTGTTCTTGCTCTCCCAGATTCTGGGAAACGATTTAGTGTCGTCTGCGACGCCTCCGATTTCGCAATCGGATGTGCTTTGTTAAAAGTAGATGATGCAGGAAGGGAACGCGTGATCGCGTTTGAGTCGAGGCATCTTAAAGCTGTGGAACGGAATTATCCCGTTCATGACAAGGAGCTACTTGCAATGAAGTATGCCCTTGTCAAATTTAGGGTTCACCTACTCGTCTCAAAGCTGTTGGGGAGCGGCTGATTAAAGTTTTTGACGCTTGATCAGGCGGTACCACGGCGCCCGGACTGCCGACTAACGAAGGGGGTCCTCCGTTTGTCCTTGACTTCTTGTGCTTCTGCTCACCTTGTGTACCCGACGGCTTGGGCATGGGTCGCTCTCCAGGTGGCGGGGATGTAAACACGGCAATTCCTTGATGCAAGATTGAGGAACTTGTAATGAGTTGATCGAGGTGCTTATCAGACGTGATCCGTTGTAATCGAGCTCAAATAAGGTGCGAACAGGCTTGATCAGCAGTGATCAGGCTTGGGCAGGCACCGAAAGTCGTTGATCAGCTGTGATCAGGCTTGATCAGGCACCAAAAGTAGTTGATCAGCGGTGATAAGACTTGATCAGGTGCCAAACGTCGCTCAGGTACAAGTTGGTGCGATCTGCGAGTTGTTGATCGCGGGTCACGAGTTGCAGAGTGTCGATCAGGTGTTGATAGGCGAAGGGGGTACTTGATCAGGCAGTGAAGTCTTCACTGCCCGATCACGGAGCCTCTGAGTCTTCAAACAGCTAAAGGAACACCCAAATATATGTATTCCTAGCCTAGACCTACGAGGAGGGGGGTAAATTTTGCTTAATCCACCTAGAGTTCCCGTGGGGCGCTTACAGCAGCCGAACTCTAGGGGCCAAACGCGAACCAAACGTGGAGAGGTGAGAGCACTGCTCAATCACACTCTCAAAACCAAAAAACTTTACTGAATAACCGCTGACACAGCGGGCGGAGTTGAGGAGTGAGTTCCCAACACTCTACGTCTGCCGGTGGGCCAAAAATGCACTAAGTGCTTCCGCCCGGGACGTAGATGTATATACTAGTGAAGGAGGCGCAAAGGTGCCGTCCCTAAAACGATCTGCTAGATCGAACGCAAAAGGATAACTTTATTATTGCTTAAATCCTAAGAACTACCAATTTCCTAATATCCACCAATCAGAACTACCCGTTACAGCGTCCTCCGTCGACCAGTAGACCTGATTTGTCCGTCGTCCGTCGCCGCTCGTCGATGTTCGCTGAGTACCTATACATAATCTTCCCATCTTCCTATGCCCTGTCTATGTCCTGACTATGTGCACCACGGTTGTACACGCAACTGTATACGCCGTGGTACCCACAATCCTATACGATTACGTACCGATTTTGACCGTAATCGCCCCCCCTAAATTAGGCCCTATAATAAGGCCCTATAATAAGGCCCGTTATTGGGCCCAATTATAAGACGCTTTACGACAAAGCCGTTCGTGGTTTATACTGACCACGCGTCCTTACGGAAAGCGACGAAGTCGCCTCATCTCTACCAACGGATGGCCCGTTGGCTCTCCTTATTTGCGGAGTATAACTTTGAGGTTAAGTATAAACCTGGCAAGCAGAAAGTTCTTTCAGACGCGTTGTCGCGTCGTCCCGATTACGAGCTCGCTCACGCGACATTCATCACCTCGTCTGTGGTGGATCTCATACTCCAGGCGTATGAGAAAGACCCACAATGTACGGCGCTTATCAGCGCGTTGGGTAGAAAGGGCTTGGCTCCTCTGAGCCTACCCTGTCAAGTCGAGCTAAAGCTCGGTTACACCGCTACAGGTACTGTGACGGTTTGCTATATTATAGCACGAGCGCGGAGGACACTCCGCGGGTGGTTGTTCCTCATGATGGGGAGCTAAAGTACAGAGTCCTCTTTGAGGCACATGACGTCCCTACCGGGGGTCATTTAGGTCGGGATAAGACCTACAGCGCTTTAAGCGCTTTGTATTGGTGGCCCAACATGTATAAGTGGGTCGGTGCGTATATTCGCAGCTGTGAGACGTGTTAGAGGGTCAAACCCTCTGCAAGTTTAGCTGCGCCTTTGCCGAGCTTATCCGTTCCGACGGAGTGTTGGAAATCCATTAGTATGGATTTTATCTTCGGTTTTCCGAAGGATAAGGCCGGTAACACCGGCATATTGGTCTTTGTAGACCGTTTGAGCAAGATGGATCACCTGGCGGCGGAGCCAGAGTCCATTGATGGACAAGGAACAGCGATAGTGTTCCTAGACCGTGTCTTTCGACAGCATGGTCTACCCGATTCCGTTGTATATAATCGGGATCCCCGTTTTAGGGGACAATTCTGGGGAGCGTTGTTTAAGGTGCTAGGCACCAAGATTC
>CM047580.1:30976801-30993669 GCA_026184515.1 Peronosclerospora sorghi
GGGACAATTCTGGGGAGCGTTGTTTAAGGTGCTAGGCACCAAGATTCTCATGTCCACTGCGGATCATCCGCAGACGGACGGTCAGACGGAACGCGTTAATCGCGTTGTGGAGGATATTCTCTGGAGTTTATGTCCGGATTCTCCAAAGAGTTGGAGTGAGATGCTTCCTATGGTCGAATTTGCTATAAACAATTCGGTCCAGCATCTACGTGGTTTACCCCGTTTTACGTGAACAGATTAGTGAATCCGAGGGTTCCGTTGACGCCACGCGTGTGTGGCCCAAGGATTGAGGGGGGGGGGAGGATTCCCTGATGTCAGCCCTGTATCTGTGCGAAAGCACATCGATAAGTTCTTATCGAAGCGCCTTAGTGTCTTAAGACACGTCTGCGATGCCATGGCGGAAAGCCAAGACAAGCAGAAGGAGTAGGCTGACCGCAAGGGTCGGCGTAACGAAAGGGAGTACAAAGTAGGAGAAAGTGTTTTATTAAACGCTAAGAATATTCCTACACATGCAGTTTCCAACGTGTTGCGGAACAAACTGCGCCCCAGGTTTGTGGGGCCTTTTAAGGTGCTAGCCCGAAAGGGCTTATCGTATTCCTTGGACATCCCGAAGGCGATGCGTACGCATCCAGACTTCTATGTAGGTATGCTTAAGCCATACCAGGACCCGGAGGCGGGTCCCCTCGCGGAGGAGGGTGAGACACCGGATAGCCGAAAGGCGCAACAGGTCGGAACATCTACGACAGGGTTGATATACGACCCTGAAGCTCCGCAACGAGATTTTCGAGAGAGGAAAGCCGCTCCTCGAGGCGTTCATTCGCACTCCCCTCGTTGCGGAGTTCCTCCTGAGCATCTTGGATGCGAAGGCTGTGCCGATCACAGCGCTCGTGGAAGTCACGCCGCAATAGCGCGACCCCCTCCTCCAGTGCTCGATACGGAGGGTACGCCACATTATCACGTGGAACGCCTGATGGTACGACGCCATCACCGGGGTGAGACCCAGTACCTAGTGAAGTGGAAAGGGTATCCACATTCCCAGAACTCGTGGGAGTAATAGACTCCCCTGCGGCAGGATTACCGTGACGTCGTTGACGCTTTCGAGCGGGAGAATCCCACTGAGAGTCAACGACCAAAGGGGCTGAAGAAGCCCCTTCACTCCCAATAGCTGGGAGTTCGCCGGAGGTAGATGCTGTGCTTGCATTGCTCTCCGGCACCACATCGAGAGCAGAGCGCGTATAATAGGAGGCAGGCAATTGCCCTTGCGCTTTAGCCTGAGCATAGGCCGAGCGTAGCGCTCTCTCTACCCGAACGTCGTGTTCGGAAAAGCTGTTGTACAGCGCATCGAAACTGGGGAGGTGTTTCTCCCTTTCCTCCCAGGCGCGGAACGCCTGTTCTGCGTCTTCGACGCTTTCGGACCTCAGGAGAACAAGGGGAATCTCGCGGAGAACATCCACGAGAGCACCGCGTGCCTGTTTCCCGAGGCGCGTCCGGTAGGCCTTAACGGAATAATGTTTGGGCGTTAGTAGTCGGGCCCAGTTGGTTCCGATGCGCAATTTCACGCGATAGTATAGCCGCTGGTCCAGGGGGATAAGAGGCTAAGCCTATCTTGACCGCGTTCTTAGCCCTCTTTTGAGGGTCGCGAGGTCCCTTACGTGCCCGTCCGGCACGTCGGGCCTCTTGAAGCAAGGACGGTTCATTGGTGGTGGTTGCCTGTGGCAACCTGGAGGTATCACCCCTAGCGGGTAACGGTGGCGCACGAGTTAGTGCGTTTTCCCCACGTGTGGGGAATGGGTTGGATGACTGATAGCGCCGTTCGGCGCTATCATCATGGCCAGCCGTTGGGGAGAGCTCCCCAAGGGCGTCCACTTCCGAGCCGTCGGAATAGTTTGCGTCCATAGCACCGCTGAGGGTGTACAATGGACAGCCAGAGGTATGGCGTTGGAGTTCTCCAACAAAACTTTGTTTATTTCGTAAGCAATAGTCTTGATGGGGGAGGATGTAACGGGGTTACATTCGGGTAACACTGGGTGTTGGTGTACATGAGTACACCACGGTTGAGGCCAGTATTGGCCGGATTGAAAGGTTTCGAACCTTTGGTTATTTTAACCAATCAGGGCATGGGCCCTTGGTGTGGTGGTTTGTCAGCCATCCACGTGTCAGTACACAGGTGTGTACACTACATTTTAGTTAGGTACGAATTTGGAATATTCTACTTAGTGTTACATATAGTTTATATTAGTTTAAATTAATTTAAGCTAATTACATATTAAATATATTCAGTTTAGATTTCACTCTATCTTACAGACGCACGACCTCGACCGGTCGTGCGTGTAGTGAGTGCCGTAGCGTAAGGGGAGCCCTCCCCTTTGCTACACCCTTTGTAAGGGAGCCTTGCCGTTAAGGCACTAGTACAGGATAGAGTAAACTAACCCGGGAATCTTGGCCCCGAGTAGGAGAGCTCTCTCCTACTAAGCCCTTAATAAGGGCGTATCGGATAAGTAGCGGCAAACGCTGCTTTAAGGAAAGCCTTCCTCTGTGCGCTACCCGCACCGTGCGTATACGCACCGGCTACAGCACTAGTAAAGGCTAGAGTAAACTAACCCGGGAATCTTGGCCCCGAGTAGGAGAGCTCTCTCCTACTAAGCCCTTAATAAGGTCGTATCGGCTAAGTAGCGGCGAACACCGCTTTAAGGAAAGTCTTCCTCTGTGCGCTATCCGCACCGTGCGTATACGCACCGACTACAGGTTACAGTGGAGAATACGAGGAGGAACCGTATCCCCACATATTTGCGGAGGCTGAGGCACAGGTACGCGCACAGCCGTAAGAAAGTTGACCAGCGGAAACGCTCTTAGACCCATAGTGAAGAGGATCGCCTAAGGCGCAGGTGCACCCACTGCGGCTCAAGAAAACATGATGACCGGTGATCTGGCCTGTCAGAAGTGCGGATCAAGGGTTAACCCACCGAGCACTGCCAGTTTCCAAGCTATCCGCGGTGGGAGTACACGATGAAGGGTTGTGCCCCATGGAAGAATTTGTCAACATGATGGAGAAGCATGTGGATAACATCGTATTCGCATGTTGATGTAGGGGGTAAGAAGGAATGTCAATGCGTAATCGACAAACCATATGAAGTTGGAGATCGGTTGAGTCGATGTTATAACAGCCGCACTCTTAGCTTCCCATACGTGTGGATGAGTTTTCTGGTCAAGAGTTATTATGGAGTTAAATATGCTGCCTGGGGGGTCACCTGAATACTGAAAATATCACTCCCCGAATTGGTTAAAACAAGCCAAGGCAACTGGAGAAATTGATAACGAGAAGGTACCACAGTTTTTGATACCGGTACAAAAGTTTTTGATTGATGATGCGGCCTTTGCTGGTAAGGTATGGTGTGAAATGGATGTGACGCAGAAGTAAGAATGTATCGGTTGGAGAAAGTTCATGGATGACTAAAGGAAGAACACGACTGCACTCTGGTAGGTTAATTGGTGGAAGCACTCGAGTCTACTTGATATCTACTATTTAACCTTAATATTTGCCGACTGACCTGGTGGGAGGCTATTTTCAAGATGGATTTTATGGTGCCGCCGGTATTTGGACAGGCCTGTCAAACGGCGTGGTGCAATATCGATTCGTTCAGCAGAGAATAGACAAAAGCAAAAGATATGCCACCGATGGTGGAAAAGCCGGAGTAAAAGATCCCCACCAATAAATGTGACTCATCGGTCAGCATCCCAGGAGGGGGAGACCTGCACGTAGGCAAAAGGGCGTTGGAGGTAGCCGAGCTGGTTCAAACAAATCTACCCGAGGGAGAAAAAGCTGACTAGGAGCTCTCAGACTACGGTTGGGAATCCCCGGGCAGCGAAAGCGTCGAGTCATATGTTGAACAAGACTCTTAAGATGAGGCTGAAAAAAGAAGTCGCGTGCGTATAGCACGATTCTGTGTCACTGACCTTACCACCAAAAGAGGACTTAAGCAGATCAACGAATGCGGAGTTCGAAGCCGATTATATTTAGGGAGGTGACAAGTCGGTCGCTAAATGCTGTCGCCGGGTACCGTGAAAAATTTTGGAGCTGATTAAAGACTGCTTGCCACAAAGATCATCTTGCTGCTACCTTATTTTGGGCATCGCCAATATTTATTATTATCAAGAAGAATGGCTATTTGGTTGTGTATCGACTAGAGGTAGGTAAACCGGCTGGCAATGTTGATGGTATATACTATGCCGCTCATCAATGATTTTTTGGAAGACTTGGACTAAGTTCTACGTTTCTGCTGATTTTACATGGCAACTGGCTTTTGGGCGGTCTTTATGACTGACCGTAATCGAGTAATATTGGCGTTCGTTATCCCGTCAGGCCTTTTCGAGTTGAAAAATAGGATGTCGATCCGTATTAAGATTCTCAAAAATGTACTAAAAGCTGATTGACGATACTTGTATGGTCACTTCAGGATCACAGCTGACCAATACCCTGCCCAAGTGCATAATGAAGGCGACATCTTGGAAGGAACGATGAGACACGATCGAGCAGTTGCTGATCACTTATAAACGAAGGAGCGCAGGTGAAACCCCAAACACCAGAGAATTACCGAGTTGTCTCTCAATATGTAAAGAATGGAGGACGACGCCTCTACCTCTCTATCAGCGTGACAAATTACTTTTTTGGGGAAGGTGACATCTAGGAGGGAATTATGCGACACAGATAAGCGGATGATGACCACTTGTAAAAATGGCGAAGGCGGTATCTTGGTGAGCACTTTGTCTATAGACGGCCTGGAGGCAAACCTAAGGATTTAGAAGCGTTGAGCAATTTTCCCTTATTTCGATAATTTAAGATTAATGCAGTCGTTTCTGGGTAGCCTGAACTACTCTTGCTGGTTCATAGAGGTTGGCGTCTAATATATGAGTTGGGAAGTGGATTACCACAAGCTGAGAGAGAAGGTCTGTGAGACAATTGTTAACCGGGGCGGGTGACGAAGTCTGAAGCTGTCCGGGACCGATAAACTGCCCGCTGACCTGTCCGATTCAAGACCAGATTATGACATGGCACGGGCAATAGTAGCGCTCGGCAAATGAATGGCAAAGACGGCATTTTTGCCAATTCTGAAGCATTTTGACCCTGAGAAAATCCAGTAATGATCCTTTATGCAAACAAATGGGCGATACTGGCTGCGCTAACGCAAGAGCATATTGCAAAGTGACCTTCACCAGCCAGAAGCTAAAGGGGAATGAAGTAATTTATGGCCAATCTTGACCCTATTTGCTCCAAAAATTCTTGTACTGTGGATTACTTCGTTATCGAACTTCAATAACCAATCGGTTGCTCTCCGAGAGCGCTATTCATGTCCCTAAATACCGCTTGAACTTGGGGACTTCTCATACCGAAACTTTACGTCATTTTTAATATTGTAAATGTAGCATTCAGATCTTCTGTACCCGTTGACACTTCGCCTTATACGTACAACCGCTATTATTTAGTGTTGAAATATTGCTTTGTTTATTTGCGCGAGAACGTAGCAAACTTGAGTCTTAGATGTGTGTTTTAACCTTGAATATACCGGATTTATCTTTCTCGAATATTGTTGCAACCAAGTATGAGTTATCGAAGGAAACAACCCCCGAACACAGTTCGTAGACAGTAGATGAAGATAACCAAGTCATGACTTGCTCAATTGAATTTGTCTTAAGAAGTAATTATCTTTCCTAACATGTAAATATGCACGTGGCTGTGGTGTAGAAGCTAATTGCGATACTACATCAGTTATATAACTAACACTAAGTATAAGTACCCAATTTTAGCACCTAAGAAGGTCGAAACTACATTGCTAAAAATGAAAATTAACTATTATACCGATTTCAAGTAAAATTTTCAACATTTAGCATCAGGCAACTTTTTAGGAGGCGACCGCCCCAGTCAAACTACCAATAAAGTTAATGAAAATAATTTTCCCAGTCAAACTACCTGCCATACACTATCTATTTTAAAAAATATTAGTTACTTATCTTAATAAGAGTGATATTTCAAAGATATTTAAACAGTTTACTAGCGTTAAGGTTTGAATGATTATCACTTATGCTACATATTTATAATTTTTATTTATTTATTCTTTTTCTTTTTATTTATATTTAATGAATTTTTAAAAATTAAAACAATTATTAATTTTAGAAAGTTTTTTATTTAAAAATAATACTTAGATCGACTGGACGTCTTGCTCGACCATTTCCTGGAATCGTAGTATGTACCAATTTGTGCTCTTCGTATACCGAGACTTGGTAGACCGTGATCATTATTCTGTGTCTAAATATTTCTTCTGCCGCTATGTCGCACGAATACGGTGAAGATTGAATTCACTTGCCTGTTGTTACTACCGTTAGGAACTTGTTGCTGCGCAATAAAGTCGAGCTATTCAGTCCCTTTATAAATACAGCTACTTGCATAGCCATATAAAATGGCTCATTTGCAATAATTGATAACAACTAATTTGTCTTCTGCGAGTAAGTTTGTATATCAAGCTTCGAATCATATTCAAATATTCAGATCGACATCTGAATTTATTTTGAGGAGGATCGAAGGTGAGCTATAACTTCTCCTTAATCGCTTCAAGATTTCCTTTGGTTTACAAGTTAGCACAAGCTAACGCCTTTATGCAAGTATCCCTTAATAAGGGGGTAGCTAATAGGAGGACTTCCCTTACACTACAATACTCACTGCGCGCGCGACCGGTCGAGGTCGTGCGCCTAGCAGTCTTTTGAGTGAAATGTAAACTGAATATATATTTAATATGTAATTAGCCTAAATTAATTTAAACTATATGTAATACTAAGTAGAACTTACTAAATTCGTACCTAGCCAAAATGTAATGTACACAACCTGTGTACTAACACGTGGCTGGCTGCCACGCCTCCACCAAGGGCTCCTGCCCTTATTGGTTAAAATAACCAATAGGTCCAAATCTTTCGGACCGGTCAATACTGACCCCAACCGTAATGTACTTCCGTACACAACATAACTAAATATAACCAAAATGTAACCCTGTTACATCCTCCCCCATCAAGACTATTGCTTACGCAATAATCGATTATAGTTGGAGAACTCCAACTGCCAGAACTTCTGGCTAACCATGAACACCGTTAGTGGTGCTGTGGATTCTCCTCAAGAAGAGGAGGTAGACTATTCAAATAACTCGGAGGTGGATGCCCTTCGAGATATCTCCCCAAAGGCTGACCGCTCCGACAACGCCGAACGGCGATGTCGGGAGCCCAATCCGTTCCCCACACGTGGGTAAAATGCACTAGCTAGTGCGCCACCCCTGCCAATGTCGGATGATACATCCGGATCGCCGAAGGCGATCATCACCAATGAGCTGTACGCAGCTCAAGAAGCCCAACTTGCCGCACGGGCACGAAACGCTGCGTTACGCGCCCCCAAACGCCCGCCACGGGAGGCATATAATTTTGAGGGTCCTCGTGATCTCCCAAAGTGGGCTAGGACCATGGTATGGAATGGTTTCGTAAAGCGGACTTTTTTTATTAGGCTAAAATAGGGCCTAATGTTGGACATTTTATTAGGCCCATAGGGGTCCTAATATTATGACTAATATTAGGACCTAAATTAGGGGCCTGATAGTGGACGCAGATAGTGGATATAGTAGTACATAATTAGGTACCGCCATGTGTACCACGGTGGGTACAGTAGTACGTACCACCGTGGTGTACATAGACAGGATATAGAAGGGACACGGAAGATGTGCTGATTACTTACAGGTACGCGGCGAACACCAGCGAACAAACAAGGAACAAGCGGAAAAATCAGGTCGACTGATGGACGGAAGGCGTTCCGAATGGACGATGCGTATTGTTTGAAAGTAGGAACAGGGTAGATCTAAAGGTCTCATTGCTAATATAGTTCTCCTTTTGCGTACGATCGCGCTGATCGTTTTTTTGGGAAGGCACCTTTGCGCCCCCACCTTATTGAAACCTCTACGTCCCGGGCGGGAGCACTAAGTGCGTTTTTGGCCCACCGGTTGGCGTAGAGTGTGAGAACTCACCCCGCAACTCCGCCCGCAGTGTCTGCGGTTCTTCATTTAAAGGTTTTTGGTTTTGGGAACGTGATCGAGCAGTGCTCTCACCTCTTCCCCTTGAAATTAACGTTTGGCCCCTAGAGTTCGGCTGCTTTAAGCGCCCCACGGGAACTCTAGGTGGATTTTAATATAAATACCTATTCCTCATATAGTCTAGGCTGGGAGCGCATTGATTTGGGCGTTCCTTAGCTGTTTGACGGCTTAGAGTCTCCGCGATCAGGCAGTGAAGACTTCCGCTGCCTGATCAAGTACCCCCCCCCTACCGATCAACACCTGATCGACACTTTTGCGAATCGTGATCGTGATCGCTGATCGCAAATCGCGCCAACTGCTACTTGAACAACTTCCGGTGCTTGATCAAGTCTGATCAAGGTATATTACGACTGGGCGGCAGCTTTTAGCCCCTGATCGAGCCTTTCAGTACCTGATCGCACTTGCGATCAAGACACCTGATCGCATCTGCGATCAAGACAGAATATCGTTGATCGACGGTTATTAACGTCATCAAAAGCCTGATCGCGCCTGATCACGACCGATTGGCTTCGTTTCAGTACCTGATCGTGACTTGCGATCAAGACGCCTGATCGCATTCGCGATCAAGACCGAATACAACTGAACCACGGCTATTAGCATCAGCCCGAACTTGATCAAGCCTGATCGCGGTTAATTGACGTGGTTTAAGCACCTGATCGCACGTGATCACGCCTGATCGCATCGTTTATATCGTCACAAGTTAGTTAATTCAATCTTGCACCAAGAATTTGCTGTGCGCTGTCCCCGCCACCTGAGGAGCGACCCACACCTAGCCGTCGGGTACAAAAGGTGAGCAAGAACACAAGCAGTAGAAGACATCCGGAGGGCCCCCTTCGTTAGTCGGCAGTCTGGGCGCCGTGGTACCGCCTGATCAAGTCTCAAAAACTTCGATCAGCCGCTCCACCACAATGGTGCGCGTGCCCGGATCTTTGGGCGACGCGGGATATCACCGCAATTCTACGCAAGATAGCGCGGATGTGAAAGTGAATACGGAAGCTGAAGCAGAGGTGAAAATCAAGGTGGAAAAGGAGGAGGTGGTTGTGACGACGGAACGCAGTTCGCCGTCATCATGCCTGAAGAAGAAAGGAAATGCCGATCATCAGGACCTGGGGAGGAATCCAGATGACGTAAAGGAGGAGAATCCTCAACCACCTCC
The DNA here is from genome assembly GCA_026184515.1 of Peronosclerospora sorghi. Taxonomy (NCBI): domain Eukaryota; phylum Oomycota; class Peronosporomycetes; order Peronosporales; family Peronosporaceae; genus Peronosclerospora; species Peronosclerospora sorghi. Next base: position 30,986,075 of record CM047580.1, read on the forward strand.
CGAAGACCTGTCCATTGGTGGAATGTTGGTTGCCGTGAAGGTCAAGGAGGTCAACTGCTGGCGAAAGGGTTAACTGGTGGTGAGATCGGGTCTCTACCGTTGCGCGGCTGAGACCAGACTCAGGGGCGGCTGTGGCAAAGCGAAGGCAAAATTTTGGTCACCTTCTGTCAACAGCGTGCCGATCAGCTGGTCAGCGACCGGATTGGTGGAAACAAGGGGTGCTTTTAAGCCTATCGTGTGCAAGGAGTGTAGAGCACACGGATTTTGGTAAGTCACATGGCATTGCGTGTATTTTACATATTTTGTGTTTGGTACATATTGCGACCGTAAGGTTAGTGGAAAAGAAGTAAATTGGCCTTGGATTGGAAAAGAGTAAATTGGTCTTGGATTGGAAAAGTGGCTAAGAGGTCCTAAGAGACTCTCTAAAAGTTTGGTTTTCTAAGTCGCCTTCGCACGTCGCGGAGTGTTTGGGGGCAGAGGGTCGAGTAATCCCCTCCTGCCCACTATACCCGGCCGGGGCGCGTCGCAGACGCATTTGGCCCGCCCGAAGTACTTCGACAGGAGTGTCCATTGGCTGACTTCTCACAAGTTTAAGTCACGTACGTTTGGAACGTACTAACAAGTGGATTGGTCTTTACGTGGAGATATCGTTTGTGGAATTCACGAGCATATTGGATCTTTATGTGGACATATTGGTTTATTATAACATTGGTTGGAGTTTAGACCGGCTTTGGTCTTCTCTCATATTGGTCAGGGGCTAGACCAGTTGAGTGGTCTATCCTCTATTATCTCGTATTGGTTGGGTCTAGATAGATTGGACGGTGGACCCATTGGACTATACATATTTCAAGTGTAACAGGTCTACAAGTACCCAGGGCGAAGAGTTCCGCCCAGGGATCGAGTGGTTCACTTCTCACTGCGGGACCGGAAGGTCCCGGGTTCGATCCCGGGCCAAACCAAGTTGGTTGGTTTCAGAAAGTATAATGTGACGAAATCACCCAGTACGGTCTGCATACTATCAGACCCAAGTCAACCAGCGACACGATCCACCGAGTGTTCAACTAGCCCATTCCATCGGGTACACAAGGTGAGATGGCAACGCAAGATCAATCGAACCAGGCGTCTTCTGTTGATGATCGGTCGTCTGCTAGCAGCGGACGATCCGATCGGATCGCAAGCGAAGGTCCGCTGGGTACCCCCCCCCGTAAGTTGGAAGGCTGGGCACGATGGTGGTCAGGTTCTCGACACAACTGTGTTCGATTTTGAACTTGACTCCACCACATTCTCAAGGGGCGCTTAGAGCAGCCGAACTTCTAGGTGACAGATGCCAACCAATGGGGGAAGAGGTGAGAGCGTACTGATCGATCACTTTCCCAGCAACCTTTCCAAGGAATGCCGCTGACACAGCGGGCGGAGTTGTGGGCGAGTTCTCAAGAACTTTACGTCTGCCGGTGGGCCAAAAAAATGCACTAGGTTCTCTCGCCCGGGACATGTAAAGGTGCGTGCAAAGGAAGGGAGGCGCGAGGTACTCGCGCCGTCCCTATGGGTGATCTTAGTGATCGGAAGCAAAAGGAGAACTTTATTATTGCTTATATCCTAAATCAACCAATTACCTAATATCAACCAATCAACTCTACCCATACTGACATGCATCATCGACCAGTCAACCTGATATCTCAGTCGTCCGTCGCTTACCGTTAGGTACCTGTACTAGTCATCGCATCTGCTCCGGATGGCCCGTCCATGTACACCACAGTTGGGCCCAAAATCTACAGTACCACAGTTGACCCCGAAATCGACGGTACGCTTCTCCACACAGAGACGCCCATCGAGTACCTTCATAAGTTGAACGTAGCTAGACTGAGGGAAAACTGCATAATGGTGATCGTTGGAGATTGCCCAGAAAACCCTAGAAAATCATGTACCTTTCGTCTCAAAAATGTCAACGGTTGGAAGAAAAACAACGCTTTCACCAGCGAGTGAAGAACAATCGTTATCCTCAAGTCACCGTCGGTTCTGGATGGTGTCGGCCCAATTCAGTTCCAGAACAGGCCAGGTCGTCTTCGTCCAGCTCAACAGAGTTTTTTTTAGCAGTTGCTGAGGATTCCGGTGGCGTTAGCTCCGACGGATAGATCGGTTATGTAACGGGGTTACATTCGGGTAACACTGAGTGTTGGTGTACATGAGTACACCACGGTTGAGGCCAGTATTGGCCGGGTTGAAAGGTTTCGAACCTTTGGTTATTTTAACCAATCAGGGCATGGGCCCTTGGTGTGGTGGTGTGTCATCCATCCACGTGTCAGTACACAGGTGTGTACACTACATTTTAGCTAGGTACGAATTAGGAATACTCTACTTAGTGTTACATATAGTTTATATTAGTTTAAATAATTACATATTAAATATATTCAGTTTACTTTTCACTCTTTAGTACAGACGCACGACCTCGACCGGTCGTGCGTGTAGTGAGTGCCGTAGCGTAAGGGGAGCCCTCCCCTTAGCTACACCCTTTGTAAGGGAGCCTTGCCATTAAGGCACTTGTAACGGGGTTACATTCGGGTAACACTGAGTGTTGGTGTACATGAGTACACCACGGTTGAGGCCAGTATTGGACGGGTTGAAAGGTTCCGAACCTTTGGTTATTTTAACCAATCAGGGCATGGGCCCTTGGTGTGGTGGTGTGTCAGCCATCCACGTGTCAGTACACAGGTGTGTACACTACATTTTAGCTAGGTACGAATTTGGACTATTCTACTTAGTGTTACATATAGTTTATATTAGTTTAAATAATTACATATTAAATATATTCAGTTTTACTTTCACTCCTTAGTACAGACGCACGACCTCGACCGGTCGTGCGTGTAGTGAGTGCCGTAGCGTAAGGGGAGCCCTCCCCTTAGCTACACCCTTTGTAAGGGAGACTTGCCGTTGAGGCACTAGTACAGGCTAGAGTAAACTAACCCGGTAATCTTGGCCCCGAGTAGGAGAGCTCTCTCCTACTAAGCCCTTAATAAGGGCGTATCGTCTAAGTAGCGACGAGCGCGGCTTTAAGGAAAGCCTTCCTCTGTGCGCTAGCCTCACTGTGCATATACGCACCGGCTACATCTGGTAGCACTCGTAGTCAATCCAACACCTGTGTTGGTAGACTAGACATCCTCTGCAAAGGATGAACCAGGACGATTGGGATAGTTTGACCCTCGTCCAACAGGAAGCCTTTAAAAGGCTGTTACCCTTAACGGGGGAAGAAGGTATGAAGCTCCTAGTGGAGAAGGGCCTTGAGGCCGTAAAGGCAAGGGTGAATGCCCTCATCGCTCATGAGGCGAGTTGTGGTGGAGGTCATTCCACGGGGGTACGCCCTCCATTATCGTTTAAGATAAAGGGGTTCACCGGAGAGAAGGGTGACAGCCTTTATGTTTGGTTGCGAGAGGTCGAAACGGCCATCGCCACAGCGAACATGACCGCTGATCACTTGCAAGTGGGACTTGCATTGACCCATCTTACGGGGAAAAGCCCGTACATGGGCGTTTACATGCTCGGAATCAGTCAAGGACGTGTTTCCAACATGGAAGGTCCTTAAGCAGAAGCTTATGGACATGTACGCAACGCCTGATCTGGTTTTCCAGAACTAACTGGCGTACCTGAGGTGCCGTCAAGTCACTAAGGACCTGGAGGTTTATATCCAGGAGCTTAAGACCCTGTTGGCAGGGATGTACGCGAAAGCGTATTCGGACGATGTGTCCATCCCCGTCTTCATGGGAGGCCTGAGAGAAGGGCCAGCACGTTCGGAATTGTTCCGATGCCGACCCGAATCCCTGGAAGAGGCATTCAAGATGGCGCTCAACGCCGAGAGGAACTTCCGTTCCTCTAAGGTGGGTCCCGAACCCATGGACCTGAGTCAGGTCGAAGCGGAGGAGAAACCTCCCGCTAAGAGTCATTCTGACTATTTTTCACAGAGCTTCGACGCAGAGCTCTTGGCTATGTTGCAGCGGCGTGGGCCGCTGAGATGCTTCCTGTGTGGGAGCATGGATCATCTGAGGAACAGATGTCCGAAAAATCCCCAGCGAGACACTCGCTACAAGGGACCAAGGGTGGGAAAAAAGCCTTTGTCCAAGCCGTCGGGAAACGACGGCTCCCAGTAGGTGCGGGGCGCCCTACTGGGGGATCCCTCAGTGCTGTTAAACCCCAGGGTAGTGGCCGACAGCACAAAGCCCCGAGGTAAACGGTGCTTACTAGCACCGAGTTGGTGTACCAGCCAGGTTTGCTGGTTGTTCTTGCGGAGGTAAAAGGCTTTGATAAGCCTTAGAGAGTCTTGATAGACTCTGTAGCGTCTGACAATTATGTCAGGCGGGCTTCTGTGGAGAAGAGTCGGCTGTATGCCGAGGCCCTAGAGGCACGTTCTCGTGACGTTGTCACGGTCCGTCTAGCGACGGGCGTACAGGTTCTGTACCCAAGGTATCGATTGACCTTAAGCTGAAGTTTGCAGACTTCGACAGCTTAGAACGTTGCCTAGTCCTGGATTTGGACTCGAGGTATGACCTCATTCTGGGCATGAAGTGGCTGGAACGCCACGAGCCATGGATAGACTGGAAGTCTAAGACCATTTGCTCAACGCACCCGCGGTCGGGTGAAGCATTGGCGAGTCATGAACCCACCTTTGCTCGATCGCAAAAGCGATTCTGGCGTGAGATGCCAGAGATTGGCATGTCTGAAATGATCATTCCCAATGGCGTTAAGGAATAGTTCCTTAACGAGGGGGATTCGGCGGTTAATTCCCACGCCGTGAACGGTGAGACTGGTGAGTTACCTGTGGTAACTCCAGTGGTAGGGGTAGAGACCCCTGTGGTTAAGCTCGAGGCGCTTCCAAGCGAAGAGACCCGGAGTTCGTCTCTTTTGCACGTCGGAAATGATTCCGACCACGCCGTTATAGGCGAGACTGGTGAGTTACCTGCGGTAACTCCAGTGGTAGGGGTAGAGACCCCTGTGGTTAAGCGCGAGCCGCTTCCAAGCGAAGAGACCCGTAGTTCGTCTCTTTTGCACGTCGGAAATGATTCCGATTACGCCAGTATAGGTGAGACCGGCGAGTCACCGGTGGTAGAGGTAGATACCTCTGTGGATAGGCGCGTGGCTCTTCCAGTAGATGTGGCAATTGACTCTCCCCATCTGGGTCTCGGGATGAGTCCCCAGGCCAGTAGTCAGCAGTCCTACAGGATGCTGAATAGTGTGACAGCTATTGTCATAGAAGGCGTAAGCCTGGAACGGTTGCCTGGGGTAGGCGAACTGTTGTCGTTGGAGGAGATGTCCTTCACGAGTTTGAGACTGCTTTGAAAGCAGATGAAATCGACGAGGTCGTCGTGTTGCGTCCGGAAGAGGAGTTGAACTCCTCATCCACGATGGACGAGTCAGTTTTGGTGCAAACCAAACAGGCATTGAATGCCCGAAGCGGCCTCAAGATCCTCGCGGATCCTGAGGATCCTTACCATTCCTTACTAAAGAAATTTGGAGATATCATTAGTGACAACCCGCCGATGGGGTTACCACCGGATCGGGGAGTCCGACATGAAATTGATTTGGTTCCCGGAACCAAATACTGCGTCACTAGGCAGTGGCCTCTCCCCAAGGAACAATGCGACGTCATCGACGCATTCTTCAAGGGGAAATAAGAGGCAGGGATGGTACGGGAGAGTAAGTCTCCCCACTCATCTCCCACCTTTTGTGTTCGTAAACCGAACGGAAAGTGGCGCATTGTGCATGCGTACAACAAGCTGAATTCATCTACTGTACCCATGCAGACTCCGATTCGTCGGAAGGATGTCCTCCAGAACAATATGGCGGGCTGTACGGTGTACAGTGCCTTAGATCTGGTGGACGGGTATTATCAGGTGCTCATTCGAGCGTCCGATATTCCGCTTACAGCGGTTAGCACGCCTAGTGGCATGCTGTGGGAGTGGCTTGTTATGTCACAAGGGCTTTCAAATGCACCAGCGACTTTCAATCGCTTGGTGACTCAACTCTTCCGCCCTCATAGGAGGTACGCTCAGACGTACTTCGACGATATATTCGTCCATAGTCGTGCGGAAGGCGACTCGTCTGATGTTCAGACGCATCTGATACACCTTCGAGCAGTGCTCGAATGTATGCGAGAGCATAAGTTATATGCAAACGCATCCAAGTGTATCTTTGGTGCTGAGGAAATTCCTTTCCTCGGATCCTTCATCGGATAGGATGGAGTGCGGGCGGATCCCGCGAAGGTGAAAGCCATTGTGGAGTGGCCTTCGCCTGTAAATCCTATAGATTTACGGAAGTGGCTTGGATTGTCCAACTATCTCCACAAGTACAGCGAGAACTACACTGAAATGGCGAAGCCATTGACCGACCTTCTTAAGAAGGATGTTGATTGGTGTTGGAAAACCGAACACCAAAACGCTTTTGAAGCGGTTAAGGGGAGCTTGTTAAAATCTCCCGTTCTTGCTCTCCCACATACTTGGAAACCATTTAGTGTCGTCTGCGACGCCTCCGATTTCGCAATCGGATGTGCTTTGTTACAAGCAGACGATGCAGGAAGGGAACGCGTAATTGCGTTTGAGTCGAGGCAGCTTAAAGCTGCGGAACGGAATTATCCCGTTCATGACAAGGAGCTACTTGCAATGAAGTATGCTCTTGTCAAATTAGGGTTCACCTACTCAGCTCAAAGTCGTTCGTGGTTTATACTGACCACGCGTCCTTACGGACAGCGACAAAGTCGCCTCATCTCTCGCAACGGATGGCCCGTTGGCTCTCCTTCTTTGCGGAGTACAACTTTGATGTTACGTATAAACCTGGCAAGCAAAACGTGCTTGCAGACGCGTTGTCGCGTCGTCCCGATTACGAGCTCGCTCACGCGACATCCGTCACCACGTCTGTGGTGGATCTCATACGCCAGGCGTATGAGAAAGACCCACAGTATACGGCGCTTATCCGCGCGTTAGGTGAAAAGGGTCTTGGCTCGTCTGAGCCAACCCTGTCAAGTCGAGCTAAAGCTAGTTTACACCGTTACAAGTACTGTGACGGTCTGCTATTTTATAGCACGAGCGCGGTGGACACTCCGCGGGTGGTAGTTCCTCATGATGAGGAACTGAAGTATAGAGTCCTCTTTGAGGCGCACGACGCCCCTACCGGGGGTCATTTAGGTCGGGATAAGACCTACAGCGCTTTAAGCGCTTTGTATTGGTGGCCCAACATGTATAAGTGGGTTGGTGCGTATATTCGAAGCTGTGAGACGTGTCAGAGGGTCAAACCCTCTGCAGATTCAGCAGCGCCTTTGGCGAGCTTATCGGTTCCAACGGGGTGTTAGAAATCCATTAGCATGGATTTTAACTTCGGTTTTCCGAAGGATAAGGCCGGGAAGACCGGCATATTGGTCTTTGTAGACCGTTTGAGCAATATGGCTCACCTGGCGGCGGAGCCAGAGTCCATTGATGGACAAGGAACAGCGACAGTGTTCCTAGACCGTGTCTTTCGACAGCATGGTCTACCCGATTCCGTTGTATCTAATCGGGATCCCCGTTTTACGGGACAATTCTGGGGAGCGTTGTTTAAGGTGCTAGGCACCAAGATTC
>CM047580.1:30993769-31005156 GCA_026184515.1 Peronosclerospora sorghi
AGGCTTGATCAAGTTCGGGCTGATGCTAATAGCCGTGGTTCAGTTGTATTCGGTCTTGATCGCGAATGCGATCAGGAGTCTTAATCGCAAGTCACGATCAGGTACTGAAACGAAGCCAATCGGTCGTGATCAGGCGCGATCAGGCTTTGGATTACGTTAATAACCGTCGATCAACGATATTCTGTCTTGATCGTAGATGCGATCAGGTGTCTTGATCGTAGATGCGATCAGGTGTCTTGATCGCAAGTGCGATCAGGTACTGAAAGGCTCGATCAGGGACTAAAAGCTGCTGCACAGTCGTAATATACCTTGATCAGACTTGATCAAGCACCGGAAGTTGTTCAAGTAGCAGTTGGCGCGATTTGCGATCAGCGATCGCGATCACGATTCGCAAAAGTGTCGATCAGGTGTTGATCGGTAGGGGGGGTACTTGATCAGGCAGTGGAAGTCTTCACTGCCTGATCGCGGAGCCTCTAAGCCGTCAAACAGCTAAGGAACGCCCAAATCAATGCGCTCCCAGCCTAGACTATATGAGGAATAGGTATTTATATTAAAATCCACCTAGAGTTCCCGTGGGGCGCTTAAAGAAGCCGAACTCTAGAGGCCAAACGTTAATTTCAAGGGGAAGACGTGAGAGCACTGCTCGATCACGTTCCCAAAACCAAAAACCTTTAAATGAAGAACCGCAGACACTGCGGGCGGAGTTGCGGGGTGAGTTCTCACACTCTACGCCAACCGGTGGGCCAAAAACGCACTTAGTGCTCCCGCCCGGGACGTAGAGGTTTCAATAAGGTGGGGGCGCAAAGGTGCCTTCCCAAAAAAACGATCAGCGTGATCGTACGCAAAAGGAGAACTATATTAGCAATGAGACCCTTAGATCTACCCTGTTCCTACTTTCAAACAATACGCATCGTCCATTCGGAACGCCTTCCGTCCATCAGTCGACCTGATTTTCCCGCTTGTTCCTTGTTTGTTCGCTGGTGTTCGCCGCGTACCTGTAAGTAATCAGAAAATCTTCCGTGTCCCTTCTATATCCTGTCTATGTACACCACGGTGGTACGTACTACTGTACCCACCGTGGTACACATGGCGGTACCTAATTATATACTACTATATCCACTATCTGCGTCCACTATCAGGCCCCTAATTTAGGTCCTAATATTAGTCATAATATTAGGCCCCCTATGGCCTACTAAAATGTCCAACATTAGGCCCTATTTTAGCCTAATAGAAAAGTCCGCTTTACGACAACCGCCCCTGAGTCTCGTCCCAGCCGTACAGCGGTTGGGGAGAGGGTCGATCATGCCGTTGATTCTGGGAATCATACTGCCGTTGGAGAATTTGTCGTTGCACATCGATCAGGTCAACATCCAAGTGTCGATCATCACCCATCATCTTCCCCGTCTCCTCTCAATCAAGCCCAGTTCCATCGGGCGGTTACCGTTGGGGCTGTCCACTGCGACCTAACACCCGACTGTGGCCAACCGTGACAACTGCGATCAGGCTGTCTCGATCAGGCATTCACAGTCTGCTATGCCATCTTCAACGGACAGCTTGTCACCCCACATCACCAACGTTCCTGCCTTGGATAAGGTCGCAGCTGATCAGGCGATCGCCGCGATCAAGCGGGCCTGCGATCTGCAAGAGGCTCTCCATTCCAGCAACGAGCAGGTCGCCTTGTTGTCTGGCTCACTCGCCATGAGTGAAGACACGGTTGCGATGCTTCGTCGGGGGCTCACTCGTACCCAACGTGACGCGACGGACCGGAAGAAGGTAATTGAGGGAAGCCTTAAAAAACTGGAGCCGCTGCGCGATTTTATCAACGCTGCAGTCAAGAAGCTCGAAACACAGTTGAAAGACGCCAAAAGCACTATCGCCGATCAAGAGCGTACCATATACGATCAGGGTGTCCAGATCCGGGAGCTGGAGTGTCGCAAAGACCGTGAACGTTACCTGCGATCAACGCTTGATGACACACTTGCATACCAAACGAAGGAATTGGAGCAACTCGAACAGCGTGTATCCACGTTGCAGCACGAGCGCGATCAGGTTATTTCCCGAAATGTGCGCTTGGTCCAACCGTCGGTAAGTCTCACAACCGAGGTGGACAGGTACAAGGATCAATGCGATCGTCTCCAGAAGGAGAACGAGTCTACTCGCGCATCGATGGACGATTACACTGCCATTATGGCCCAAGCACAGGAGATATCGGATCGGGTTGAAGCGGAACTCACTACCTCTCGACGTCACCACGATCAAGTTTCCGCGGACCAGGACAAATTGCGTGATCGGCTACGACAGACCCAAGGCGAGGTTGCGCGGTGGCGCTCTCATCAATCGAATATTCAGTCCGCAGTGACGGGCATATCTCTGTAGCTTCTGGCCGGCCCTGATCAGCCCCATTGCCTGATAGTCCCTCTGCTGCTTCGCCGACCAACTCGGTAGGCAGTACCACTCCATCGTCCGGAAAGCGTATTCGGCGTTCCCGATCTTCTTCTCCGTCTAAGCGGCCACGCCTTCTCTCTCCCGCTTCGGAGGCGAAGACTGCGGATGATGATCCCCCTACTTGCGATCAAGACGTTGAAGATGAGGACACTAGCCCAATCGCCTCCATTCCTTTTACTCCAACCATTAGCGAGTTCGGGAGCGAGGGCCAGCCTGATCACGACCCGACCGTGTCCCTTTTTCCTCGCACGGGTGACTTCCAGACCTTGATCGCGGTTCCTGATGGTACCACTGACGCCGATATCCTGCCTTGGACTCCGGATCAGCTCGGCATGTACAATTTACACAACGTCACGGCCCAAGTGGTTTTGGACTACTTGACCCGCCCTGCTGGATGGTTTTTCCCGCCTGCTGCATTGGCCCCTCCTACTAGTGCGTGGTCCGGTCATTTGATCACCCAGGCAGAGATTGAACATTTATACTCCCAGCGCCCCTGGGATAGTTTTTCGACCATGTTGCCGCCTCTTTCTTTTCGCTCGGCTGGCTGGTTCACTGACCTGTAGACCAAGTATCTCACGTTCTTCGATCATCACGCATTGGCGATTTGGGAATCAACCCACTATCTCCCTATCGCGAAGAATCTTCGTGATATTGATGACTTCTTCCGCGATTATTACATTCAACGTCGCCAACGCAGAAGCCGGGCTGGGGAGACCTGGAAGCGTATCGTGGAGCTCATCTTGCGGGGTATGATCGACGGGAAATGTGATCTCGACATCTTCTTGGACCCTTCGATCACCCATTGTGCCCGCAATCGCCCGCTGAAGTTTGCCCCGGCCGATGATGGAGTGTGGTACCCTGGGTTTCTATCGGACCCGCCACCTCAGAGCCTACAAGAAGCGCTGGCAGATGTCGACGACCTTGAACCTTGGCGGGTTCAATATCTTTCCTGCCCCGAAAATCACCCCACCCTGGTCGTAAGATTCCTCGCCTTCGCCGTAAGTTATATGGGTCCGAATAGTCGGTCGATCACCTTTCTTCAATCAATACATTCTTTCGATCATGTCATTTCACTGTTGTCCTTTGTCCTTAAATGCATAATATAAATTGGTAGTCCTTCGGCTTATCTGCCGTATCCAATCACCATACCTTGAAACATCCATCGTAATCATACCACTTCAAGTCATTCATTGTACCTCCATTAATCATGAGTTTCATCAACCATTTCTGCGATCAGAGATTTTTCGATCGTGATTCCTGATCGGTACGTCGATCGCGCGCTAGTTGGACTCTTCATCCACTTGCATGACGTCGAAACGATGTCTGTTCACCATCTTCCTTTCGGAATCCTTGATCAAGGCATCACAATTCAAATATGCCTCGTCTACCCACGACGGCTCGGAATACCCCTTCCAGTAGACTTGATATTCTCGTAACGTCCTTCCATATCTAGTCTTTCGACCCGATCGCACATCGGTAATACGATCAACTTCAAATTCATCGGGATCTAGCGTCCTTTCCCAGCTATCTTCAGGTAGCAAAGCTTCGTCGAAGTCGAAACGATCTTCTATTCCAGCTGCTAGCACAGTAGTGGGACGATCAGGAAATTCCTTGACTAATTTCAACTTGGACAGGTGTACCACTGGGAACATACGATAATCGGTGCCGGCGGTGACCAATCTCGCTGCATGATCGCCGATCACCTCCTCAACTCGGAAGGGTCCATGCCACATATGCGCCAGTTTCTTCGCAAACCCTTCTTTCACCCGATAAAGGTACAACCAGACTCTTGAGCCAGCCTCGATCTTGTGCGGCGTCACCTGATCGTTGTTTTTCTCAGCCCGATCAACCATCGCTGGGTGCAATCGAGTGCTCACTTGATCGCGGGCGTATCGGTAGTCTTTCTGCAACTTATATCTCCACCGACGAGCGTCTCGATCTTTACGTCGAATCCATCCCAGTTGTAGCGTTGATTCCAACGACGATCGTGGGTCCCACCCATACGCTAAATAGAAAGGGGTTTCCCCGCGGATGCGATCAGGGGTTGAGTTTAGTGCAAATACCAGGCGTTCTGCATACAAACTCCAATATTTTTGTCCAATATCCGACACATACATCTTGATCGCTCGCGTAATCGTCTGCACCGTCCTTTCCGCCTTGCCGTTTGCCTGTGGTCGATATGCCATAGTGGCACTCTGACGTTGTCCCACGATTTTGTTGAACGCGCGAAATACTTCCGACATAAAACCAGGTTCTCGATCATGCCTGATCACCTCACTAGCACCAAACCGTCGGAACACGCATTCTTCATAATTTTCGGCGATTGCTTGCGCGGTACGGGACGATCCAGCTTTCGAGATCACCATACCCGTGAACAAATCTGTCCAAATCAGCAGTTCCGTATGTCCATCCGTTGATCGGGGCAGCGATGGGATATGATCCATGGCTATCACTTGGAATGGGTACGTTGCCTCGATATTTCCCGGCGACATGCCCTTGATCGTAGGCTGGCCCTTCCCTGTTTCGCAATCCACCCATTGCCCGACGAATCTTTGTACGCTTCGGAATAGACCACGCCAATGGAAATACCGTCTGATCCGGTGATATGTACGCCCTATGCCTTGGTGTCCTCCTTCCAAACTCACGTGATAGTGGTGGAGGACATCTGCGTGCAAGGTCTCGGGTAGTACCAGCTTAATTGACGATCGGCGATCATCTTGATCATCCTGATCATCCCCGGTTTACCTTTTGGCCGCATTTCCACAGTAAATAATTAATCCTTGTTCGTCAACATCATAGTTGTCGGCAATTTTCGCACACTCCATCACCTCGTCTGTGCTCAATTGGATAACGTCACCGTACAGATAACACCGCAAATCGTGGATCTATTTCTCTTCATCCTGTGCCTTTTTCACCCGTTCCATTCTTATTCCGGCTACTGGTACATCGTTCCATGTTGACGGTCGTGGTTGCCGGTGGTTACGTGATCGGGTCGTCACTAGCACTTGCGGGGCGGATTGATCTTCGTTTCATGTGATTACTTCGGGTAGACGGTTGATATCAACTAATCCTTCCAGCTGTTTCTCATCTTCGACCTCAAATCTTGTTCCACCCTGCATAGCCATGGTGGTAATTTGATCTGCACTCCTATTCCACTCTCTCTTGACATGTACCAAATCGTGATCACTCCACTCGCGTAGGAGGTTAAATGCACGCTGTTGTATCACTTGCAATCGCGGAGCTTTGCATTCCATTTCTCCTCGCATTTTCCGGATCACCAAATTAGAGTCCCCACACACGATCACCCTTACTTGGGGATATCGTGCCAACAAGTCCAGACTTAAAAGCAACCCGTGGTATTCTGCTTCATTCACCGTGATATCCGGTGCACGATTGGCGATCGAGATTAAAATCTTCCATTCCGGTAACTTCCACAGAATGGCACCAAATGCACCCACACGTCGCTTGACACTTGCCGATCCATCAAAACTGATAACGTAAAGTTCTTCACCTTTTTTAACCGTGGGAGGTGGTACTTCGATCATCTGCCGCGGTTGTTTTTTCGGTGCGATCGCGACCAACGCTTCATCAATTTCGGTGCGGGGGGTGATGCTTGCGGCTAACGCCCCTAGCACCTCCTCTTCTCCATGCACACATTTCTTGATCTCGAGGTCCCACTGTGATAGGATCGCAGCCCATTTACCTAATCGTTCGTCCAACCCGTTGGATGTTAGTAACCACTTCAATGTAGATAGACGTGATAAAACCGTGATCGTCTTTCCGACCAGCATCGTGAAATAAACATCCAAAATTCGTAAAAGCGCCAGAACTTCCTTTTCGACGGGGCTGTAATTCAGCTCACCGCTTTTCAACGTTCGGCTAGCAAATGCGACGGGATGATACACTTGATCGTATTCTTGTACTAGAGCGGCAGATACTGCCCATTTGCTAGCGTAAACCACGATCACCGGCGTCTTGTCCTGGTCAAAGTGTCGCAGGGTTGGGGCTGATGCAATCTTCGCCTTCAGCATGCTGAATGCCACTTTGCTCTAATTAGTCGATCATCCTCGTGATTTGATTCCGCCTCACTATGTGATCGTTTCTTCAACTCTTGATAATCTATCTCCCTCAATTCGTAAATCACGGCGGCATAATTGCGAAATCTTCAATAAATTGACGATAGTAATTTAGGCTTCCCAAGAACGATTGCATAGCACGTAAGGTGCCAGGGAAAGGCAAATTGATCAGATCGTCCAGGTTCTTTGGATTTGTTTCTAACCCACGGCAAGAGACGTGATGTCCTAAATAGGGCACTTCGCTTCGCCTCCAGTACGATTTAGCCACGCTGATCGAAAAATTCCATTGATCGCACTTTTCAAGCAAGTACCGCACCTTATCGCATAGGGTGGACCAAGTAGGTGCAGGGATTAATATATCATCGATATATGATCGCCGTTGCAGCACAGACGGGCCCGGCGCTTGGTCGGGTTCTCCTGCTGTAAATACATCAGCTGATTCATCTGCACCGTCTTTGACCCTAAGATATCCATATAGTGCATTGTCGATCAACCGCTGATAAATTTGCGGAGCATTCTTGAGGCCAAAGAGCATCCTATTCCACTCAAACAATCCAAATGGAGTGACAAACGCCGAAATTTGACGTGCCCGATCGGTCATAGACACGACCCAGAAACCACTCGCCATATCCAAAGAGCAAAACCACAACGCTTTATCCAAATCTTCGAGTAGATCGGTGATCAGGGGCATTGGGTACACCATCAAACGCGTGAGTTGATTCACCGCGCGATAATCGATGCATAGACGTAAATCGACCCCATTCTTTTTCACTATGATCACTATAGGCGATGCCCAAGGTGACGTTGACGGCTGAATGATCTTAGTTGCTAGCAACCCCTTGATCAGGGCCGACAACTTCTCGCAAAATTGTGGGGCCACTTTCCGGCACTTTTGGGCGATCGGGCGCGCATTACCCACATCGATATCACAAACAACTCCTCGTGCAGCGGGGGGTAGCGCGTTTCCCTTCCCGATCAACAAATGTTTTTTCGCCCAAATTATTTCGCGAAGTTAATCTATCTCCTCCACTGTGTTGACTGTGGGATCTCCGACTAGCAAATCATCTTTGGTTACTTCTTCGGTGCTTGCATACACTTCGGGTAACGTAGCAAGCTGCTTCTCCAATTCTTCCACATACAAATCTCCACCTTCGTGATAACAAACCTGATCGTCAATAGGTGTCACATCGAATTCGCTGGGGCTAACTGAGACAGGGTGATTACACGCATCTTGAGTAGGTGTATCGCTTGAAACAGGCTGTTCAACTCCATGATTGAGGGTCGGACCTTCCACTTCCGGCCCCTGATCGCACCGCTCTTGCACCCCTTGCACCTTTTGTGCCCCTTCGGTTACCAACGCTACAAATGCGACGATCGTTTCCGTGGGACGTACTAAGATACGATACTCCATCTTCTCGACTAATGGACCCTGATCGACACTTTCTTGATCGTCAGATACCAGATCGGTGGAGGCTTGATATGCCAGATTTTGCCACTCTTTGTAACGGTTGGATCCGATCGAAACAAGTCCGGGGCGGCGGGGCACATCATCTTTGTTCATCCAAATACCTAAAATAGTCTCTTCTTGAACAATTATGGGGTGATCGACGATGTTCGTAACACGTAAATACCTCAAATTTCCCGCGCCCCTAGTGATAGTGGGTACCCAATCTCTTCCACGAGTAATCCACAACTTGCGAGATCGCTGATCATAAACTCGTACTTCGGCTGATCGACCTACTGGGATCTGTTCATACTGATCGAACTTCATATAATTACCGCTCGACCCATACAACTGTCGACGTCCCTCCAGTGGGATGATCACTTCGTCAGGTAAACTTAGTGCGCCATGAGCGATATCTAATCGAACACCCGCTGTTATCATGAAATCCATACCCAATATGGCATCTTGACCAACAAGTTTGCCCACCCATGCCTGGAAATAATAAACCAATGAGCCCGCTAGCGTGATCTTGATTTTTGCACGGCCTTCTGTTTGGTATGCAATTTCCCCAATGCCGACACATTCTTGTGTTTGACTCGTGTCAATCCAACAACCCACCTTACGAGCAAAGGTTGAGTCGATGATCGACACTTCGGCACCAGAATAAAAAAAATATCATAGCTCGCTCGTTATTGATTTTTCCACTCGCCTTGGCTTGCTTGAACCATTTCTTTGGCGAGTGATATTTCCAATATCCACGTGATTCGCCTGGAAGTAATTCGACTTCCATGATCACAGGTGATCGAGAAAACTCATCAATATGGAAATTAGCCAAACGTGGTAAATCAAGCTGATCGCGTTTTTCCTTATCTCTTGTTGCTACTCGATCAGCCCTCTTCTTATCCACAAATGCAAAAATACACAAACTAGAACTTTCGTCTCGTACCAGATTCCAACCTGGCAAGCGTCCTAGTTTAACAAATCTTCGGCTTCCTTGGGCAACAGTCCTGCATGCTTGGTAGGGTTATACCACTGGCGGATGCGGTTGTAAAATTCTTCCATAGGGCACTTCCCCGCATCGTGAATCTCGCCGCGTGCTCGGCAGACGTACAGGCATTGATCGGTGGGGTGTCCTTTCTTGCTACACTTCAGGTAAGTCAGGCGCTTCCAGCAACGTAAGTTGTCGTGTCTGATCGATCCACAATGACTTCACTTCTTTATCGCCCCTTGATCGACTGCGTTGGGGTCGCTTCGTTTGCCTGATCGTGACTCGCCAGGCTGATCGTGCGCCCCTGGTTGATCGCGCATAGTAGCAATCATATAGCGGCGCTGATCGCCATCACTTCCACTATCATCAGCACTTGATTCTTCGCTCCCCGACGTTACCTTGATCGCACGTACGCCCCTAGGCTTTCGCGTCGCGGACGGTGCTCGATAGTCGCCGGATTTTGGGCGGAATCCGCTGGTGCCTACTGCCGCTGTTGGCTGATACCACTTGTTGCGTGCGTATGCCCGCAACTTTTCTTCCAAGTCCTAAGCACGATCCAAGCGTAGGAGAGCCAGCTGATCGGCGAGTTCGCGATTTGCCAGAGTGTCCAGAAAATGTTGAACATGTTCGTGCAGAATTTCGGGCGGTCCATCTCTGATCGGTAACTTAGCTCGCAGTCCCGCCACATTCAGTCGGTGCAAATATTCGATAGGACTTTCGTCTGATCGCTGCTTCATATAATAATACTGGCGGGATACCGATTGACCAGTTCCACAGTATTGTACTTCGAATTCATCCACGAGACTTTTCCAACTTGATCGGGTGGTTCTACTCAACTGTCGATGCCAGTTGCGCGCTGTTCCCTTCAGTAAATCGCCCAGGATTAGACACTTTTCAGGATCAGAAGCTTGATCGCGCATAAATGCAGACTTGAGACGACTGATCCAGTTCCTCGCTTGATATTTATCCCCTTCTTTTCCCGAAAATTCTTTCAAATCGCTGATCGCAGACATCCGAATTCTGGCAATTGGCTGCTGATTAGGTGTCCCAGTATACGCGGATGCCACTGTGGCTCGCCGTGGCAGTGTGATCGGTTCATCAGGGTCTACGTAGTCAATTGAGACCTTTGATCGTGAAACGAGTGCACGGATTCCATATCCACATCTTTTACCGTCGTCGACCTATCTGGTTTCGACTGCTGACCACGCAACGAGTGTACGGACTCCATATCGACATCCTTGATCGACGCAGCTCTTCCTTGATTTGGCTGGCGGATTTTGGTGCCAACGACTCCAGGTGCCCACTTACTGCTCTCTTCAGCTAGAAACTTCTTCATGGCTTTGTCAAAAACATCT
The DNA here is from genome assembly GCA_026184515.1 of Peronosclerospora sorghi. NCBI lineage: Eukaryota > Oomycota > Peronosporomycetes > Peronosporales > Peronosporaceae > Peronosclerospora > Peronosclerospora sorghi. The sequence continues at coordinate 31,004,078 of CM047580.1, forward strand.
GCCACTGTGGCCCTTGATCGTTTTCTGTCTTGATCGACTGAGGTTCCGTCTTGACAACCGGCAATTGGAGTTGTCCTTTTGGCAAACTTCCATTCTGGTTATCTCGGGCTCCATACTCCCAGCGCTACTTGACTCAATTCCCTGATCGTCACCCTTTGAAGGGGCAGATTCGTAGCACGATGACCCCGAATGTCCCGCTACGTTGATTGACGGACTTGCCTCAATCTTCAACGGGGATTGTGGTGGTGAACTGGGGAAATCTTTATCGTCTGCTTCGCCCACCATGGGTATCAACAGGGAATACAACAGCTGGGTGGCCTCTGCCAGGTCTTCGGAGTCGTGATCGAATACTTCCTCGGCATCGTAGGTGACTGTTATCAGACCAGCCTGCTTGATCAGGCGTATTAGCCTTAGCACAATCGTTAGTTTATCTTTTCCCTTCGTGATTGGCTGGTTGACCGGTCTACTCAGCTTCCCGCTGATCGTGACCCCGAGCAGGCTCATGATCGAGTTCGTCATCAGGTAATCTTCCAGGTGATCTCGGTAAATCTTTTGGTAAAACGTCTTTACCAGATCGGCTTCTGTTGGCGGCGTACTTGATCGGCTTTCGTCGCTCTCCGACCCAGGCGCTTTGATCAACATCTTCGGTTGGTCGGTCTTGTAATACTTCTCCATCGGATCCCAATCTGTATCATTATATACACGTATTTTTGGCGGATCATAACTTGCGTTATGATCCGCATGGGCTCCCGAAGGATCCTCGGGAGGTGGTAGAGGCTTCTCCTACTTTACGTCATCTGGATTCCTCCCCAGGTCCTGATGATCGGCATTTCCTTTCTTCTTCAGGCATGACGGCGAACTGCCTTCCGTCGTCACAACCACCTCCTCCTTTTCAACCTTGATTTTCACCTCTGCTTCAGCTTCCGTTTTCACTTTCACATCCGCGCTATCTTGCGTAGAATCGCGGTGATATCCCGCGTCGCCCAAAGATCCGGGCACGCGCACCATGGTGGTGGAGCGGCTGATCGAAGTTTTTGAGACTTGATCAGGCGGTACCACGGCGCCCAGACTGCCGACTA
>CM047580.1:31005256-31015454 GCA_026184515.1 Peronosclerospora sorghi
CCGAGCAGGCTCATGATCGAGTTCGTCATCAGGTAATCTTCCAGGTGCTCTCGGTAAATCTTTTGGTAAAAAGTCTTTACCAGATCGGCTTTCGTCGCTCTCCGACCCAGGCGCTTTGATCAACATCTTCGGTTGGTCGGTCTTGTAATACTTCTCCATCGGATCCCAATCTGGATCATTATATACACGTATTTTTGGCGGATCATAATCCGCCTTCACCAGGTATGCGCCCCTTGTACGTCTGATCTCCTTGTAACTTCTCTTGACGCTTGAACCTGCAGATGACCTGTGCGCCCAGTCACCACACATCGATTCCCTTAGCCGATCGACCCGATCTGACATCTCTTGCAGCACCCCAGGTTCCGAAAGACCGGATGGGGATCAGATCGGGTCTGATCACCTTCGAAAGACCATCTGCGACCTTTAGTCGGAGCTATTCACCAAGAATGCATCGTTCCTGCAGCTGCGGAAGGATGTCGACACCTTGACCCCCTTGGCTGCGCAGTTGAAAGATGTTCTCGCCGAGAACGCACATCTCCGGGTCCAGCTTGCCCAACAAACAGCGCGAGGTAAGTCGATCGATCCGATTTTCACCTTGGAACTTCCCTAACCTCTCTTCGTATGCAGATCGGTTGCCCACTGACATCGCTCAAGCGGTTGACGCCTTGCTTGCGGCTGCTCGACAGTCGCGTGACCACTGCGATCAGCTCCGCCCCATATTGGACGGGATGCTCGGCGCTCGGCATGATCCGTCTCGCCTAGAAGCGTACTGGTCACACCTCCGGGAACAGCTCGCGCTGGGCAACCGGCAGAGGTTGGAGGATCAGTCCGACCGGACCCTACTCCGTACCCAACATGGTGACCTAGAGCGGCATATCAGCGAGCTACAGGTCGTGGTCAAGGATCAGGTCGATAAGGTCTGGTCTTTCCAGAGCCAATCAGACACCTGGACCCAGGAATCAGACCACAGTTGGGCTGTCGTAGAGCAGTGCCATAAACAGCTGACCGACTTGCTGTACCGGCGTCCGGCTATTAGCTCCAGCGCGGACCGGTCTGCATCGGCCGTTCTGGTCGACCTACACCAGGATCAAGGACAACGTCACCCATTGGCTAAGATTCGCCACTCCAAGATTTCGAAAACTTCCAAGCGTAAACGCAAGGACGCGTCGAGGGGCACAAGGTCGCGGGGCATAGCTCGCGACTCCGAATTCGAGGAGAAGCGGGCGGTGCCCCAAAAGAAAGCCAAGACGACGGCGCATCTCTCAAGCCCAAGATCGTCTACAAATGACACTTCTAACATCGCCAAATCTCATGCGCCCTCGCGCCCCCGTGCTGTTCGTACCCAGCACACAGAGGTCTCCTCCAGAGGGGACTCGGACAGCGGATCGGAATATTCTGAGTTCACACAAAGCGCGTTATCTAAGTCCCGGTCCGATCGGTGTCGAGGTCCTGCTCCGATGAAGTCTGCATCGGGGACTGATCAGGAGATCAGTTCCCAGAGTAAACAAACTGCACGGGCTCGTGAACCATCCGGATCGGCGCCTTCCTGCCAGCCTGGCACTTCTGGACTACGCCGTCTCGCACGATTGAAGGGAATATCGATTGGAGATCGACCTCTACCATCGCGGACTTTCGACGCCGTTATGCCGTGATCACCGGGGCAGATCGGTAGCTTGCACCGGTCAGCCCTGACCAAACAAGGTCTCGTCCGGTTTCTGTCCCGACCCGACTTTTGGCTCTTCCCTCCAGCTCCGAAGGCTCCTGACCCATCTTCATGGCGGGTGGACCTGGTTACAGCACCACATATCGCCCGTTTGTATGCAGATCAGCCATGGATAGTGTTCATCCGCCCCAAGCTGGGGTTCATATTTGCGCCGGATGCCTGGGTTGACTCGTTCTTGGGTCGAGTGAAAGCCTTCAATGAAGCCCACAGCCATGCGATCTGGGAGTCTACGCACTATCTAGTGCTTCCTCCTGACCGATTGCAACATGACCAAGGCCTGGTCTCGTTCCAGAAGAACCGAAAGAGGCGCCGGAGTCGGGCAGGCGAGGCCTGGTAGGCCCTATGCCAGTTTATTCTGGAAGGGATTCTGGCCCACGAATGCGACATCGACATCTTCTTATATCCTGTGGTTCTTCACATGGCCAAGCGTCGCATCGAGAGCTCCGACGCGTTAGCTGAGGATGGCATCTGGTATCCCGGCTTCCGCTGTGACGAGCCAGTTGAAGACCTGAAGGACGCCTTGATCCAGATGGATCGGAAGGAGCCTTGGCGTAATCAGTTCCAGGACCAGATTGTAGATCACCCGGCGCTGACTATCGGTCGCCTGTGGGGTGATTGCGAATCTTGATACGGTAATAGCTGACCAGGTAATTCATAATATATGTCATCATTCTTTCAAACTTCTTGATCACCTGGTCACTTGAACAAAATTCATCACTTTATCCAAACTTGCACCAACACGTTATCATATACAGTTTCATTCACATCGCGAAAATCATCATCACTTTCGTCACTCCACTACTCCAGTTCATCACAGTTTATCATATGTTAACAATAATTCAGACCTTACCCATATTCACACCGATCGGTCTGATCGGTGCTACTGCGTGTCTTGGTCTGCATCTTCATGAGTCTGCATCACTGCGAAGCGATTCCGACTGACTCGTTCTAGCTCAAACTCTCGTAGCAGTGCTCCACGATTTTGATCAAGTTCATCGATCCAAGTTTCTTCATCATGATCTTTCCACCGGACCAGATATTCTCGGTGGGTACGACCGAAAAGTGTCTTCTTGACCGATCGGACATCTAGCACCTTCTCCACCTCGAATTCGTCCTCCTCCAATGGCCTTTCCCAACTGTCCTGCGGCAGCAGAGATTCATCAAAATCGAATCTCTCCGGTTCATCCACCAGACAGGGTGTTTTGGGCCGATCGGGGAACTCTCTGACCAGCTTCAATTTGGACACATGCACGATCGCAAAAAATTTATAATCCGTGCCGATCGTGATCAGACGGGCAGCATGCTCACCGATCAGCTCTGCTACACGGAAAGGACCGTGCCACATGTGAGCCAACTTCTTCGCATAGCCTTCCTTGACCCTATCAAGGTATAACCAGACCCTCGCCCCTGGTTCAATACCGTGAGGTCGGACCTTATCGTTATTCCGATCTGCTCGATCTTGTGTGGCCTGACGCAAATTTTCATTGACGACTTCTTTCGCATGCTGGTAATGCTTCTGGACCTGCATGCGCCAACGACGGGCATCGCGATCGCGGGTCCGAGTGCAGCCGATCGGTATCGCCGCTTCAAGTGTCGATCGAGGGTCCCATCCATACTCCAGATAGAAAGGCGTCTCTCCTCAAACCCGATCGATTGAAGAGTTGAGTGCGAATACCAGTCTTTCTGCATACTCATCCCAGTCACGTTGGTCTGGGTCGGCCACATACATCTTGATCGCCCTTGTTATTGTCTGAACCATGCGTTCAGCCGATCCGTTTGCTTGCGGACGATATGCCATCGTCGCACTCTGTTTCTGGCCTAGCATTTTATTGAACGACCGGAACACCTCGGCCATAAAACCGGGTTCCCGATCGTGTCTGATAACTTCGCTGGCGCCGAACCTTCTAAACACGCATTCTTCGTAACTATGGGCGATCTGCTCCGCAGATCGGGATGCACTAGCCTTTGAAATCACCAGACCGGTGAATAGGTGGACCCAGATCAACAACTCAGTGTTGCCGCGTGTCGATCTGGGCAGTGACGGTATGTGGTCCATCTCTATCACCTGGAAAGGGTAGGTAGCCTCGATATTTCCGGGCGATCGGCCCTTGATTTTCGGTCTGCCCTTTCCGGTCTCGCAATCCGTGCAACAGCCCACATATTTCTTCACACTCCGAAAAAGTCCTCTCCAGTGAAAGTGGGCCCTGATCTTGTGATATGTTCTGCCTATGCCTTGATGTCCCCCTTCTAGACTCACATGGTAATGATGAAGGACATCCGGCTGCAGCAACTCAGGGATCACCAGTTTCGCCAGTCGATCTCGATCGGCACTGTCTTGATCAGTGTCGCGGCAGTAATATAGCAATCCATTTTCATCCGCATCGTAACTGTCCGCGATCTTGGAAACCTCTTTCACCTGACCATTTGTCAACTTGGACAATTCACCGCGCAGATAAGCCTTCAGGTTGACGATCCACTATTCTTCGTCCTGCGCCTTGAGGATCCGTTCTGCCCTTAGCTGTTGTACAACGTACTCAGTCAGCCTTTCCTTGGGGAACGATCGGCGATACTTCCGAGCTCGCGATCTGGTTGCGGCCATCACATGCACCTGACCAGGGCTGTCCTTGGGCTTGATCACCTCCGGGAGCCTGTTTATGTCCATAAGGTCCTGTAAAACGGCTTCCTCGGTGATCGTCGCCCCGGTCTGGTCTCGCATGGCTTGGGTCGCGAGGTGATCGGAGCTTCTTTTTCAGTCCCGTTTCACGTGCAATAGCTCGTGGTTGGGGTAGTCTTTCAGCGCTTTCATCACCCGATCATTTAGCAAATTTAGCCGTGGCGCCTTGCAGTCGATCTCCCCGGTGATCTGCCTTATCACTAGGTTGGAGTCACCACATATGATGATCCGCCCTTTCTCTCGTGATGACAGCAGATCAAGATATAGAAGTAGACCCGATATTCTGCCTCGTTGACCGTTATGTCAGGCGTGAAATCGGTGGCGGCTGCGACTATAGACCATTGTGGTAACTTCCACAGTATGGCACTATAGGAGCCGACCTTCTTCTTCACGCTGGCCGACCCTTCAAAACTCAAGACCAGGAGTTCCTCATACTGATCGACGGTCGGCGGCGGCCGCGAGATTGACTGTCGAGGTTGCTTCCTTGGGGCAATCGCCACTAAATCCTGATCCACTTCGGACCGAGGGGTGATACTGGCAGCTAATGTGCCCAATATCTCTTCCTCTCCCTTGGTGCACTTGACGACCTCGAGAGACCACTGCGACAAGATAGCTAACCATCTGCCGAGCCGACCGTCCATCCCATTGGCTGATAATAACCAGGCCTATGTCGACTTTCTTGAAAGGACCTTTACAGATCGGCCGACCAGTAGGTTGTAGCACACATCCAAGATCCGTAGTAAAGCCAGAACTTCTTTTTCGACGATCCCATAGTTGACCTCGTTCGGCTTCAATGTCCGGATCGTAAAAGTGACCGGGTAGTACACTCCATCATGTTCTTGTACTAGAGTGGCCAAAATGGCCCACTTACTAGCATACACAATGACGATCGGCATTTTCTCCGGATCGAAGTGCTTGAGAATCGTTCCCGTCGCCATCTTGTCCTTTAGCATACCGAAAGCAACCTTTGCACGCCTCATGTGATCCTCTTCCTCCACTTGCGGACAATCTGCGGGCAGATCAGAGTCGCTGCCCTCCCGTAAAGTTGCCCGATCTTCTTCGCGCAACATATGGTAGTCGACTTCCCGGAGGTCGTACAGCACGGCCGCGTAAATCGCAAAGTCTTCAATGAAGCGGCTGTAGTAATTTAGGCTTCCCAAGAAGGACTGCATTGCCTTGAGCGATCTGGGAAACGGGAGGTTGTTCAGTGATTCCAGATCTTTGGGATTGGCCTCCAGCCCACTGATCGACACCATGTGACCCAAATAGGCGACCTTGGACATGCCCCAATAACTTTTCACAGCACTGACCGACAGGTTCCAGCGATCGCATGTCTCCAACAAACGTTCGACCTTCTCGCACAGATCGCTCCATGACGAGGCAGGGATCAGAATGTCGTCGATATACAATCACCTTCACAGAACGGACGGTCTCCTTTCCCGGTCAGGTTCACCCTCTGTAAATACATCATAATTTTTGGTGAGGTCTTGATCGGTGCTGATCTTGAAATGTCCATACAGTGCGTTGTCGATCACTCTCTGGTAGATCTGGTGCGCGTTCTTCAACCCGAACGGCATACGGTTCCACTCCAACAGACCGAACGGCGTAACAAATGCGGAGATCTCGCGAGCCCAATCGGTCATCGAAACCACCCAAAATCCACTTGCCATGTCTAGTGAGCAATGCCACAGAGTCTTGTCAAGGTCTTCTAGTAGATCGCTGATCAGCGGCATCGGGTACACCATAAGCTTGGTCAACCGATTTATCAACCGATAGTAGATACACAACCTGATGTCGACACCGTTCTTCTTGATCACGATCACGATCGGTGAGGCCCATCGCGAGGTCGACGGTCTGATACTCTTGGTAGCCAACAGTCCTTTAATAAAGTCAGACAATTTTTCGCGGTACTGTGGCGCCACACGTCGGCATCGCTGGGCAATCGGCTTGGCATCTCCAACGTCAATATCGCAAATCGCACCATGGGCTGCAGGTGGTAAGGCATTTCCTTTACCGATCAGCAGATGTTTCTTGTTCCATATGAACTGATTTAGCTGAGCGATCTGATCGGGACTGTTGAGATCCCGATCGCCCACTTGCATATCGTCCATAGTAACCTCGGGCGGGTCAGCAGACACTTAAGGGAGGACTGCCATCTGGCTCTCCAACTCCTGAATGTATTGGTCCCCGCCCTCGTGGATGCAGACCTGGTCATCTTCCGGGGCAATAACACCCAAACCGTCCTGATCGTCTGAACACTGCTGTTCCCGATCGGCGGGCTGCCCTTCACCGACATCGACCTGCTCAAGCGTGCCATCATGGTCCGCCCCAGTCTCGCCATGCTTCCCTTTTTCTATTTGCGGCTCCTCTGTTTCCTGTTCTTGTGTCGCCATCACGTTAACGAACTTTGGCTCATCTACTTGATGGTCCACCGTATCCGGCGCCTGCGGTGCCTTTCTTCGAGCTAGCATCTTCCTAGGGGTTAAATAGATGGGTAGTTCCACCATAGGTGAGGTATCTTCTTCCACTGATCCATCATTGCTGACCAGATCGGTGGTCGCTTGGTATGCCAAGTTCTGCCACTCAAGATACCGTCTCGATCCGATCGAGACGAACCCCATCTTCCTTGGCACTTTCCCTTCTGCCAGCCACATGCCAACAATCGTGTTGTTGTCGAGCGTAAGCGGCTTGTCACCGATATTAGTGACTCGGACAAAATCATGTCGGCCGGCGCTCTTCACAAAAGTCGATACCCACCGATCGCCTTCGGTCACCCATAACTTCCTTGAACGAAAACCTTTATCGACCGGGGTGTCAGCGGATTGGCCGACTGGAATGGTGACATCTTGATCCCACCTGACCAAATCGGTGTACGATCCGTATAGGGGCCACCGACCACCTAACTGGATCTGGACCTCATCCGGTAGTGTAGGCACTCCATGAGACAGATCAAGGCGAATACCCGCCGGCACCATGAATTCATGCCTAACAGGGCATCCTGACCGGCCAGCTTACCAACCCAAGCACTGAAGAAGTAGACCAACGAACCCGATAGGGTGATCTTCACGCGCGTCCTTCCTTCGGTCATATAAGAATTTTCACCGATACCGACGCATTCTTGTCTCTGGGTATCGTCTATACGACATCCGACCTTACGAGCAAAGGCGGAGTCAATAATCGCGACTTCAGCCCCAGAGTCGAACAACATCGTTGCTTTCTGGTTATTTATCTTACCACAGGCTTTCGCCTTCTTAAACCATTTTTCGGGCGCATGATACTTCCAGTATCCGCGAGACTCTCCAGGCAGCAGATCCAGCTGCATGACCACCTTTGATCGGGAATATTCATCGGTCGTGAGATTGTAGACCGGATGATCCCGATCGATGCAATTGAGAACTGAACATGTATTGTCGGTTTTATTCTCCTTGCCGACATATGCATAGATGCCAAACGTAGACCGCTCGGCTCGATCCAGATTCCAACCTGGCGACCGTTCTAGTTTAACATCTTTTCCACGTCAGGTGGAAGCATCCCCGCGTGCTTGCCCGGCACATACCACTTGCACATCAGGTTGAAGAATTTTTCCATCTTGCAGTGGCCGGCCTCGTGGATATCTCCACATGACTTGCACACGAAAAGGCAGTGATCGGTGGGCTGGCCGCGTCTTTCGCATTTCTTGCATATTAACTTCTTCCAGCAGCCCCGATCATCATGCTTGCTTGACCCGCAGTGAGAACACTTCTTGCGGGGTCGGTCCGGGTCAGACTTGTTTCCGCTCCTGCCCTACCGATCTGCCTGGTCAGGCGTCGATCTGGTTTTCGGGGCAGGTTCCGCGACGAAGATATGACGGTACTGGTCCTCGTCTGACTCCCGACTGGACTGGCCGATGCTTTCCTCTTCCGATCCAGTGCTGTCCTCAGCTACAATCGCCTTAACAGCACGGGCCGATCTGGTCAAGGGTCTCTTCACCGGATTGGTCTGGGTCTTGGATCTGTAACGACCTGATCCAACGGCGCCCTTTGATCTCATGCTGCGGGAGTGTTGCAACGTTCGCAACGTCTGCTACACTTCTCCCACATCCTTTAGGCGCAACAGGGTGAGCTGATCTGCCAGCTCCTGGTCATCAAGGGTACTAATATAGTGACCCACGTGTTCTAAAGCGGCACCGATCGGCGGGTTGCCTTCCTTGATCACTATGCTGGCGCGAATTGCAGACACATTCACACGGTGTAAGTACTCGATCGGCGTCTCGTCGCCCCGCTTCTGCATGTGATGATATTTGCGGGCGCTGGAGAATCCGGAGTTGCCGTACTGCCACTCAAACTCTGAACATAGCAGGTCCCAGTTAGATCGGATATCCCGACTCAACTGTTGGACCCAGTTCGCAGCCGGTCCTTTCAGCAGATCGCTAAAGATCAAACACCGTTCCTTTTTTGGTGTCTGATCCCGTAAGAAAGCAGACTTGACCCGACCAAACCACGACCTGGCCTGCTCCTCGTCGGTGTCCTTTCCGGTGAAATCCTTGAGATCAGTAGTCGCAGCCATGCGAATGCGCGGGATCGCAGTAGATCCGAAATCAAAAGCGGTCGTGGAGGCTAGATTGGCCCTGCGCGTTCTGCCCGCACCTGCGCCGTCTGACCCATAGTGGTCATCCGGATCTCCGATCGACTCCATGTCATAATCACTGTTCTTTCTTGATCGGCGCGATCGAGCTGGTTGCGGCTTGCCTCTTCCTTTGCCAATTGGTTTAACACCTCGATGGGCCTTGTCCACTGATGCTACTGACTCCATATCTACATCCCGGCAAATATTGACATTTTGCCGGGCAGATCGGTCCTGAGCATGAGGGCGCGGAGGTGATCTGCATCGATCTCCCATGAAACGATCCATTATTGCTTCAAACATGACATGGCTTGGACGTTAGCTTGGGTCATTGGCAACGTGTGGGTATCCTCCTTTGGAGGTACTGACACCTGTGGGGGCTCCTGGGGCCCCGACCGGCATGCAGCCCCATGCTGCCGCACGTCCTTTTTATGCTCCCATGGGTATGATCCACCCCCATGGTCATCCGCTCAACAACGACCTCCAACTCCGATGAGCTGTTAGAGGAAGGTGGAGACTGATATACCGATTTATCATCGGAGCACGCATCGTCATGTGCTACCGTGTCTTCATCAACCTCCAATGCCATGGTGGGAGTTGGGCGGCGAACCGCCCCCACCAACGGCACAAAATGATCATGGAGAGTCGACATCGACAGTTCCAGCCTGCGAGTGTCCAGATCAAACAGCTTGTGGACGTTGGCCGGGTTCTGCACTTTTATGCCGACCTCAGCCAACATCGCCAGCAGGTTTTTCACCAGCAGCAGCGGTCGATCACTTTGGATCGATCGGTAGTGGGTCCGAAGAGGCAATCAGGGTTCTGGGGGTTCAAAATTGACCTGGTCTTCACGAATAAATCGCTTCAACTCGTGGATGTAATACATCCTGGTCAGGTCTTGTTCGTCAATAACCCCATCCCCGACCTCGACTTTTCTTCCAAGTCGTCCTCCTCGGGCGGCATTCCTAGCCTTTGCTTGGGGACCTTATGCATGTGGATCGGATCGTTCCGATTAGCCTCCGATTGGTTCTCAGTTTTTATTCCATCAATTTTCCCATGTAAATGCATAGGATCAGGACAAAAGTCCTGATACTTTCCGGAACTATAGCAAAACTTGCTATAGTCCCGATCGGCTCCGGTGGGAGCATTATGGGGAGGAAAAAACTTATTAATCCCGATCTGGTCCTCCACCCGGCCAGATC
>CM047580.1:31015554-31047292 GCA_026184515.1 Peronosclerospora sorghi
TAGTCACTCCACTGTTCAAAGGCATGTGCGTATGATCGCAACATGTCTCCGAGAACGCGGTTAACCCGTTCCGTCTGCCCATCCGTTTCCGGATGGTCCGCAGTTGACATCTTCAACTGGGTTCCCAACAGTGAGAACGTTTCTTGCCAGAAACGTCCTGTAAATCTCGGATCTCGATCCGAGACAATGTCTTCCGGCATTCCGTGCAAACGTAATACCGTATCAACGAATATCCGCGCTGTTTGAGCGGCGGTTACATTCGCTGATACTGCAGTAAGATGTACCATCTTACTGAAACGGTCTACAAAGACCACTATTCCAGTCTTCCGACTATTGTCGGGTGGAAGACCGAATACGAAGTCCATTGAAATGGACTTCCAACACTCTGTCGGAACCGGCAGAGATTGCAGCGGAGCCTGTGCAGACTGCGCAGACTGCGCAGGCTTAACGCGCTGGCAAATCTCGCAAGCGCGTACGTATTTTCGTACCCACTTGTACTGATTTCGCCAGTAAAAGTCACGTGCGAGAGAAGCGTATGTCTTCTCTCGACCTTGATGCCCCGAAATTGGTGCATCATGATACTCAAACATAATTTAATGTTAGCGATCATCGTCGTTTGGAACGACGATGCGACTTTCATCTTTTTGGTCTGTGCTGTAAAGCAGCAGACCCTCGTGCAGTCGATATCGATTCACGCAAGCGCGGAGGAACTCTGGGAGTTCGTCGCGTTTCTCACTGGATTGATTACGTAAGTAATCAATCAACAGACGTGTCTCCTCGTCTGTTTTGTACGCCTCGCGTACTTGTCGTATAATTGACGACGACAAATCAGTGCAACGGATTGCGTTTGCACTGGCCCCTTCGGTTACGGACGGTTTCGTATCGTAATCAGGCCTTCGTGATAGCGCATCTGCTATCACGTTCAACTTTCCGGGTTTGTATTCAACCGTAAATTTGTATTCAGCAAAGAATGACAGCCATCGAGCCATTCTTTGAGAAATGTGTGGTTAATTCACGGCCGTGCGTAGTGACGCATGGTCCGTGTAAACCACAAACGGTCTATCTCCCAATAGATAGATCCGAAACTTGGCCAGTGCGTACTTCATGGCAAGGAGTTCCTGGTCATGCACTGGATAGTTGCGCTCGGCTGGGCGCAACTGACGCTATTGATAGCAGATTACGCGACCACGATCATCGTGATCACGCTGCATCAAAGCACAGCCGATAGCGAAATCTCTCACGTCGCAAACGACGTGGAACGTACGCTCGTTATCGGCTATAGCCAAGACAGGCGCTTCAGTCAAGCTTTGCTTGACTGCATCAAAAGCATCTTGGCATTGGGTATCCCAATGCCATTCGACATCTTTCTTAAGTAATTGAGAAAGAGGTCGTATTAACCCAACATAGTTGCACGAATACTTGTGCAAGTATGTTGCCAACCCAAAGAACTTTCGAAGTTCCTTAACGTTGTTTGGCGTAGGCCATTCAACGATCACCCTGATCCTTTCTGGATCAGGACGCACCCCGTTCTTGCCCACAAAGCATCCAAGAACGGGTATCTCAGGTGCACCAAAGGTGCACTTCTTTAGATTTGCATAGAGCTTATGCTTACGCATAAGCTCTAACACTCGACGTAGATGTTCCCTATGGACATCTACATCGCTTTTATCGTGTTCACCCTTACTATGGATGAACACGTCATCGAAATAACTCGGTGCGAATTCTTGCACCGGGCGTAATAGATGCGTTACGCATCTGTTAAACGTAGCAGGGGCATTTCGAAGCCCCTGCGGCATAACAAGATACTCCCAAAGCATGCCGCTTGGGGTGGTTACTGCCGTGAGAGGGATATCCTTCTCACGCGTTAGGATTTGATAAAATCCATCTCTTAGATCTAGAGCACTAAAGATGGTGCTCCCGCACATGCCATCAATGATGACATCTTTTCGCGGTATCGGCGTCTGTTCCGGTACCGTCGCTGCGTTCAGCTTGTTGTAAGCGTGAACGATTCTCCACCCACCTGTGGACTTCTTCACACAAAAGGTGGGGGGTAGAGTGCGGTGAGGTAGACTCCCGCACTTGGCCTGATTTACGACGAGCTTCGAAAAACTCGTCGATCGCTTTTACTTTATCACGCGGCAACGGCCATTGCCGCGTAACAATACTTCGTGCCTGGCACGAGGTCAATCTCATGACGAGTTCCCTTATCCTTAGGGAGCTCGCTAGGTACTTCTTCTGGGAATACTTCAGCGTATTCCCGAAGTACCTCATAAAATGGGGAGTTTGCTTTAAGCGACTCCCAGCTCTGAGCTTCAAAGCTCTGAACTTTGGTTTGATCATTGGGAACCTCTTTCCCAATGTTTTTCACTTGTAATGTGGATATTCGTTCACGAATATCGACTATATCATCTGTTGCAACGATAATACAGATCTGTTCGATCTGATCATCGTGCAAGTTTCTCATAAACTTCTTCCAGCTTAGCGCTGGAAGAGCCATAACCTCCGAACCTTCTTTAGGAGGGTGTTCCATCAACAGAGACTGGGTAGATAATCCGGTCTTCGTTTGCGTCAAGACATTGATCGTCTCGACGGAACTGCCCATGCAATCATACGCACTCGTCTGATTGACTGCTACACGGTGATTACGATTCACCGTGTGCGAATACTCATCATCATGGTGGCCACTGCCTACCATAGAATTTTGTTGGCGATCAGATGTGCTCGTCTGATCGGCCGCCTTTTCTGCGACACGGTCGTCTTTATCACCCGTGTGCATGGCTAACGCAACGTGGTGGCCAGTGCCCACCACGGAGTTGTGCTCACGATTGCACTTGATCGTGAGTTCACTCTCATCAACACGGAATTATTTCATCGTGTTGGAACCTTCGGTCGCACAGTGGGTGTTTCCCACTGTGAATACATTTTCGTTCTCACGGTGGGTGTTTCCCACCGTGGATATCACTTCATTCTCACGGTGGTCTTTATCACCCGTGGAATATTTCTCTCCAACACGCAACGACTCTTCTGTTGCGTGTGGTAGTCCCTCTGGACTCTCACCAGCGGAGGTAGCTTCCGCTGATCGTTTCAGAGCAGACCTGGTGGTGCCATCGCTATCCACCAGACTGTCTGACGCTGCGGTTATATCCTCTGATACAGCCGGATTACAAACAGGGTGATCATATCCTGTGCATCCACCGCAGTCGATCGATAGGTTAACCCAGTCGATCGAAGGTTTAAACTTGGACATTCATGGGATTCCAAGTATCACATCGAACTTGTCATCTAAATTGAGGACGATGAATTCATCCTCGAATGACAGTTCATTCAACTCGAAGCGTATTTTAATCACACGCTTTGGAATAGTCACGGTTGCACCTGTTGCTAACCGGACTGACAACATACTTCGTGTGTTTTCTACCTCCACGAAGCTCAACAGCGTTAGACTCTGAGTTCTAACGAAATTGTTTGACGCTCCTGTGTCAAACAAAGCTCGCATGGGGACATCGCTCCCGTGCGGCTTAACCTCCAGGGTGATAAGAGGCTTACCATCACCCTGCACCTTTTGACAGGACATAGTCCCGTCTGGGGCTATTACCCTCACATGCCCTATGTCGGCATGTGGGATAACATTCCCAGTAGGGCGCCCCGCCCCTACTGGTGATCTACGTTTTTTGCACCAACAGGGTGATGTCCCTGTTGGTGTCTCCGTGCAGCGGACGGTTCCGTCCGCTGACTGCGTGGCACCGGACGCGGTGCCATACACTCATGGGCAAAATGCCCCATTTTTGCGCATCTATTGCAACGAATATTCTTCTTAAATTTGGGTTGCTTCGTGTTCGAAGAAACCGCAACCGATAGGTCCATCGGCTCTGGACCTCCACCGCCCATGCTCTGGCGCGGGTGGCTTTTTCTTCAGACGAAGTGTGAGTTTCGTCTGCCTGACTGCTGATTGTTGACATGCCGTTGCGGCATGTCAAAAGCGAAGCGCTGTTGGAGCCCTTCGGCTGTACCAAGCATGCGATGACGCTGATCGCATGCTGAACTCCTCACGGATGCTCATATCAATGGCATCCCTTAGAGTCTCTGGCGGGTGCCGGTAGAGACTCTGTTTGACGGGACCATCATTGAGTCCCTTCATGAAGCCAGTGACCTGCATAGCAGGGGGCACCGGCTCATACACAATATTTGACAGCAAATATTGCGTCTTCTGAGCGTAAGCTTGAAGGTCAAGCTTACCTTGCCGGAGTTCCATGAACTCAGGCCGACTACTTAGCTCCATTTCTGGAGCTTCAAAGTTGAGCTTTAGCTCAGCTTTTAATTCCTTATAAGTAAGGAACGCAGAGTCATCAGTGGCTCTGCGACTCATCGCCCATGCCCTGGCTCTTCCGCTTAGACATGTTGTGGCGAAGTACGCCTGTAGACGTTCGTCAACAATATTTTGCGCAGAGATGTCATCTTCCACCTCTGCGAACCATCTACGAAGGGGCTCGCCCCCTTCGCCGGTAGAGGGCGGTACTCGCGCCTTTACCACTTTAACGCTATGCGTTGCAGGATGCAGTTTCGGTCCGCGCTGCCTCTGGCGCGGGCCGTTCTGGCTTTTCTAGGTGGTTTCGCCTAAAGCGATTCACCACCTGTATCACTTCCTCCGGGGACTTACTCTGGAGGAAGGTAATGATGTCGGTCCCCATAGACCAAACCATTTCCACCGTAGCGTCTTTACTACGCGACGAGAAGTGAGGGAAGTGTTCATTCACCTCTTCCAGCGTTCTCTCTCGCTCGGCAGGCGTCATGTCTCACGACTTGATGCCGAGCGGCTCTTAATCTTCGCTCCGCTAGTTAACTAGCAGAACGGAACTGTGATCGTTAAGACGGACCACAAAGTGCTACCAGGTGTAACAGGACTGATCCTGTTACTGGCTTACACTGTGTTGTGCGAGGAAGAGCGCAATACAAAAAGGGGTAGGATTAGTTAATAACAACTAATCCTATAATAAAAGTAAATATATGAATATTCACTTGTTGCTTAGAAAGCAAAATTAAGAGTGTTTATTTAATGTGTGGTTTAGAGACTAATAGTATAGTAACTAACTAATTAATATAATAATATAAAGTCTTTAACTAACTATACTATTAGTTAACCTGCAAGATTCGGTATTTATACCGAATGGACTTTACCTTCGTAGATTATAATAACTTATAATCTCTTATTTAAATTTCAGACAACGCGTCTGAAATTTAACTGTGATATTCTAACTTGAATATAAATTATGTAATGGCACCCCATTACACGCTCCATCCTTGATTCAAACATGGCTTGAACGTTATCTTGGGTCATGGTCAACGTGTGGGTATCCTCATTTGGAGGTACTGACACCTGTGGGGGCTCCTGGTGCAGCGACCGGCATGCAGCCCCATGCTGCCGCACGTCCTTTTTATGCTTCCATGGGGTATGATCTGCCCCCATGGTCATCCGCTCAACACCGACCTCCAACTCCGATGAGCTGTTAGAGGAAGGTGGAGACTGATACAGCGATTTATCATCGGAACACACATCATCGTGTGCTGCCGTGTCTTCAGCAACCTTCAATGCCATGGTGGGAGTTGGGCGGCGAACCGCCCTCACCAACGGCACCAAATGTTCATGTAGAGTCGATATCGACAGCTCCAGCCTGCGAGTGTCCAGATCAAACAGCTTGTGGACGTTGGCCGGGTTCTGCACTTTTATGCCGACCTCGGCCAACATCGCCAGCAGGTTTTTCACCAGCAGCAGTGGTCGATCACTCTGGATCGGCTCGGTAGTGGGTCCGAGGAGGCGATCAGGGATCTGGGGGTTCAAAATTTGCATGACCTGGTCTTCACGAATAAATCGCTTCAACACATGGATGTAATACATCCTGGTCAGGTCTTGTTCGTCAATAACCCCATCCCCGACCTGCGACTTTTCTTCCAAGTCGTCCTCCTCGGGCGGCATTCCTATCCTTTGCTTGGGGACCTTAGGCATGTGGATCGGATCGTTCCGATCAGCCTCCGATTGGTTCTCATTTTTTATTCCATCAATTTTTCCATGTAAATGCATAGGATCAGGACAAAAGTCCTGATCCTTTCCGGAACTATAGCAAAACTCGCTATAGTCCCGATCGGCTCCGGTGGGAGCCTTATGGGAAGGAAAAAACTTATTAATCCCGATCTGGTCCTCCACCCGGCCAGATCGAACATCGCCATCTTTATCAACAACGAGAACATAAGGTGGCAGCTTTTCCTTATGTCCTCTCCAGAACGATTCTACATTTAAATCACTTAAGTCAACTTTTGACCGGACATCATCTCGGTGATATCCACGATCACCAAATGATCCGGGCACGCGCACCATTTTGGTGGAGTCCAGTTCAAAAACGAACACAGTTGTGTCGAGAACCTGACCACCATCGTACCCAGCCTTCCAACTTACGGGGGGGGTACCCCGCGACCTTCGCTTGCGATCCGATCTGATCGTCCGCTGCTAGCAGACGACCGCTCATCAACAGAAGACGCCTGGTCCGATTGATCTTGCGTTGCCATCTCACCTTGTGTACCCGATGGAATGGGCTAGTTCAACACGCGGTGGATCGTGTCGCTGGTTGACTTGGGTCTGATAGTATGCAGACCGTACTGGGGGGGGGTGTACCCTGGGCGGAACTCTTCACCCTGGGTACTTGTAGACCGGTTACACTTGAAATATATATAGTCCAATGGGTCGACCGTCCAATCGATCTAGACCCAACCAATACGAGATAATAGAGGGTAGACAACTCAACTGGTCTAGCCCCTGACCAATATGAGAGAATACCAAAGCCGGTATAAACTCCAACCAATGTTATAGTAAACCAATATGTCCACGTAAAGATTCAATATGCTCGTGAATTCCACAAACGATATCTCCACGTAAAGACCAATCCACTTGTTAGTACGTTCCAAACGTACGTGACTTAAACTTGTGAGAAGTCAGCCAATGGATACTCCTGTCGCAGGACTTCCGGCGGGCCAAATGCGTCTGCGACGCGCCCCGGCAGGGTATAATGGACAGGAGGGGATTACTCGACCCTCTGCCCCCAAACACTCCGCGACGTGCGAAGGCGACTTAAAAAACCAAACTTTTAGAGAGTCTCTTAGGACCTCTTAGCCACTTTTCCAATCCAAGACCAATTTACTTCTTTTCCACTAACCTTACGGTCCCAATATGTACCAAACACTAAAATATGTAAAATACACGCAATGCCATGTGACTTACCAAAATCCGTGTGCTTGACACTCCTTGCACATGATAGGCTTAAAATCCCCCCCTTTTTTCCACCAATCCGATCGCTGACCAGCTGATCGGCACGCCGTTGACAGAAGGTGACCAAAATTTTGCCTTCGCTTCTCCACACTTTCGCCTGCTTGAACCATTTGTCGGGCGCATGGTACTTCCAGTATCCGCGAGATTCCCCAGGCAGCAGATACAGCTGCATGACCACCTTCGATCGGAATATTCATCGGTCGTGAGATTGTAGACCGGATGATCCCGATCGACGCAATTGAGAATAGAACATGTATTGTCGGTTTTACTCTCCTTGCCGACATATGCATAGATGCCAGACGTAGATCGCTCGGCACGATCCAGATTCCAACCTGGCGAGCTTTCTAGTTTAACATCTTCTCTATGTCAGGTGGAAGCATCCCCGCGTGCTTACCCGGCACATACAACTTGCGCATCAGATTGAAGAACTCTTCGATCTTGCACTGGCCGGCCTCGTGCATCTTTCCACATGACTTGCACACGAAGAGGCAGTGATCGGTGGGCTTGCCGCGTCTTTCGCATTTCTTGCATATCAGCTTCTTCCAGCAGTCCTGATCATCGTGCTTGCTTGACCCGCAGTGAGAACACTTCTTGCGAGGTCGGTCCGGATCGGACTTGTTTCCACTCCTGACCTTCCGATCTGCCTGGTTAGGCGTCGATCTGGTTCTTGGGGCAGGTTCCGTGACGAAGATGTGGCGATATTGGTCCTCGTCTGACTCCCGACTGGAGTGGCCACTACTTTCTTCTTCCGATCCAGTGCTGTCTTCAGTCGCGATCGTCTTAACGAAACGGGCCGATCTGGTCAGGGGCCTTTTCACCGGACGGTCTGGGCCTTAGATCTGTAGCGTTCCGATCCCACGGCGCTCTTCGCCCTCATGCTGCGTGAGTGTTGCAACGTCCGCAACGTCTGCTCCACTTCCCCCACATCTTTGAGGCGCAGCAGAGTGAGCCGATCTGCTAGCTCTTGGTCACCAAGGGTACTGATATAGTGACCCACGTGCTCCATAGCGGCACCGGTCGGCGGGTTGCTTTCCTTGATCGCTATCCCGGCGCGAATTGCAGCCACGTTCAAACGGTGCAAGTACTCAATCGGCGTCTCGTGACCCCGCTTCTGCATATGATGGTATTTGCGGGCGCTAGAGAATCTGGAGTTGTAGTACTGCCCCTCAAATTCTGAACATAGCAGATCCCAGTCAGATCGGACATCCCTACTCAACTCTTGGATCCAGTTCGCATCTGGTCCTTTCAGCAGATCTCTGAAGATCAAACACCGTTCCTTTTTTGGTGTCTGATCCCGTAAGAAAGCAGACTTGACCCGACCAAACCACGACCTGGCCTGCTCCTCGTCGGTGTCCTTTCCGGTGAAATCCTTGAGATCAGTATTCGCAGCCATGCGAATGCGCGGGATCGCAGTAGATCCTAAATCGAAAGCGGTCGTGGAGGCTAGATTAGCCCTGCGCGTTCTGCCCGCACCTGCACCGTCTGAACCATAGTGGTCATCCGGATCGCCGATCGACTCCATTTCGTAATCACTGTTCTTGCTTGATCGGCGCGATCGATCTGGTTTCGGCTTGCCTCTTCCTTTGCCAATTGGTTTAACACCTCGGGTAGCCTTATCCGTTGATGCCACATACTCCATATCAACATCCCGGCAAGTATTGACATTTTGCCGGGCAGATCGGTCCTGGGCATGCGGGTGCGGAGGCGATCGGTATCGGTCTCCCATGAAACACTCGATCATTGCTTCAAACATGGCTTGGACGTTAGCTTGGGTCATGGGCAGCGTGTTGGCATCCTTCTTTGGAGGTACTGAAACCTGTGGGGTCTCCTGGGGCCCCGACCGGTATGCAGCCCCATGCTGCCGCACGTCCTTTTTATGCTTCCATGGGGTATGATCCACCCCCATGGTCATCCGCTCAACACCGACGTCCAACTCCGATGAGCTATTAGAGGAAGGTGGAGACTGATACAGCGATTTATCATCGGAACACACATCATCGTGTGCTGCCGTGTCTTCAGCAACCTTCAATGCCATGGTGGGAGTTGGGCGGCGAACCGCCCCCACCAACGGCACCAAATGATCATGTAGAGTCGATATCGACAGCTCCAGCCTGCGAGTGTCCAGATCAAACAGCTTGTGGACGTTGGCCGGGTTCTGCACTTTTATGCCGACCTCGGCCAACATCGCCAGCAGGTTTTTCACCAGCAGCAGTGGTCGATCACTCTGGATCGGCTCGGTAGTGGGTCCGAGGAGGCGATCAGGGATCTGGGGGTTCAAAATTTGCATGACCTGGTCTTCACGAATAAATCGCTTCAACACATGGATGTAATACATCCTGGTCAGGTCTTGTTCGTCATAACCCCATCCCCGATCTGCGACTTTTCTTCCAAGTCGTCCTCCTCGGGCGGCATTCCTAGCCTTTTCTTGGGGACCTTAGGCATGTGGATCGGATCGTTCCGATCATCCTCCGATTGGTTCTCATTTTTTATTCCATCAATTTTTCCATGTAAATGCATAGGATCAGGACAAAAGTTCTGATCCTTTACGGAACTATAGCAAAACTTTCTATAGTCCCGATCGGCTCCGGTGGGAGCCTTATGGGGAAGAAAAAACTTATTAATCCCGATCTGGTCCTCCACCCGGCCAGATCGGACATCGCCATCTTTATCAACAACGAGAACATAAGGTGACAGCTTTTCCTTATGTCCTCTCCAGAACGATTCCACATTTAAATCACTTAAGTCAACTTTTGACCGGACATCATCTCGGTGATATCCACGATCACCAAATGATCCGGGCACGCGCACCATTTTGGTGGAGTCCAGTTCAAAATCGAACACAGTTGTGTCGAGAACCTGACCACCATCGTGCCCAGCCTTCCAACTTACGGGGGGGGTACCCCGCGAACCTTCGACTACGATCCGATCTGATCGTCCGCTTCTAGCAGACGACCGATCATCAGCATAGGACGCCTGGTTCGATTTCTGCGTCTCCATCTCACCTTGTGTACCCGATGGAATGGGCTGGTTGCACACTTGGTGAATCGTCGCTGTGAATTGATTTTGGTCTTAAACGTGAGACCATGCTGGGTGGTGTACCCTGGGCGGAACTCCTCACCCTGGGTACGGGTAGACCGGTTATACTCCAAGTAAATATATTCCAAAGGGCAGATCGCTCAATCGTTCGTATAGCCCAACCAATACGAAAATAAAATGCCAATATTCCAATATGGAGATCCAAAGAGAACGTGACAAACTCCACGAACGATATCTCCACGTAACAATCCAAAATTTTGCTTACACGTTCCAAAGTGTGTAACTTGGGCTTGTGAAGCCGACCAATGCGTACTCCCGTCGAGGGACTTCCGGCGGGCCAAGTGCGTCTGTAACGCGTCCCGGCCGGATATAATGAGCTAGAGGGGATTACTCGACCCTCTTCTCCCAAACACTCCGCGGAGTGCGAAGGCGACTGATGTACGGCGCAAATATGTTAACGACTTCCTTGTTAAGGCTTAACGACCAAGAAAGACGGAAAAACCAAAAGACTCTTAGAAGGAAAAACCAAAACCAACCAATCCTATCTCCCTACGGTCCCCAATATGTACAAACATGAAATATGTAAGTACACGCAATATCATGTGACTTACCCAAAATCTGTGTTCTTGACTTTTCCACCATTCCGATCGCCGATAAGCTGATCGGCGTGCCGCTGACACAAAGTGACTGAAATTTTCGCCTTCGCTTCTCCACACCAACCTCGGATGACAAATCCGAATCGCCGAAGGCTATTATTCCCAATGAATTGGGCGCGGCACAGGAATTTCAGCTTGCCGCACAAGCAAGAAAGGGTCCTCGTGACCTCCAAAAGAGGGCTAAAAACGAGGTAAAGATGGGTTTAGCCTCTCACATCCCTGGCCCTGCGGCTGTACAGCCGCGTGAAGTCGCACGCCGGAAACAACTCCGGAAAAAAATGCTCACGCCAAAGCAGTTCACTATCACCTCGTACCGAGCGCTCCTCGGGAAACAGGCACGGGGTGCCGTTGTTGAGAGCCTCCGCGAGGTTCCCTTCGTCCTCCTACGAGGAGAAGATGTCGAGGAGGCAGAGCGGAAATTCCGCTCTAGGGTGGAAGGTGTAGCCGGGTGCGTACACGCACGGTGCGGCTAGCGCACAGAGGAAGACTTTCCTTAAGCGGCGATGTGCCGCTACTTAGCCGATACGCCCTTATAAAATGGATTAGTAGGAGAGAGCTCTCCTACTCGGGGCCAAAATTCCCGGGGTGGTTTACAGATAGCTTTCGCTAACCCCTTGTAACAAGACTTCCCTTATAAAGGTAGGTAGCCTTAGGCTACAATACTCACTGCGCGCGCGACCGGGCGTGGTCGCGCGCCTAGCTCCGCTAATGCTTTAACGGCAAGGTTCCCTTACTAAGGGTGTAGCTAAAGGTAGGTCTCCCTTTAGCTACTGCACTCACTGCGCGCGCGACCGGGCCCGGTCGCGCGCCTGACAGTCTTAAGTATTTTTTGTAAACTGAATATATTTAATATGTAATTAGCCTAATTTAATTTAAACTAATATAAACTATATGTAATACTAAGTAGAATATTCCTAATTCGTACCAAACAAAATGTAGTGTACACACCTGTGTACTGACACGTGGATGGCTGACACACCACCACACCAAGGGTTCCTGCCCTGATTGGTTAAAATAACCAAAGGTTCGAGACCTTTCAACTCGGTCAATACTGACCTCAACCGTAGTGTACTCATGTACACCAACACTCAGTGTTACCCGAATGTAACCCCGTTACAGAAGGGGAGAAGCGTCTCCCTAACTTTAACGAGCTGTATAACATCTATTTCGAACGTGACGTTCGGATAGAAGAGGGTATTGCGCTTGGCGTTTGCCAGAGCCAAAGCCCTGGGGCAATTACCTTCCCCTTATTGCACGCACCCTGCTAGCGCTCCTGCCCTCGATGTGGTACCGGAGAGCAATGTAAACTCTGCATCTGCCTCCGGCGAACTTCCAACTAATGGGAGTGGAGGGGCTTCTTCCGCCCCTATAATCGTCGACTCGCAGCGGGGTTCTACCGCTCGAAAGCGTCAACGACGTCACGGCAATCCTGCCGCAGGGGAGTCTCGTATTACCACGAGCTCTGGGAATGTGGATACCCTTTCCACTTCACCAGGTACTGGGTCTCACCCCGGTGATGGCGTCGAGCCATCAGGCGTTCCACATGGTAATGTGGAGTGCCCTCCGTATCGAGCACTGAAGGAGGGGGTCGCGCTATTGCGACGTGACTTCCACAAGCGCTGTGATCGGCACAGCCGTCGCATCCAAGATGCTCAGGAGGGACTCCGCAACGAAGGGAGTGCGATTGAGCGCATCGAGAGGCGGCTTGACTCTCTCGAGTCTCTCGTTCCGGAGCTTCAGGGTCGTATTTCAACCCTGTCGGATATGTTCCGACCTGTCGCGCCTTTCGGCTATCCGGCTTCTCACCCTCCTCCGAGAGGGGACCCGCCTCAGGGTTCCGGTATGACTTAAGCATACCCACATAGAAGGTTGGATGCGTACGCATCGCCTTCGGGATGTCTAAGGTATACGACAAGCCCTTTCGGGTTAATACCTTGAAGGGCCCCACAAACCTGGGGCGCAGTTTATTGCGCAACACATTTGAAACTGCATGTGTAGGAAGATTTTTAGCGTTTAATAAAACACTTTCTACTACTTTATATATCTTTTCGTTATGCCGCCCCTTGCGGTCAGCTTGCTCCTTCTGCTTGTCTTGGCTTTCCGCCATGGCATCGCAGACGTGTCGTAAGACATTAAGGCGCGTCGATAAAATCTTATCGATGTGCTTTCGCACAGAGCTGATATCGGGGAATCCTCCCCCCTCAAGCCCTGGGCCACACACACGTGGCGTCAACGGAACCCTCGGATTCACGAATCCGTTCACGTAAAACAGCTTAAACCCCGTAGATGCATGAACCCAATTGTTTATAGCAAATTCGGCCATAGGAAGCATCTCACTCCAACTCTTTGGAGAATCCGGAAATAAGCTCCGGAGAATGTCCTCTACAACGCGATTAACGCGTTCCGTCTGTCCGTCCGTCTGCGGATGATCCGCAGTGGACATACGGAACTTGGTGCCTGGCATCTTAAACAGCTCCCCCCCAAAACTGTCCCGTAAAACGGGGATTGGTGTAAATATGACGTTTTTTCCCTTGCACTTTTTAGGATTAAGTGGTATGCAAAATATTTTGAATAAAAAAATGGTTGTTTTGTTTTATCAAAATTAAAAAAAAACTTATTAAATTTTAAAAATAATATAAATATCATTATTAGGTTTAATGTTATTAATATCATCAAATCATTTTATTACTTTGTATTTATCGATTGAATTACAAAGTTTAAGTTTTTATGTTTTAACTTCAGCTCAAAGAAAATCAATATTATCAATTGAAGCAGGTTTAAAATATTTTATATTAGGATCAATTGCTTCTAGTTTTATTTTATTTGGGTCTTCTACTTTTGTGCCACCTAATTATTTTAAATAATTTAAATTTAATTAGGTACTTTTTATCCCGAAGTCACAAAGTCATTTTGCCGAGTTCCTTTAACATAGTTCTCTCATCCACCTTAGTCTACTAGACCTATGTACCTGGTGATGTTTCTGCATATATTCCGACAAATGTTATTTCAATTACTGATGGACAATTTTTTTTAGAAACTGAATTATATATATTATATATAGGGAATTGCTATTCGCACACACCCCCGTAACTTTTTATCATATTAAATATCATAAGTCCATATTTGGCTTCCGAGCAAACACGGTTGAATCGATCGGTCCCCCCTCTGTCAAGTCTCATTCCCAGCCTCGGTCATCCTTCCATCCACTATGCATCTATTGTTCTTTATCACAACTATTGTCAAGATGGAGTTGCTGACGTCTAACATCTATGGGGCACCAGCCTACATGGTGGTGCCTTTCGTCGTCCTTGTGGTGGTATATATCGTACTAGTAATACGCTTTCTCCTACATATTCGGAGACTCAATGTGAGTTTTACGGGAAAGAAGAAGAAAATGGCGCTGCTACTGGTCCACGCCACGCCGGCAAGACGAGCTTCTTCCACCTAATTCGCGATGGAAAACACATCGAAACAGTCAGTTCGATGAAGGAACAGACGAGTCATTTTATTGTGCATCCCCAATACAATCTGGATAAGTTTGCTGCCGAGCTTACCGTCGTGACTATCCAGGCCACGAACGTCTCCGCTCGTACGATACGACACGTTCCAGCACATCAGCAAGTGTTCTTACTCTTTTGTTCACGTTCTGACGACTGTAGACGAATAGCAGACTTTTATCCTATGACAGGATCTATTGTTCTCTTTCTTGATGCTACTGACGTGTCGTCATTCCATAAAGCTGCTGAGTACGTTGCAATTGCATTGTTCAGTGACTTAATTGCGGTCTGATCATTCTCTCCTCAGGTTTCTGTATGACATTTTTTGCCAACAAGAAAATAAATGACCAGATGCCTCCGATCCTGGTAGTTTGTAATAAGAGCGAAAATTCTGGAGCTGCTAGTGTACAGACGTTTCGTGATTCATTGGAGAAGGAATTGACACAACTAAAAACTACGCGCTCGTCTTTGGAGATGGAAGGTGATGACGAGCAGGATTTGTCTCAAGTACCAGTCGGACGTGATGGTGCTTCATTCCAATTTCATATTGACGCACCATGCGAAGTCTCATTCACCAAGTGTAGCGTCAAGAATGCAGAGATTTACGAAGTAGTGCGTTTTATTCAACAGCATTAGGCGAACATGAACATTGTCAGGAGTATGGAGTAAATGCAAGGATGCTCTAGAGCGGCAAAACAATTTTGCTCTAAGTAATTTGTAACGTCCACGAGATGCAATAAAGATGATTGTTTTTGAAGCTGTTGCATATCCTTTTCTTCCTTTCGGCTAGCGTAGCTTACCTTATTGTGTTGCTAATCTGTCTGACCCACATTGGCGACGATGTTGCCCAATCCGTAGAGCTGACCAGAATACTTGGCGGCGTTTTCGACATTGCCTTCGAAAAAGACTTCGACCATCTTGAAAAAGGTGGCCGCCGTGAGCAAAGCGTCGGATCCTTCCGTGATGCATTGTGCCTATTCTCTCCACCTTTAGATCTTCCGCCAAACGACTGAGTCCTCCCATCTTATCAAAGTCGATTGCTACATGCTTTAGATCATAAGTTGCTGGAAAATATGTGTGTAGCAAGTCAAAAAACGTATCTTCCTCTGCTGGTAGCGGCGCACAAGTTAGCACTTTAAGCAGGTAGCCAAAGTCCGACGAGCCGTGAAACGAGACCCATTTTACATGATCACCCAGCACAAGACCAGAAGGTACCAGGAGTTCTCCAAATCTGGAAACTTCAATACCCTGTTCTTCGTGCTTCTCAAAATCGATCCCTGCTTGCTTAAGAATTTCAATCGAGTCTTGGGCGTACATATCCTCACTGAGACTGAATTTAAAATTAAATTGCCACACAGGCACGTCTTCCATATATGATCCATCTTCATTGAAAAAAGCAACACCCAATTGGATAATTCGTAGCAAGTCTACGTTGCACCGCAGTGTTTGGTATTGGTAGTCGGACGATGTAGTGAACGAACCAATCGGACGAGCCACGACACCTGGATACTCCGTATCCATAGCCACGTAGCATGCTTTTGTCACAACTTCTCGAATCATCTTCATCGCTTGAGGTGCGGAATATGCAAACAGACGGGGCACAATAGCAGGATCTGCCCCACCACCCATTCCGCGTAGTGGCGCGGCTGACGCCAAAATCATAAAAATATTAAGTACCAAAAAAGTCACGGGGGGTGTGCGAATAGCAAAATTGGGGTGTGCGAATAGCAATTCCCTATATATATTATTGTATTATATAAAATTTAATTTTAATTAAAAAGCAAATAAAATTAAAAACGCCATCATTAAACAAAATAAAGCAATGGCTACCATTTTCTATTTAAGAAATTATACAAATAAATTCCATATTTAGAATTTTTAATTTATATAAAAATTTAAATTTATAAAAGTATAAATAAATAGCACTAAATAAACCAGTTGTTCCTAAATCATCAATTCCACAAATTTCATTTGCAAAACGAACACAACGTGTACAATGAATACATCTAGTCATAATAGTTTTAATAAAAGGACCACTATAGTTATCTTCTACAATACGTTTATTAAAAAAAACGACTTCGATCTGAACCAAAAATCATAGTTTGATCTTGTAAGAATCCGATACAAGGGAATCGGGTAGACCATGCTGTCGAAAGACACGGTCTAGTAACACTGTCGCTGTTCCTTGTCCATCAATGAACTCTGGCACCACCGCCAGGTGAGCCATCTTGCTCAAACGGTCTACGAAGACCAATATGCCGGTTTTCCAGGCCTTATCCTTCGGAAAACCGAAGATAAAATCCATACTGATGGATTTCCAACTCTCCTTAGGAACAGAATAAGCTCGCCTAAGGCGCCGCTCAATCTGCAGAGGGTTTGACCCTCTGACAAGTAGCCGGTGCGTATACGCACGGTGCGGCTAGCGCACAGAGGAAAACTTTCATTAAAGCGGCGTTCGCCGCTACTTAGCCGATACGCCCTTATTAAGGGCTTAGTAGGAGAGAGCTCTCCTACTCGGGGCCAAGATCCCCGGGTTAGTTTACTATAGCCTTTGCTAGTGCCTTAACGGCAAGGCTCCCTTACTAAGGGTGTAGCTAAGGGTAGGGCTCCCCTTACGCTACGGCACTCACTACACGCACGCACGACCGGTCGAGGTCGTGCGTCTGTAAGATAGAGTGAAATGTAAACTGAATATATTTAATATGTAATTAGCCTAAATTAATTTAAACTAATATAAACTATATGTAAACTAAGTAGAATATTCATAATTCGTACCTAGCTAAAATGTAGTGTACACACCTGTGTACTGACACGTGGATGGCTGACACACCACCACACCAAGGGCCCACGCCCTGATTGGTTAAAATAACCAAAGGTTCGAAACCTTTCAACCCGGCCAATACTGACCTCAACCGTGGTGTACTCATGTACACCAACACTCAGTGTTACACGAATGTAACCCCGTTACATCCTCCCCCATCAAGACTATTGCTTACGAAATAAACAAAATTTTGTTGGAGAACTCCAACGCCAGTTCCCCTGGCCATCCATATGTACACCTCCAGTGGTGCAATGGCGTCTCCTCTAGAAGAGGTAGACTACTCCAAAAACTCGGAAGTGGATGCCTTTGGGGATACCTCCCCAATGGTGAGCCGCTCCGACAGCGCCGAACGGCTTTGTCGGCAGCCTAATCCCTTCCCCACACGTGAGGAAAATGCACTAACCAGTGCGGCACCCCTGCCTGTATCGGATGATACATCCGAATCGCCAAAGGCGATCATCACTAATGAGCTGGACGCAGCTCAAGACTCCCAACTTGCCGCACAGGCACTAAGGGCTGCGTTACGCGCCCCCAAACGCCCGTCAAGGGCGGTTTATAATTTAGATGGTCCTCGTGACCTTCCAAGGTGGGCCAGGCGTTTGGTAAGGACTAATCTAGCGTCCTATACCCCTGGCTCCGCGGCTGAACAGCCGTACCGACGCGAACGCCGTGAGAAACTCCGGCAACAACTGCTTACACAAAATCAGTTCACTAGCGTCTCGTACCGAGAGCGCTTAAACAGGCAGGCACATGGTGCCCCTGTTGTGAACCTCCGCGAGGCTCCTTTCGTTCTTTCTCCGAGAGAAAGTGCCGATGACGCAGAGAAGAAGTTCCGCGCTTGGGCGGAAGGGGAGAAGCTTCTCCCCAGCTTCGATGAGCTGCATGACAGCTAGTCCCGTCGAGACATTTGGGTGGAGAGGGTGTTGCGCCTTACATTTGCCAAAGCTAAGGCGATGGAGCAACTACGTGCTCCGTATCACACTCGCTACGCCAGCGCCGCTGGCTCCACCATGGTGTCCGGAGACAGTGTGGTCGCCACATCTGCCTCCGGCAAACTCCCACTTATTGGGAGTGAAGGGGATTCTCATGCCCCTCTGGTCGTTGACCTACAGCTGGATTCTCCCGCTCAAAAGCGTCAACGACGTCGCGGCAATCCTGCCGTAGGGGAGTCTCGAACTCCCACGAACTCTGTGAGTGTGGATAACCTTTCCACTTCACCAGATACTGGGTTTGACCCCGATGATGGCGCCGCGCCATCAGCCGCTACACATGAAAGTGTGGAGTACTCTCCGCATCGAGCATTGGAGGAGGAGGTCGCGCAATTGCGACGTGAGATTCGCGCGCGGTGTGATCGACACAGCCTTCGCATCCATGATCTCCACGAGGGGATCAGCGATGAGCGGGATGCCACTGATCGCTTCGAGAGGCGACTTGACTCTCTCGAGACGACCGTTGCGTAGCTTCGTGGTCGCATTTTAGCCGTTTCGGGCTTCCTTCGCCCTGCGGTGCCTTACGGCTATCCTCCTTTCCACCCTCCTCCAGGAGGGGCCCCGCCTCCGGGTCCTGGTATGGCTTAAGCATACCGACATAAAAGGTTACCGACATAAAAGGTTGGATGCGTACGCATCACCTTCGGGATTTCCAAGGTATACGATAAGCCCTTTCGGGCTAGTACCTTGAAAGGCCCCACAAACCTGGGGCGCAGTTTATTCCGCAACACGTTGGAAACTGCATGAGTAGGAAGAGTTTTAGCGTTTAATAAAACACTTTCTCCTACTTTGTACACCTTTTCGTTACGCCGTCCCTTGCGGTCAGCTTGCTCCTTCTGTTTGTCTTGGCTTTCTGCCCTGGCATCGCAGACGTGTCGTAAGACACGAAGGCGCGTCGATAAGGACTTATCGATGTGCTTTCGCACAGATACAGGGATGACATCAGGGAATCCTCCCCCCTCAAGCCCTGGGCACACACACGTGGCGTCAACGGGACCCTCGGATTCATTAATCCGTTCACGTAAAACGGGGTAAACCCCGTAGATGCATGGACCGAATTGTTTATAGCAAATTCGACCATAGGAAGCATCTCACTCCAACCCTTTGGAGAATACGGACATAAACTCCGGAGAATATCCTCCACAACGCGATTAACGCGTTCCGTCTGACCGTCCGTCTGCGGGTGATCCGCAGTGGACATGAGGAGCTTGGTGCCTAGCACCTTAAACAACGCTCCCCAGAATTGTCCCGTAAAATGGGGATCCCGATCCGACACAACGGAATCGGGTAGACCATGCAGTCGAAAGACACGGTCTAGGAACACTTTCGCTGTTCCTTGTCCATCTATGGACTCTGGCACCGCCGCCAGGTGAGCCATCTTGATCAATCGGTCTACAAAGACCAATATGCCGGTGTTCCCGGCCTTATCCTTCGGAAAACCGAAGATAAAATCCATGCTAATGGATTTCCAACACTCCGTTGGAACCGATAAGCTCGCCAAAGGCGCAGCTAAACTTGCAGAGGGTTTAACCCTCTGACACGTCTCACAGGTGCGTATATACGCACCGACCCACTTATACATATTGGACCACCATTAAAAAGCGCTTATAGCGCTGTAGGTCTTATCCCGACCTAAATGACCCCCGGTAGGGGCGTCATATGCCTCTAAGAGGACCCTATACTTCAGTTCCTCATTATGAGGAACTACCACCCGCGGAGTGTCCTCCGCGCTCGTGCTATAAAATAGCAGACCGTCACAGTACCTGTAACGGTGTAAACGAGCTCTAGCTCGACCTGACAGGGTTGGCTCAGACGAGCCAAGACCCTTTTCACCTATCGCGCGGATAAGCGCCGTACATTGTGGGTCTTTCTCATACGCCTGGCGTATGAGATCCACCACAGACGTGGTGACGAATATCGCGTGAGCGAGCTCGTAATCGGGACGACGCGACAACGCGTCTGCAAGCACGTTATGCTTGCCAGGTTTATACTTAACCTCAAAGTTGTACTCCGCAAAGAAGGAGAGCCAACGGGCCATCCGTTGCGAGAGATGAGGCGACTTTGTCGCTGTCCGTAAGGACGCGTGCTCAGTATAAACTGTGGTGAAGTGTACCACAAATTTGGTCACTTTTGGTCAAGGCAGTTGGTCGAATTTCGGATTGGTCCAAACAAGGGGGGCTTTTTAGCCTATCAAATTCAAGGAGTATCAAGAACGCTGGTCTTGGGTGAGTCACCTGACTTTGGGTATTTTACATAATTTTGTGTGGGTACATTAGGGACCATAGGGAGGTAGTATTATTGGTTAGTTGCGTTTTTTCCAAGTAAGAGTCTTTTGGTTGCAGATTTTCTAAGTAGAAGTCCTTTGGTCTTGGTCTATACCACAGCAAGGGGTCGCCGTTCTTCTTTTTACGTACATTAGTCGCCTCCGCCCACCGCGGAGTGTTTGGTGGCAGAGGGTTGAATTATCCCCTCTCGCCTATTATACCCGGTCTGGACGCACCGCACGCGCACTTTGGCCACCGGAAGTCCCTCGACGGGAGTACGATTTGGCGATCTCGACACTTTAAGTCAAGTACGTTTGGAAGGTGCTATTCACTGGATTGGTATTTACGTGGAGATATCGTTTGTGGAGTTTCACGGGCATATTGGGTCTTCACGTGGAGATATTGGCTCATTGTAACATTGGTTGGAGTTTAGACCGGTTTTGGTCTTCTCTCATATTGGTCAGGGGCTAGACCGGTTGATTGGTCTACCCTCTATTATTTCGTATTGTTCAGATCTAGATCGTTTGTACGATAGACCTATTGAAATCTATCTTTCGGAAGTGTTTCTGGTCTGTACGTACCTGGGGTGAAGAGTTCCGCCCTAGGTACACTTAGCCAGCACGGTCTCATATTCAAGACAGAATCAAATCGATCTGCGATCCCGATCCACCGAGTGTGTAACTAGCCCACTCCAATGGGTACACAAGGTGAGATGGTCTTAAGTGAATCGGACCAAGTGTCTCTGGATGATGACCGGTCGTCTGCCAGCAGCGGACGATCGGACCAGATTTCGAATGGAGGTCCGCGGGGTACCCCCCCCCCGTAAGTTGGAAGGCTGGGCACGATGGTGGTGGTCAGGTTGTCGATACAAATGTATTCGATTTCGAACTTGACTCTACCACAATGGTGCGCGTGCCCGGATCACTTGGTGATCGTGGATATCACCGCGAGGTGTCATCAAAGATTGAATTTGAAGATTTGAATTTGGAATCGTTCTGGAGAGGGCGTAAGGAAAAGCTATCACCTTACGTCTTCGTTCTAGATAAAGATGGCGATGTCCGGTCTGGCCTGGTGGAGGACCAGATCGGGATTAATAATTTTTTTCCTCCCCAAAAGGCTCCCACCGGAGCCGATCGGGACTATAGCAAGTCTTGCTATAGTCCCGGAAAGGATCAGGACCTTGGTCCTGATCCTATGTATATGCATAAAAAGTTGATGGAAAATCAAAAGACAAAAAATACTTGGAAGCTGATCAGAACGATCAGACCAACCTCCCCAAGGTCCCCAAGCTACCCAAGATTCCCAAAAAAGGGTTGGGAATGCCGGCCGACGAAGACGACCTCGAAGAAAAGTCGCAGGTAGGAGATGGAGGCATCACTGAAGAAGACCTAAACAAGATGTACTACATTTTTTTAGCTGAAACGATTTGTTCGTTTTGACGTGGTCTTTCGGGTGTTGAACTTCCAGATCCCCGACCGTCTTCTCGGTCCCACTACCGAGCCGGTCCAGAGTGATCGCCCATTACCGTTGGTGAAAAACTTGGTGGCGATGTTGGCGGAGGTTGGCATTAAAATGCAGAACCCCGCCGATGTCCAAAAACTATTTGAATTTGAGACTTGGAGGCTGAAATCGTCGATGTCGACCTTCCACGACCATTTGGTCCCATTGGTGGGGGCGGTTCGCCGCCCAACTCCCACCGCAGCAGTGAAGGTTGCTGAAGCCTCCACAGCGCTTGTCGACATTGGTTCTGATGACGAATCGGTTTATATATCTCGACCGGTCTCGAACAGCTCATCAGAGTTGGAGACCGGTGTCGAGCGGATGACCGTGGCGGTGGACCATGCCCAGCCTGAACAAAAAAGGGACGTGCGTCAGCAAAGGGCTGCTTGCCAGTCGGGGCTCCAGAGACCCCCACAGGTCTCAGTTCCTCAAAAGGAGGGTATCAACACGTTGCCCATGACTCCAGCTAACGTCCAAACCATGTTTGAGACGATGATGGAGCGTTTCATGGAAGACCGGGTTAGACCACCTCTGCGGCCACATGCCCAAGACCGGTCTACCCAGAAAAGTTCCAATGTTTGCCGAGATGTGGATATGGAATCGGTAACATCTGTGGACAAGCCCACTCGAAGTGGTAAGCAAGTCGGCAAAGGGAAGCGCAAGTCGAGACCGGCCAGACCGCGTAGACCAAGTAAGACAAGTGACTGTGACATGGAGTCGGTCGGCGGTCTTGACGACCACTGTGGGTCAGACGGTACGGGCGCTGGCAAGCCACGCAAGGCTAACCTAGCCTCCACTATTGCTTACGACTTTGGATCTGCTGCGATTCCGCGCATCCGTATGGCCGCGACGACCGACCTCAAGGACTTCACTGGCAAGGATACTGATGAAGACCAGGCCCGGTCTTGGTTCGGTCGGGTCAAGTCTGCGTTCCTGCGAGACCATACCCCGAAAAGTGAAAGGTGTCTGATTCTCCGGGATTTGTTGAAAGGACCGGCTGCCAACTGGATCCAACAGTTGGGTCGGGATGTCCGGTCTGACTGGGACCAGCTATGTGCAGAGTTTGAAGGGTAATATTGTAACTCCGGATTTTCGAGTGCCCGCAAGTATCACAATATGCAGAAGCGGAGCGACGAGACACCGATCGAATATTTGCATCGGTTGAACGTGGCTGCACTTCGTGCCGGCATAACAATTAAATAGAATAACCCGCCGAACGGTGCTGCTCTGGAACATGTGGGTCACTACATTAGTACTCTGGACGATCAAGAACTGGCGGACCAGCTTACTCTGCTGCGTCTTAGGGACGCGGGTGAAGTTGAACATACTCTATGGACGCTACAGCAGTCGCGTAGCATGAGGGCGAAGAGTGCTGGTGGATCAGGTCGCTACCGATCCAAGACCCAGACCCAGACCGATCCGGTCAAGAGGCCCTGGACCAGACCGACCCGAGCGGTCAAGGCGATCGTAGCCGAAGACAGCACGGGATCGGAAGGGGAAAGTGGAAGTCAATCCAGCCAGGAGTCGTCGGATGAAGACCAGTATCGTTACGTCTATGTTGCGGGACCTGCCCCGAAGACCAAGTCGAAGTCCGACCAAGTGGACCGGAAGGGAAGGAACGGAAGCAAGTCTGATCCAGACCGACTTCGTCAGAAGTGCTCCCACTGTGGGTCGAGCAAACATGATGGTCCAAACTGCTGGAAGAAGATGGTGTGCAAGAAGTGTGAGAGACGCGGACACCCAACTGACCACTGCCTTTTCGTGTGCAAGTCATGTGGAGAGATCCACGAGGCCGGCCACTGCAAGATTGAAGAATTTTTTTAACATGATACGCAAGTGGTACGTGCCGGACAAGCACGCGGGAATGCTGCCGCCGGACGCAGAAAAGATGTTAAACTAGAACGCTCGCCAGGTTGGAATCTGTATCGAGCCGAGCGTTCTACGGTTCACATCTATGCATATGTCGGCAAGGAGGATAAGACCGACAATACACGTTCTATTCCAAATTGCGTCGACCGAGACCATCCGGTCTACAGTCTGAAGACCGATGAGTACTCCCGGACCAAGGTTGTTATGCTGTTGGACTTGCTGCCTGGAGAATCCCGCGGATACTGGAAGTATCACTCGCCTGATAAATGGATCAAGCAGGCGAAAGCCTGTGGCAAGATTAATAACCAGAAAGCGACCATGTTGTTCGAATCTGGAGCTGAAGTATCGATAATCGACTCCGCCTTTTCTCGTAAGGTCGGATGTCGTATAGACGATACCCAGAGACAAGAATGCGTCGGGATCGGTGAAAACTCTTATATGACCGAAGGAAGAACGCGTGTGAAAATTACTTAGTCGGGATCGCTGGTCTACTTTTTCAGGGCTTGGGTTGGCAAGTTGGCTGGACAGGACGCTTTACTAGGCATGGATTTCATGGTCCCAGCTGGTATTCGCCTAGACCTGTCACATGGAGTGCTTACACTCCCGGATGAGGTCCAGGTCCAGTTGGCTGGTCGAAGACCTCTGTATGGTTCGTATACCGATCTGATCCGGTGGGATCAAGACCTCACTATCCCAGTCGGTCGGCCTGACGATACCCCGGTCGAGAAAGGTTTCCGTTCGAGGAAGTTATGGTTGACCAGGGGCGATCGGTGGGTCTCGACCTTCGTAAAGAGTGCTGGCCGACGTGATTTTGTCCGTGTTACCAATATCGGTGACAAGCCGCTGACACTGGACAATAACACTATTGTCGGCATGTGGTTAGCAGAAGGGAAGGTACCAAGGAAGATGGGGTTCGTCTCGATTGGGTCGAGGCGGTATGTCGAGTGGCAACACCTGGCGTACCAATCGACCACCGATCTTATCAGCGATGATGGGTCGGTGGAAGAGGATACCTCACCTTTAGTGGAAAGACCAAGTTATGTCACCCCAAAAAAGATGTTGGTTCGAAGAAAGGCGCCGCAGTCACCAGGAACGGTGGACCATCAAGTAGACGAGCCAAGGTTAGTCAACGTGGTGTCAGCACAAGACCAGGCGACAGCGGAAAAAGAAACGAAGGAAGGGGAACATGAAGTGGCTAGGTCGGACCATGACGGAATTCCTAATCAGACCGATATCAGTGAAGGACAGCCCGTCGATCAAGACCAGGGGCGTTCAGCCGGTCCAGATGGTCTAGGTGATATCACCCCAGAAGCTGAACAAGTATGTATACATGAAGGCGGGGAACAGTACATTCAGGAGCTGGAAAGCCAAATGGCAGTCCTCCCTGAAGTGTATGCCGACTCGCCCGAAGTTACAACGGATGATTTACAAGTGGGTGATCAAGACCTTAACAGTCCAGACCAGATCGAGCAGTTGAAGAATATCATATGGAAGAAAAGACATCTGCTGATCAGAAAGGGCAACGCCTTACCACCTGCAACCCGTGGTGCGATTTGCGATATTGACGTTGGAGATGCCAAGCCGATTGCCCAGCGATGTCGACGCGTGGCGCCACAGTACCGTGAAAAGCTTTCTGATCTCATTAAAGGACTGTTGGTCACCAAGATTATTAGGCCGTCGACCTCGCCATGGTCCTCGCCGATCGTAATTGTTATCAAGAAGAACGGCGTCGACATTAGGTTGTGCATCGACTATCGGCTGGTAAATTGGTTAACTAAACTTATGGTGTACCCGATGCCTCTGATTAATGATTTGTTGGAAGACCTGGACAAGACCTTGTGGTATTGTTCGCTGAACATGGCAAGTGGATTTTGGGTGGTCTCGATGACTGATCGAGCCCGTGAGATTTCCGCATTTGTGACACCGTTTGATCTTTTAGAGTGGAATCGTATGCCGTTCGGTCTGAAGAACGCGCCCCAAATCTATCAAAGGCTGATAGATAACGCATTGTACGGACACTTCAAGATCAAGACCGATCGGGACCCCGTTGAAAATTATGATGTGTTTAGAGAGAGTGAAATCGATTGGAAAAGAAGACCGTCCGTTCTAGGGAGGCGGTCGTACATCGACGACATTCTGATACCTGCCTCGTCATGGAACGATCTGTTCGAGAAGGTTGAACGATTGTTGGAGACATGCAACCGCAGGAACCTATCTATCAGTGCCGTGAAAAGTTTTTGGGGTATGTCCAAGGTCGCCTATTTAGTCCATATGGTCTAGAACAATGGTCTAGAGGCTAATCCCAAGGACCTGGATTTGCTGAGTAACCTCCCGTTCCCCAGATCGCTGAAGGCAATGCAGTCCTTCCTGGGAAGCTTGAATTATTATAGCCGATTCATTGAAGACTTTGCTATCTACGCGGCTGTGCTGTACGAGCTTCGGGAAGTTGACTATCATATGTTGCGCGAAGAAGACCGGACAACTTTACAGGAGGGCGCCGACTCTGGTCTTGCTGCAGTTTCTCCTCAAGTGGAGGCCGAAGATCATATGAAGCGTGCACAGTTTGCCTTTGGTATGTTGAAGGTTAAGATGGCGACGGCACCGATTCTCAAGCATTTCGCTCCCGAAAAGGTCCCGACCATTATTGTATATGCTAGTCAGCGGGCCATTTCGGCCACTATAGTACAAGATCATGATGGTGTGTACCATCCAGTCACGTTTACGAGCCGGAAGCTAAAACCAAATGAAGTGAACTATGTAATTGTCGAGAAAGAAGTGCTGGCGTTGCTACGAATTCTGGATGTGTGTTACAACCTGCTGGTCGGCCGACCTATAAAGGTCCTGTCAAGACGGGCTACTTTGTCCTGGCTATTATCAGCCAATGGGAGGGACGGACGTCTAGGCAGATGGTCGGCGGTCTTGTCGCAGTGGACCCTCGAGGTCGTTAAGTGCACCAGGGGCGAGGAAGAGATATTGGGCACATTAGCTGCCAGTATCACCCCTCGGTCTGAAGTGGACGAGGCATTGATAGCGATTGCCCCGAGGAAGCAACCTCGGCAGTCAGTTTCGAGACCGCCACCGACCGTCGACCATGACGAAGAGCTCTTGGTCTTAAGTTTTGACGGATCGGCAAGCGTGAAGAAGAAGGTTGGCGCCTATAGTGCCATATTGTGGAAGTTGCCGCAATGGTCTATAGTTGCAGCCGCTGCCGATTTCACGCCGGAAATTACGGTTAACGAGGCGGAGTACCTAGGTCTACTTCTATGTCTGGACCTGCTGTCGTCGCAAGAGAAGGGGCGAGTCATCATATGTGGTGACTCCAACCTAGTGATCAGGCAGATCACCGGAGAGATCGACTGCAAGGCTCCACGACTACGGACACTAAATGATCGAGTAATGAAGGCATTGAAGGACCACCCCAACCACGAGCTATGCACGTGAAACGGGACTGTAACAGAAGCGCCGACTACCTCGCGACCAAGGCCATGCAAGACCAGACCGGGGCTACGATCACCGAGAAGGCCGTTCTGGATGAATTGATGAATATAAACAGGCTCCCAGAAGTGATCGGACCCAAGAACGCCCCAGTCCAGGTGCATGTGATGGTCGCGACTAGATCGAAAGCTCAGAAGTCTTGCCGACCGTTCCCGAAGGAAAGTTTGAACGAATACGCAGTGCAACAGTTAAGGATGGAACGGATCCTCAAGGCGCAGGACGAAGAAGAATTGATTATGAACCTGAAGACCTACCTGCGTGGTGAACTGTCCAAGTTGACGAACGATCAAGCGAAAGAGTGCATCAAGATCGCGGATAGCTACGAAGTGGATGATAATGGATTATTATTACTGCCGCGATGCCGACCAAGACAGTGCAGACCGGGACCGACTGGCGAAATCTGTGATCCCCGAGTTGCTGCAGCCGGATGTCCTTCATCACTATCACGTGAGTCTAGAAGGGGGACATCAGGGCATAGGCAGGACCTATCACAAGATCAGGTCTCACTTCCACTAGAGAGGTCTTTTCCGCAGTGTGCAGAAATATGTGGGCTGTTGCACGGATTGCGAGACCGGAAAGGGTAGACCGGTAATCAAGGGGCGATCGCCCGGAAATATCGAAGCTACCTACCCTTTCCAGGTCATAGCGATGTACCACATACCGTCACTGCCTAGATCGACACGCGGCAACACTGAGCTGCTGATCTGGGTAGACCTGTTCACCGGTCTAGTTATTGCGAAGGCAAGTGCATCTCGGTCTGCGGAGCAGATCGCCCAGAGCTACGAAGAATGTGTGTTCCGAAGATTCGGCGCCAGCGAGGTCATCAGGCACGATCGATAACCCGGTTTTATGGCCGAGGTGTTCCGGTCGTTCAATAACATGCTGGGCCAGAAACAGAGTGCGACGATGGCATATCGTCCGCAAGCAAATGGATCGGCAGAACGCATGGTGCAGACCATAACGAGGGCGATCAAGATGTACGTTGCTGACCCAGACCAGCGAGATTGGGACGAGTATGCAGAAAGGCTGGTGTTTGCACTCAACTCGTCGACCGATCGGGTCCGAGGAGAAACGCCTTTTTATCTGGCATATGGATGGGACCCTCGGTCGACATTGGAAGCTGCGATACCTATCGGTTACACCCGGACCCGAGATCGCGATGCTCGACGCTGGCGCATGCAGGTCCAGAAACACTACCAGCATGCAAAAGAAGTCGTCAACGAAAAGCTGCGTCAGGCCACACAAGACCGGGCAGACCGGACCAATGACCAGGTCCGACCCCACGGTATAGAACCAGGGGCGAGGGTATGGCTATACCTAGACCGAGTGAAAGAGGGCTATGCGAAGAAGCTGGCTCACATGTGGCACGGCCCTTTACGTGTTGCCGAGCTGATTGGTGAGCACGCTGCCCGTCTAGTAACAACTGGTACAGATTACAAGGTCTTCCCGATTGTGCACGTGTCCAAGTTGAAGCTGGTCCGAGAATTTCCTGATCGACCCAAAACTCCCTGTCTGGTAGACGAAGAAAAAAGATTTGATTTAGATGAAGCGTTACTGCCGGAGGACAGTTGGGAACAACCATTAGAGGAAGACGATTTTGAAGTGGAGAAGGTATTGGATGTTCGGTCGACCAAGAAGACCAGGTTCGGTCGGACTCACCGAGAGTACCTGGTCCGATGGAAGGACCATGATGAATCAACTTGGGTCGACGAGCTCGACTTGAATTGTGGGGCTCTTCTACGAGAGTTCGAACGAGAACGAGTCAGTCGTAATCGCTTCGCAGTGATGCAGATCCATGAAGACCAAGACCAAGACACGCAGTAGCATCGGTCGGTCTAGACCGGTGTGAAGATGTGGAAGGTCCGGAGTGGAGGTGAAATTGTGATTAACTGTGACGGATTGGAGTAGCTGAATGACGAATGTGATGACTATTTTTCGTGATGGAGGTGGAACTGTTTACGATAACGTGTTCGGTGCAACTATAGAAAGAGTGGTGAAATTAGTTCAAGTGATTTGATGATCAGACATATGAAGAAGAAATGATGACATGTATTACGAGTTATCTGGTCGACTACCTTCGACTTCACTTGCTATCGCCCCACAGACGGCTGATGACCATCGACGGATGATTCTCTACTTGATCCTGAAACTGGTTACGCCATGGGTCCTTCCTGTCAAGCTGGACCAAAGCATCCTTGAGGTCCGCGACCGGCTCAGCGCAATCAAGACCAGGGTTCATGTGCCGTCGTTGGCCAGCAGTCTGGTCTTCTCAACGCGACGTCTTGGCATGTGGAGGAACACCGGGTACAAGAACACGTTGACGTCACACTCGCGAGCTCGCATCCCGTCCAAAATTTACTGGCACAGGGATTGCCAAGCCTCGCCCGCTCGAATTCGACGTCGCTTGCGCTTGCTCTGAAACGTCGCCAGGCCCGGATCTTGTCGCACCCGGTCGGGAGGAAGCACCAAGTAGTGGGACGCTTCCCAAATTGCTTGACCGTGGATCCTGATGAAATTCTTCACCCGGCCTAGCAAAGTGCTGATCCATGGAGTCAAGTGGAACACAAATCCTATCTTGGAGTGTTCGAAGATTTTCCATGGTTCATCGCCGTACAGGCGGGAGATCTGTGCCGACGTAATCAGGTCCGCCATCCATGCAGACGCGGCAGGGGGTTTCTTGACCGGTGGAAAAAGCCAGGAGTCCGGACGAGATAAAGACCGGGCCAGAAGCTGCTTGGTCAGGGTAGACCGGCGTAAACAGCCGATTTGCCCCGACGACCACGGCCAAGTGACTTCAAACGTCCGCGGCGGAAGGGAGATGGTATCAACCGCCATGTTCTTCAATAAGGCGTACTTGTGAAGCACGGATGTCCCGGGAAGAGCCGAAGGCGCCGGCGTCGCGGATGTTGATACTGGTGCAGCGTCACTTGGCAGACCGGTCTTCTGCTCTGACCCCACCGTCGACGCCACTTGGACGAAACTGTCACGCAAATTCGTTTGCGATTTGGACTGGATGGGGATCATGAACTCGGAATCGCCGGACCCTTCGCTGGAGTCCTCCTCAGACGAGACCCCTGTATGCTGGATGCGACTTGCAGTACGGCGCGAGGGCGCTCGACTTTCCGAGGGGTTGAAGATGTAGTCCATGTCCGAGTCCGAGTCCATGAGAAGCGCCTGCGGCTTGGCTCGCTTATGGGACACTGCACGCTTACCCCCGATTCCGGGTCCGTGCGCAGTTCTCCGCGCCCTCGAGCTACCCGGCTCGCCCACGCGCTTCTTTGATTGTAATGTAATTTCGGGATGGTGAATATCGGCCAATGAGCGACGTCGGTCTTGGTCCTGCTGCAAGCGGTCTTGGTCTTGCCCCGAGGCGACTAAGGTTGCCGATGCGGACCAATCTACTCTGGGGGAAGCAGTCGAACACGGAGGTAGCAAGTTCATCAAGCGCTGGCGGCACTGGTCTAGTGCCACCCGACGACGACCCGACTCTTGCGTCCAAGCGTCGGACCTGTCTTGACAGGACCGGACCTTCCCGGTCTGGTCTTGAATCACAATTTGCAACTCGGCAATGCGTCGCGCGAGGTCGTCGCCTTGCATGCGCAGT
The DNA here is from genome assembly GCA_026184515.1 of Peronosclerospora sorghi. Taxonomy (NCBI): domain Eukaryota; phylum Oomycota; class Peronosporomycetes; order Peronosporales; family Peronosporaceae; genus Peronosclerospora; species Peronosclerospora sorghi. The sequence goes on from CM047580.1 coordinate 31,046,601, forward strand.
GAGGTCGCATCAAGCTGTCCGTCCAACTGCTGCCGTCGAACAAGTGCAAGTTGATCCCGGAGATGGGACTGATGAGCCTCCAGACGGGACAGCTCATGGCGCGCGCTTATCAGCTCCTCCAAAATGTGTCGAAGCTGGTCAGCGTGACCGTCAGACTGCCTATCAGCATCGACCAAGGCACCTATTTCCTGGACTATGTTGGGAGAGATGAGAGCTGAAGACAAACGAGGGTCAAGAAGAGTACAAGATGAAGACCAAAGATGCGGACCTCGTGTTGCCTGGTTGGCCACCTGGGTCCTGAGCCGCGTGTTCTCTGCGAGCATATCCTGCATCCGCGTGTCGGCTTCAGTCTGACACCCTTCCGATGTTTGAAGTGCAGGAGAATTATGTGGGCTGCCAGACCGAGCCGACCGGACAGGTGACGCAATATGGGGCGACTCGGCGCATAGAGTTTCTGCAAGAACGACAAGAACAAGCGTCAAAGGGAAGCATAAGAAGATCAAGTGCAGTGAAGGAAGTACCTGACGCAGGTGTCAAAGATGTTTGGTCCATGGTGAAGAAGTGCGAGTGACCAAGGTCCAGTTGGTCGACTGATGGGTGAGTCAGACCGTTATCGTTGTGCGACACGGTCGGACTCAGGGGCGGCTGTGGTGAAGTGTACCACAAATTTGGTCACTTTTGGTCAAGGCAGT
>CM047580.1:31047392-31088879 GCA_026184515.1 Peronosclerospora sorghi
GTCTGCCAGCAGCGGACGATCGGACCAGATTTCGAATGGAGGTCCGCGGGGTACCCCCCCCCCGTAAGTTGGAAGGCTGGGCACGATGGTGGTGGTCAGTTTGTCGATACAAATGTATTCGATTTCGAACTTGACTCCACCACAAAACCACGAACGGCTTTGAGCCGAGTAGGTGAACCCTAAATTTGACAAGAGCATACTTCATTGCAAGTAGCTCCTTGTCATGAACGGGATAATTCCGTTCTGCAGCTTTAAGCTGCCTCGACTCAAACGCAATTACGCGTTCCGTTCCTGCATCGTCTGCTTGTAACAAAGCACATCCGATTGCGAAATCGGAGGCGTCGCAGACGACACTAAATGGTTTCCCAGAGTCTGGGAGAGAAAGAACGGGAGCTTTTAACAAGCTCCCCTTAACCGCTTCAAAAGCGTTTTGGTGTTCAGTTTCCCAACACCAATCAACATCCTTCTTAAGAAGGTCGGTCAATGGCTTCGCCATTTCAGCGTAGTTCTCGCTGTACTTGTGGAGATAGTTGGCTAATCCAAGCCACTTTCGTAAATCTCTAAGATTTACAGGCGAAGGCCACTCCACAATGGCTTTCACCTTCGCGGGATCCGCCCGCACTCCATCCTTACCGATGAAGCATCCGAGGAAAGGAATTTCCTCAGCACCAAATATACATATGGATGCGTTCGCATATAACTTATGATCTCGCATACATTCGAGCACTGCTCGAAGGTGTATCAGATGCGTCTGAACATCAGACGAGTTGCCTTCCGCACGACTATGGACGAATATATCGTCGAAGTACGTCTGAGCGTACTTACTATGAGGGCGGAAGAGTTGAGTCACCAAGCGATTGAAAGTCGCTGGTGCATTTGAAAGCCCTTGTGGCATAACAAGCCACTCCCACAGCATGCCACTAGGCGTGCTAACCGCTGTCAGCGGAATATCGGACGCTCGCATGAGCACCTGATAATACCCGTCCACCAGATCTAAGGCACTGTACACAGTACAGCCCGCCATATTGTTCTGGAGGACATACTTCCGAGGAATCGTAGTCTGCATGGGTACAGTAGCTGCATTCAGCTTGTTATACGCATGCACAATGCGCCACTTTCCGTTCGGTTTACGAACACAAAAAGTGGGAGATGAGTGGGGAGACTTACTCTCCCGTACCATCCCTTCCTCTTCTTTCCCCTTGAAGAATGCGTCGATGATGTCGCATTGTTCCTTGGGGAGAGGCCACTTCCTAGTGACGCAGTATTTGGTTCCGGGAACCAAATCAATTTCATGTCGGACTCCCCAATCCGGTGGTAACCCCATCGGCGGGTTGTCACTAATGACATCTCCAAATTCCTTTAATAAGGAATGGTAAGGGTCCTCAGGATCCGCGAGGATCTTGAGGCCGCTTCGGGCATTTAATGCCTGTATGGTTTTCACCAAAACTGACTCTTCCATCGTGGATGAGGAGTTCAACTCCTCTTCCGGACGCAACACGACAACTTCGTCGATTTCATCTGCTTTCGAAGCAGTCTCAAACACGTTGAAGGACATCTCCTCCAACGACAACAGTTCGCCTACCCCAGGCAACCGTTCCAGGCTTACGCCTTCTGTGACAACACCTGTCACACTATTCAGCATCCTGTAGGACTGCTGAATACTTTCCTCGGGACTCATACCGAGACCCAGGTGGGGGGAGTCAATTTCCCCATCTATTGGAAGCGCCACGCGCCTATCCACAGAGATCTCTACCTCTACCACCGGTGACTCGCCGGTCTCACCTATAACGGCGTAATCGGAATCATTTCCGACGTGCGAAAGAGACGAACTTCGGGTATCTTCGCTTGGAAGCGCCTCGCGCTTAACCACAGGGGTCTCTACCCCTACCACTGGAGTCGCAACTTGTTCGCCGGACACGACGTGGTCGGAATCAATTCCAACCTGTAGAAGAGACGAACTTCGGGTCTCTTCTCTAAGCGACTCGCGCTTACCCTCAGAGGATTCCACCTCTATCACTGTCGACTCACCAGTCTCGCCTATATCGGCGCGGGGATTAACAGCCGAACCCCCTCGTTAAGGAACTCCTCCTTATTTCCATTGGGAATGATCGTTTCAGACATACCAATCTCTGGCATCTCACGCCAGAATCGCTTTTGCGATCGAGCAAAGGTGGGTTCATGACTCGCCAATGCTTCACCCGACCGCGGGTGCGTTGAGCCAATGAACTTAGATTTCCAGTATATCCATGGCTGGTGGCGTTCCAGCCACTTCATGCCCAGAATGAGGTCATACCTCGAGTCCAAATCCAGGAGTAGGCAACGTTCTATGCTGTCAAAGACTGCAAACTTCAGCTTAAGGTCAATAGAGACCTTGGGTACAGAAACCTGTACGCCCGCAGCAAGACGGACCGTGACAACGTCACGAGAACGTGCTCTAGGGCCTCGGCATACAGCCGACTCTTCTACACAGAAGCTCGTCTGACATAATTGTCAGACGCTACAGAGTCTATCAAGACTCTCCAAGGCTTATCAAATCCTTTCACGTCCGCAAGGACTACCAGCAAACCTGGCTGGTACACCAACTCGGTGCTAGAAAGCACCGTTTCCCTCGGGGCTTTGTGCTGTCGTCCCCTACCCTGGGGCTTAACAGCACTGAGGGTTCCCCCAGTAGGGCGCCCGCACCTACTGGGAGCCGTCGTTTCCCGACGGCTTGGACCAGAATTTCTTCCCAAGCCTTGGCCCTTTTAAGCGAGTATCTCGCTGGGGGTTCCGCGGACATTTGTTCCGCAGACGATCCGTGCTCCCAGACTGGAAGCATCTCAGCGGTCCATGCCGCTGCAACATTGCAAGGAGCTCCGCCTCGAAGCTCTGCGGAAAAGAGTCAGTGTGACTCTTAGCGGGAGGTTTCTCCTCCGCTTCGACCTGACTCAGGTCCATGGGTTCGGGACCCACCTTAGAGGAACGGAAGTTCCTCTCGGCGTTGAACGCCACCTTGAACGCCTCCCCCAGGGATTCGGTCCGGCATCGAAACAATTCCGAACGTTCCGGAACTTCTCTCAGGCCACCCATGAAGACGGGGATGGACACATCGTCCGAATACGCTTTTGCGTACATCCCTGCTAACATGGTCTTAAGCTCCTGGATATAACTCTCCAGGTCCTTAGTGTCTTGACGGCACCTCAGGAACGCCAGTTGATTCTGGAAAAACAGATCAGGCGTTGCGTACATGTCCATGAGCTTCTGCTTAAGGATCTTCCATGTTGGGAACACGTCCGTGACTGACTCCGAACACGTAAACGCCCATGTACGGGCTTTGACCGTAAGATGGGTCAGTGAAGTCCCACTTGCAAGTTATCAGCGATCACATTAGCTGTGTCGAAGTCCGTTTCGACCTCTCGCAACCACACGTAAAGGTTGTCACCCTTCTCCCCGGTGAACTCCTTTATCTTGAATGATAATGGGGGGCGCACCCCCGTGGAACGACCTCCACTACAACTCGCCTCATGAGAGATGAGGGCATTCACCCTTGCCTTTACGGCCTCAAGGACCTGCTCCACTAGGAGCTTCATACCTTCTTCCCCCGTTAAGGGTAACAGCCTTCTAAAGGCTTCCTGTTGGACGAGGGTCAAACTATCCCAATCGTTCTGATTCATCCTTTGCAGAGGATGCCTAGTCTACCAACACAGGTGTTGGATTGACTACAAGTGCTACCAGATGTATCCGGTGCGTATACGCACGGTGCGGCTAGCGCACAGAGGAAGACTTTCCTTAAAGCGGCGTTCGCCGCTACTTAGCCGATACGCCCTTATTAAGGGCTTAGTAGGAAAGAGCTTTCCTACTCGAGGCCAAGATTCCCGGGTTAGTTTACTATAGCCTTTTCTAGTGCCTTAACGGTAAGGCTCCCTTACTAAGGGTGTAGCTAAGGGTAGGGCTCCCCTTACGCTACGGCACTCACTATACGCACGACCGGTCGAGGTCGTGCGTCTGTAAGATAGAGTGAAATGTAAACTGAATATATTTAATATGTAATTAGCCTAAATTAATTTAAACTAATATAAACTATATGTAATACTAAGTAGAATATTCCTAATTCGTACCTAGCTAAAATGTAGTGTACACACCTGTGTACTGACACGTGGATGGCTGACACACCACCACACCAAGGGCCCACGCCGTGATTGGTTAAAATAACCAAAGGTTCGAAACCTTTCAACCCGGCCAATACTGACCTCAACCGTGGTGTACTCATGTACACCAACAATCAGTGTTACCCGAATGTAACCCCGTTAAAAAATGACATGTCTCACAGGGCAGAATATACGCACCGACCCACTTATACATGTTGGACCACCAATAAAAAGCGCTTAAGGCGCTGTAGGTCTTATCCCGACCTAAATGACCCCCGGTAGGGGCGTCATGTGCCTCAAAGAGGACTCTATACTTCAGTTCCTCATCGTGAGGAACAACCACCCGCGGAGTGTCCTCCGCGTTCGTGCTATAATATATCAAACCGTCACAGTAACTGTCGTAAAGCGTGTTATAATTGGGCCCAATAACGGGCCTTATTATAAGGCCTTATTATAGGGCCTTATTGTAGGGCCTTGTTATAGGGCCTGATTTAGGGGGGCGATTACGGTCAGAATCGGTACGTAATCGTATAGGATTGTGGGTACCACGGCGTATACAGTTGCGTGTGCAACCGTGGTGCACATAGTCAGGACATAGACAGGGCATAGGAAGATGGGATGATTACGTACAGGTACTCCGCGAACATCGACGAGCGTCGACGGACGACGGACAAATCAGGTCGACTGGTCGACGGAGGACGTTGGAACGGGTAGTTCTGATTAATGGATATTAGGAAATTGGTAGTTCTTTGGATTTAAGCAATAATAAAGTTCTCCTTTTGCGTTCGATCTAGCAGATCGTTCCGGGACGTCACCTTTGCGCCTCCCTTATTAGTATATACCTCTACGTCCCGGGCGGGAGCACTTTGTGCATTTTTGGCCCACCGGCAGACGTAGAGTGTTGAGAACTCACTCCTCAACTCCGCCCGCTGTGTCAGCGGTTCTTCTATAAAGGTTTTTGGTTTTGGGAGTGTGATTGAGCAGTGCTCTCACCTCTCCACGTTTAGTTCGCGTTTGGCCCCTAGAGCTCGGCTGCTGTAAGCGCCCCATGGGAACTCTAGGTGGATTAAGCGAAATTTACCCCCCCTCGTAGGTCTAGGCTAGGAATAAATATATTTGGGTGTTCCTTTAGCTGTTTGAAGACTCAGAGGCTCCGTGATCCGGCGGTGAAGACTTCCACTGCCTGATCAAGTACCTCCTTCGCCGATCAACACCTGATCGACACTCTGCAACTCGTGACCCGCGATCAAAAATTCGCAGACCACACCAACTTGTACCTGAGTGACGTTTGGCACCTGATCAAGTCTGAACACCGCTGATCAACTACTTTTGGTGCCTGATCAAGCCTGATCAAGCCTGATCACCGCTGATCAACTACGTTTGGTGCCTGATCAAGTCTGATCAAGCCTGATCACAGCTGATCAACGACTTTCGGTGCCTGCCCAAGCCTGATCACTGCTGATCAAGCCTGTTCGCACCTGATTTGAGCTCGATTACACCGGATCACGTCTGATCAGCACCTCTATCAAATCATTACAAGTTTCCCAATCTTGCATCAAGGAATTGCCGTGTCTACATCCCCGCCACCTGGAGAGCGACCCACGCCTAAGCCGTCGGGTACACAAGGTGAGCAGAAACACAAGCAGTCAAGGACAACCGGAGGACCCCCTTCGTTAGTCGGCAGTCCGGGCGCCGTGGTACCGCCTGATCAAGCGTCAAAAACTTTGATCAGCCGCCCCACCACAATGGTGCGCGTGCCCGGATCTTTGGGCGACGCGGGATATCACCGCGATTCTACGCAAGACGGCGCTGATGTTAAAGTGAAAACGGAAGCGGAAGCAGAAGTGAAGATAAAGGTGGAAAAGGAGTAGGAGGTTGTGACGACGGAAGGCAGTTCGCCGTCGTCATGCCTGAACAAGAAAGGAAATGCTGATCATCAGGATCTGGGGAGGAATCTTGATGAAATAAAGGAGGAGAAGCCTCAACCACCTCCCGAGGCTCATTCGGGAGCCCATGCGGATCATAACGCAAGTTATGATCCGCCAAAAATATGTGTATATAATGATCCGGATTGGGATCCGGTGGTGAAGTATTACAAGACCGACCAGCCGAAGGTGTTGATGAAGGCGCCTGGGTCGGAGAGCGACGAAAGTCGATCAAGTACACCACCAAAGGAGGCCGATATGGTGAGAACGTTTTACCGAAAGGTTTATAAAGGAAAACTGGAAGATTTCTTATTGACGAACTCGATCATGAGCCTACTTGGGGTCATGATCAGCGAGAAGCTTAACGGACCAGTCGATCAGCCAGTTACGGATGGGAGGGACAATCTCACGATCGTACTGAGGCTAACACGCCTGATCAAGCAGTCAGGTCTGACGACAGGCGTCTACGTGCTGAAGAGGTGTTTGATCAGGATCCAGAAGATCTGTCAGAAGCTACGCAGCAGTTGTTTCATCTATTGCTACCTATCGTGGGTCAAACCACTAAGTTGGAACCCTCGCACTCTCCGTTGAAGATTGAAGCAGGTCCGTCAAACAACGCAGCAGAACACACGGGATCATCGTGCTACGAATCTGCCCCTTCTGAAGGCGATGAATTTGAAGCGGAGTCGAGTAGTGCCGGGAGAGCCCAAGATCACCAGAATGACAGTTTGCCAGAAGGATAAATCCAAGTTTTCGGCTATCAAGATGGAACCTCAATCGATCAAAGCAGAAGATGATCAAGTATCGCATAGCCCACAGCTGCAGAAATTCTTTGATAAGGCTATGGAGAAGTTTCTGGCTGAAGAAAGACGCAAGCTGACACCGGGAGTCGTCGGCGGGAAAAACCGCTAGCTAAAGATTGGAAGAGCCGCGTCGATCAAGGACGTTGACATGGAATCTGTGCATTCACTGCGTCAGCAGCACTCGAATCCAGAAAGATCGGCAACGGTCAAGGACGTTGACATGGAATCGGTATATTCGTTCCATGATCAACGATCCCAGAGCGAGTACATTGACCCAGATGAGCCGATCACACTACCACGACGATCCACCGTTGTGTCCGCACATACTGGGATGCCTGATCAACAGACGATTCCCAGGATTCGGATGTCTGCGATCAGTGATCTAAAAGAATTTTCGGGAAAGGAAGTGGATGAAGATCAAGCACGGAATTGGATTAGTCGCCTCAAGTCAGCATTTATGCGGGATCAAGCTTCTGATCCTGAAAAGTGTATGATCCTAGGCGATCTACTAAAAGGACCAGCGCTCAATTGGCATCGCCAGCTGAGTAGAAGCACTCGATCAAGTTGGAAAAATCTTGTGGATGAGTTTGAAGTTCAATATTGTGGAAGTGGACAATCGGCATCCCGCCAGTACTATTACACGAAGCAGCGGTCGGATGAAAGCCCAATCAAATATCTGCACCGGTTGAATGTGCCGAGATTGCGAGCCAAGTTGCCGATCAGGGATGGATAGCCTACGACTTTACGTGAACATGTGCAGAATTTTTTGGATACATTGGCCAATCGCGAGCTCGCGGATCAACTGGAGCTTTTGAGTTTGGACACCGCGGCATACCTGAAATAGACATTGCGGGCGTATGCACGTAATAGGTGGTACCAGCCAACGGCGGCCGTAGGTACCAGCCGATTCCGCCAGAAATCCGGTGATGATCGGGCACCGGCCCCAGCGCGAAAGCCCAAAGCAGTACGCGCGATTAAGGTGTCGTCTGGAAGTGAAGAATCAAGTGCCTACGACAGCGGAAGCGATGAAGACCAGCGCCGTCACACGATTGCTGCTATACGCGACCAACAAAGGGCGCTCGATCATCATGGCGAGTCCCGATCGGGTAATCGAAGTGATTCAAGTGCAGTCGATCAAGGGTCGGTGAAGAAATACAGTCATTGTGGGTCGATCAGGCACGATAATCTTCGTTGCTGGAAGCGCCTGACATGTCTCAAGTGTGGCAAGAAGGAACATCCGACCGATCATTGTTTATACGTCTGTCGAGCCTGTGGCGAAGTTCACGATGCGGGCAAGTGCCCTATGGAAGAGTTTTACAACCGCATCCGACAGTGGTACAATCCCACCAAGCATGCTGGAATGCTGCCCAAGGAAGCTGAAGATTTGTTAAACTAGGACGCTCGCCAGGTTGGAATCTGGTACGAGACGAGCGTTCTGGTTTGTGTATTTTTGCATATGTGGATAAGAAGAGGGTTGATCAAGCAGCAAAAAGAGATAATGATAAATGTGATCAGCCTGATTTACCACGCTTGGCTAATTTCCATATCGATGAGTTTTCTCGGTTCCCGGTGATCATGGAGGTCGATCTACTTCCAGGTGAATCGCGCGGATATTGGAAATACCACTCGCCAAAGGAATGGTTTAAACAAGCCAAAGCGAATGGTAAAATCAATAATGAACGTGCCACGCTATTATTTGATTCTGGTGCTGAAGTGTCGATCATCGACTCAACCTTTGCTCGTAAGGTGAGTTGTCAGATCGACACGAGTCAAGCGCAAGAATGTGTCGGCATTGAAGAAAGTTCATACCTCACGGAAGAGCGCACTAAAATCAAGATTACGCTAGCAGGATCGTTGGTCTATTATTTCCATGCATGGGTGGGCAGACTTGTTGGTCAAGATGCTATACTGGGTATGGAAATTTATGATACCAGCTGGTGTTCGATTAGACATCGCCCATGGTGCACTAAGTTTGCCTGATGAGGTGATCATCCCATTGGAAGGACGCCCACAGCTGTATGGATCGAGTGGTAACTATATGAAACTCAATCAGTACGAACAGATCCCAGTAGGTCGATCTGCCGAGGTTCGAATTTATGACCAGCGTTCTCGAAAGTTGTGGATTACTCGTGGAAAAGATTGGGTCCCCACAATCACTAGGGGCGTGGGCAATTTGCGATACCTGCGCGTTACGAACGTTGTTCATCATCCGATCATCGTGCAAGATGGGACGATTTTAGGTATATGGATGAACAAAGATGATGTGCCCCGTAGCCCTGGATTTGTTTCGATAGGGTCTAATCGTTACAAGGAGTGGCAAAATCTCGCGTATCAATCGTCTACCGATTCCGTTAATGACGATCAAGAAAGTGTCGATCAAGGTCCTCTAGTCGAGAATAGGGAGTATCCTACTCCTCCAAGTATTTTAGTACGCCCTACGGACCCGATCGCCACATCTGTGGCATTGGTAACCGGAGGGCCGCAAAAGGTGCAAGAGGTGCAAGCGCGATGCAATCAGGAGCCGGAGATGAAAGGTCCGACCCCGGAGCACGGAGTTGAACAACCTACTGCAAGAGATACGTTTATTCAAGACACGCGCGATCACCCTGTCTCAGCCGATCCTAGCGAAGTTGGTATAATCCCTATCGATGATCAAGTTTGTTACCATGAAGGTGGAGATTTGTATGTGGAGGAACTGGAGAAGCAGTTTGCTACGTTGCTCGAAGTATCTGCAAGCACCGAAGAAGTAACTAGGGACGACTTGCTAGTCGGAGACCCCTTGGTCAACTCACCAGAAGAAATTAATCAGCTTCGCGATATAATTTGGGCGAAGAAACATCTGTTGATCGGAAAGGGGAACGAACTACCTCCTGCTGCACGTGGAGTTGTTTGCGATATCGATGTGGGTAATGCGCGCCCGATCGCCCAAAAGTGCCGGAAATTGGCCCCACAATTTCGCGAGAAGTTGTCGGCCCTGATCAAGGGGTTGCTGGCAACTAAGATCATTCAGCCGTCAACGTCACCCTGGGCATCGCCTATAGTGATCATCGTGAAAAAGAATGGGGTCGATATACGTCTATGCATCGATTATCGCGCGGTGAATCAACTCACGCGTTTGATGGTGTACCCAATGCCCCTGATCACCGATCTACTCGAAGATTTGGATAAAGCGTTGTGGTTTTGCTCTTTGGATATGGCGAGTGGTTTCTGGGTCGTGTCTATGACCGATCGAGCGCGTCATATTTCGGCGTTTGTCACTCCGTTTGGATTGTTCGAATGGAATAGGATGCCTTTTGGCCTAAAGAATGCCCCGCAAATCTACCAGCGGTTGATTGATAACGCATTATATGGGTATCTAAAGGTTAAGGACGGTACTGACGAATCGGATGATGTATTCACGGTGGGAGAGCCCGACCAAACAAATCGGGCCCGTCTGTACTGCATCGGCGATCATATATAGATGATATTTTGATCCCGGCACCTACCTGGGCTACCCTGTGTGACAAGGTGCATCGTTTGTTGGAGAAGTGTGATCAGTGGAACTTATCGATCAGCGTGACCAAATCGTACTGGGGGCGACGCGAAGTTCCCTATTTAGGGAATCATGTCTCTAGACGAGGTTTGGAAACAAATCCGAAAAATTTGGATGATCTGATTGATCTGCCTTTCCCTGGCACCTTACGGGCCATGCAATCGTTTTTGGGGAGTTTGAACTACTACCGTCGGTTTATCGAAGATTTTGCAATCTATGCCGCTGTGCTCTACGAATTAAGGGAAATGGATTATCAAGAGTTAAAAAGCCGATCGTTGAGCAAGAAGAATATGGATCAGGAAGGTGATCGATTAATCAGGGCAAAAGTATCATTCAGCATGCTGAAGGCAAATATTGCGTCAGCTCCAACCCTGCGCCACCTTGATCAGATCAAAACGCCAGTAATCGTGGTTTACGCCAGCAAGTGGGCGGTATCCGCCGCGCTGGTACAAGAACATGATCAAGTGAATTACCCCGTGGCATTCGCCAGCCGAACGTTGAAGAACGGAGAGCTGAACTACAGACCCGTCGAAAAGGAAGTTCTGGCGCTTCTACGGGTTTTGGATGTTTACTTCACGATGCTGGTCGGAAAGACGATCACTGTCTTGTCGCGTTTATCCACACTGAGATGGTTACTAACATCCAACGGGCTGGACGGACGATTGGGCCGATGGGCTGCGATCTTATCACAGTGGGACCTCGAGATCAAGAAATGTGTACAGGGAGAAGAGGAGGTACTAGGGGCGTTAGCTGCAAGTATCACTCCTCACACCGAAATCGATGAGGCCCTGATTGCGATCGCACAGAAAAAACAACCGCGGGAGATGATTGAAGTACCACCTACGGTCGGAAAAGGCGAAGAACTCTACGTGATTAGTTTCGATGGATCTGCAAGTGTCAAGCGACGTGTAGGTGCGTTCGGCGCTATCATTTGGAAATTACCGGGATGGAAGATTATGACCGCGGTAGCCTATCATGCGCCTGATATCACGATAAATGAAGCGGAATACCATGGATTGCTTTTAAGTTTGGACCTACTGTCGAGATACCCCAACGGAAGGACGATCGTGTGTGGAGATTCGAATTTAGTAATCCGGCAAATGCGCGGCGAAATAGAGTGTAAAGCTCCGCGATTGCAAGTGTTGCAACAGCGTGCGTTCAATCTCCTTCGCGAATGGTCGGATCATGATCTAGTGCATGTCAAAAGAGAGTGGAATAAGAGTGCAGATCACATCACCACTAGGGCTATGCAGGGTGGAAAAAGATTTGAAATCGATGATGTGAAACAGCTAGAGGAATTGACCGATCTCAACAGGTTGCCGGAAGTGATCACGTGGAATTAAGATCCCACTGCCCCGCAAGTACTAGTGATGACACGATCACGTAACCTACATCAGCCGCGACCGTCAACGTTGCCCGATATACCTATAGCCGGGATAAGGGTGGAACGTGTGAAAAAGGCGCAGGACGACGAGAAATGGATTCATGATTTGCGATTTTACTTGCATGGTAACGTTGCACAATTGAGCGCAGACGAGGTAAAGGATTGCGCGAAAATTGCCGACAACTACGATGTCGACGAACAAGGATTGCTGATTTACTGTGGGAATATGGATAAAGGAAAAGCCGGCGATGATAAAGATGATCAAGACGATCGACGTTCTTCTATTAAGATGGTCTTACCCGAGACCCTACATGCGGATGTCCTCCACCATTATCATGTGAGCTTGGAAGGAGGACACCACGGCATAGGGCGTACATATCAGGGGATCAGACGATACTTTCATTGGCGTGGTCTATTTCGAAGTGTACAAAGGTTTGTCGGACAATGCGTAGAGTGCGAGACGGGGAAAGACAAACCTACGATCAAGGGCATGTCGCCGGGGAATATCGAGGCTACGTACCCATTTCAAGTGATAGCCATGGATCATATCCCGTCACTACCCCGATCGACGGATGGACATACCGAACTGCTGATTTGGACGGATCTGTTCACGGGTATGGTGATCGCGAAAGCTGGATCGTCCCGCACAGCGCAGAAAGTTGCCGAAAATTAAGAAGAATGTGTGTTTCGACGATTCGGGGCTAGCGAAGTGATCCGGCACGATCGTGAACCAGGTTTCATGTCGGAAGTATTTCGCGCGTTTAATAAAATCGTGGGACAACGTCAGAGTGCCACTATGGCATACCGTCCACAGGCGAATGGTAAGGCGGAGAGGACGGTGCAGACGATCACGCGAGCAATCAAGATGTATGTAGCAGATGCCGACCAGAAATATTGGAGCTTGTATGCAGAGCGGCTGGTATTCGCGCTGAACTCAACCCCCGATCGTATTCGTGGTGAAACACCATTTTATTTGGCGTATTGGTGGGACCCACTGTAACAGGACTGATCCTGTTACAGGCTACACTGTAATTGCGAGGAAGCGCGCAATACAATTAGGGCAGGATTAGTTGATAACAACTAATCCTATACTAAAAAGTAAATATAAATAGTTACCTGAGTCTAAGAACGCAAATTTAAGAGTGTTTATTTAATGGGTGGTTTAGAGGCTAATAGTATAGTAGCTACCTAATTAATATAATAATATCAAGTATTCAACTAAATGTACTATTAGTTAACCGTCAAGATTCGGTATTTATACCGAATCGACTTTACCTTCGTAGATTATAATAACTTATAATCTCTTATTTAAATTTCAGACAACGCGTCTGAAATTAAACTGTAATATTCTAACTTGAATATCAATTATGTAATGGCACCCCATTACATCACCCCCCACTTAAGGTGGTTGGCTAATAATAACTCTTATTTTGGCCAATAATGGATGTCATTTGTTGGCCTTCTCATTTACCAACTGATTGACCATCGACTCGATGGTCAAGGCACACGGCGGCGCTCTAAAGAGCGCTGATGAAAACATTGAAGGAGCTTCTTCCTCCGCCTCAGCACTAGGTGCTGAGGTGTTGAGTGACAATGGTGACGCTTCATTAGCAGCGTCAACTACGCAAAGGTCGGAAGACGTACCGTCTTCGACCACAGATGATGCTAAGGCGGCATCTGGCAAGAAACAGGGAGATGTTGCTAATGAAACATCTCGCACAATGACAACCCCCGAATGGTGTGTTGCCAGGAAGGGTTCTTCCATGTTCGGAGATAGTTCTGACTCCTAACAAAGTGATCGGGGCACATCTGTCCCCGCGAAAGTATCTAGAAAGTCGAAACTCGCTAGGTGCTCATCGCCTAACAGCGATGATAACTCTGGTGTCGCTGTCTGCTATGACAGCGACAATGATCATCACAGGTGGTTGCGGGAACGCAGATCCCCACCTGGACCAAGTACTTCTCCACGTCGGGGTGATTTAACCACGGCGCGTGGTGTTGAAGCAGGCGGTGCTCCGCCTGCTAAAAGATCTCGAGCAGAAGCGGCGCCTGCCGCTTCTAAAGCGTATCATCGTACGGAACCACATGTTCCGTACAGAGTGGGGTTTTGGACCCCTGGCTGCGCTATTGCCCCCAACAGTGGCGGTCACCGTAAACGGGACTGCCAGTATGTGTTGTTCGATATCAACGTGCTGGATGACTGCGAAGACATCCAGTCACGTCGATTCGATCGAAGTACAGACGATAGACGTCTGTACTTTATTGACCTCTTTTTCCAGGTTCGATATTATTCGAGCCGGAAAGGCTCAAGGAGGAACAGGGACGATAAAGACGCCCTGACTCAGAGTTGGAATGTTTTTGTTGACAACTACAACAAAAGCCCAGATGATTACGTGAATAAAGTTCACGTAATGCGCGAGCGCTTTTTAAAGTACTCACGAACAGGCAAAATGGAATACATCCATTATGCTTGCATCAAAGAAAGGTTAAAGTGAGGTGTCCCTTCTCACCTCGTTTGACCACGGTGTACGCCGGGCGCTCCTCGTCTGTCAGAGGAGGAGTTGCGGGGGTCTGGTGGTTTTTCCGTACCCGCCGAAATTCAGGGTTTAGTTGATACCCTGAATGCATCAACACCTACTGTTGATGATACTTCGCATTATGAGTTTGAGACTTCTTCTCAAACTCAGTAAAAAGGTCTGGGGCGTCGGCCCTCAGAACCTCAATCGGCTCCCAAGAGTCGAACTCTTGGGGATATCCCAGCCAGCGTACCAAGTACTCGGTACGCTGCCCCTTCTTCAAAGGCACCGAGCGCTTCGAGATCAAGCGCTCGAGGATATATCGCTTGTTCCCCTGATTATCAATCAGGGGCGGCGGAGGTTGAGAATTCCCTCGCCGTTGTTGTTGCGGAGCATGGCTCTTTGCTCCGCAAGCTCGAGGAGGGTTATTCCTCCTTGAGCAGCGATATGTCTCACTGTGTGAAGACATATCGGTCTCTTCGCAAGGATGTCCGCGACATCCTCGGGGCGCACACTGCCCTCCAGCAGAAGAATGATCTTCTGTACATTGAGCATTCCCGCTATAAGGGAGAGCTCGATCGGCGCACGGCTGATCTTGAGCAATCGAAGGCGGAGGTAACGACTCTCCGCTCTGCTCACCAACGGCTGGAAGCCGATTACAAGTCTCTCTTGGGAGACTTGGAGAAGCACGGTATCTTCCGTGGTTCTGAGTCTCGTCGTAAGACGAAGACGAGTGATACGGCTTGAGCCGCCCAACATAGAATGTTGGGTGAAGCCGCATTGCTGTGGGAATTTCTAAGGTATAGGCATTCCCCCGAATCTCTTGGACCTTGAAAGGTCCAATGTACTTAGGAAGCAACTTCCGTGTAGGGAAGTTGCTTATTGCATGTGTAGGCAAATTAGTAGTACTTAATAATACTAATTCACCTTTAAGAAAGGAGTTTTTGTTCTTCCTTCTTTGTTTATCTGCATTTTGCTTCTGCTTGTCAAAAGCAGAGGCAAGTGCATCTTTTACATAGCGTATTACAGCTTGGCTCTGTAATACGAATTCATCTACTGCTTTATCAGCAGTAGGTGCATTGTCCTCGTTGTCTGCATCCATTCTGCAGACACATATTCATCGTATGCAGCTTCAGTTTCAATTGAAGCTGCTTCTACTGTACTTTCAGTAGAAGGGATATCGTTTTGTTCACAAGTAGCAGTCGCAACTTGCGCATTGACTCGGTCAAAATTTGAGCGGGTCCCTCCCCCACTTAGATTTGGCGTACCGACAAGTAAAGCTGGGGTTCGTGGATGCCTTAAGGCATTCACGTAGAACGGTGTATGCTTAATTGAAGCATGCACCGAATTGTTAATCGCAAATTCAGTGAGTGACAGGTAGTCACTCCACTGTTCAAAGGCATGTGCGTATGATCGCAACATGTCTCCGAGAACGCGGTTAGCCCGTTCCGTCTGCCCATCCGTTTCCGGATGGTCCGCAGTTGACATCTTCAACTGGGTTCCCAACAGTGAGAACGTTTCTTGCCAGAAACGTCCTGTAAATCTCGGATCTCGATCCGAGACAATGTCTTCCGGAATTCCGTGCAAAAGGAATACCGTATCAACGAATATCCGCGCTGTTTGAGCGGCGGTTACGTTCGCTGATACTGCAGTAAGATGTACCATCTTACTGAAACGGTCTACAAAGACCACTATTCCAGTCTTCCGACTATTGTCGGGTGGAAGACCGAACACGAAGTCCATTGAAATGGACTTCAAACACTCTGTCGGAACCGGCAGAGATTGCACCTGTGCATACTGCGCAGGCTTAACGCGCTGGCAAATCTCGCAAGCGAGTACGTATTTTCGTACCCACTTGTACTGGTTTCGCCAGTAAAAGTCACGTGCGAGAGAAGCGTATGTCTTCTCTCGACCTTGATGCCCCGAAATTGGTGCATCATGATACTCAAACATAATTTGATGTTTGAGATCATCGTCGTTTGGAACGACGATGCGACTTTCATCTTTTTGGTCTGTGCTGTAAAGCAGCAGACCCTCGTGCAGTCGATATCGATGCACGCAAGCGCGGAGGAACTCTGGGAGTTCGTCGCGTTTCTCACTTGATTGATTACTTACGTAATCAATCAACAGACGTGTCTCCTCGTCTGTTTTGTACGCCTCGCGTACTTGTCGTATAATTGACGACGACAAATCAGTGCAAAGGATCGCGTTTGCACTGGCCCCTTCGGTTACGGACGGTTTCGTATCGTAATCGGGCCTTCGTGATAGCGCATCTGCTATCACGTTCAACTTTCCGGGTTTGTATTCAACCGTAAAGTTGTATTCAGCAAAGAATGACAACCACCGACCCATTCTTTGAGAAATGTGTGGTTAATTCACGGCCGTGCGTAGTGACGCATGGTCCGTGTAAACCACAAACGGTCTATCTCCCAATAGATAGATGCGAAACTTGGCCAGTGCGTACTTCATGGCAAGGAGTTCCTTGTCATGCACTGGATAGTTGTGCTCGGCTGGGCGCAACTGACGCTATTGATAGCAGATTACGCGACCACGATCATCGTGATCACGCTGCATCAAAGCACAGCCGATAGCGAAATCTCTCACGTCGCAAACGACGTGGAACGTACGCTCGTTATCGGCTATAGCCAAGACAGGCGCTTCAGTCAAGCTTTGCTTGACTGCATCAAAAGCATCTTGGCATTGGGTATCCCGATGCCATTCGACATCTTTCTTAAGTAATTGAGAAAGAGGTCGTATTAACCCAACATAGTTTCACGAATACTTGTGCAAATATGTTGACAACCAAAAGAACTTTCGAAGTTCCTTAACGTTGTTTGGCGTAGGCCATTCAACAATCACCCTGATCTTTTCTGGATCAGGACGCACCCCGTTCTTGCCCACAAAGCATCCAAGAACGGGTATCTCAGGTGCACCAAAGGTGCACTTCTTTAGATTTGCATAGAGCTTATGCTTACGCATAAGCTCTAACACTAGACGTAGATGTTCCCTATGGACATCTACATCGCTTTTATCGTGTTCACCCTTACTATGGATGAACACGTCATCGAAATAACTCGGTGCGAATTCTTGCACCGGGCGTAATAGATGCGTTACGCATCTGTTAAACGTAGCAGGGGCATTTCGAAGCCCCTGCGGCATAACAAGCTACTCCCAAAGCATGCCGCTTGGAGTGCTTACCGCCGTGAGAGGGATATCCTTCTCACGCATTAGGATTTGATAAAATCCATCTCTTAGATCGAGAGCACTAAAGATGGTGCTCCCGCACATGCCATCAATGATGACATCTTTTCGCGGTATCGGCGTCTGTGCCGGTACCGTCGCTGCGTTCAGCTTGTTGTAAGCGTGAACGATTCTCCACCCGCCTGTGGACTTTTTCACACAAACGGTGGGGGTAGAGTGCGGTGAGATAGACTCCCGCACTTGGCCTGCTTTACGACGAGCTTCGAAAAACTCGTCGATCGCTTTTACTTGATCACGCGGCAACGGCAATTGCCGCGTAACTCAATACTTCGTGCCTGGCACGAGGTCAATCTCATGACGAGTTCCCTTAACCTTAGGGAGCTCGCTAGGTACTTCTTCTGGGAATACGTCAGCGTATTCCCGAATTATCTCATAAAATGGGGAGTTCGCTTTAAGCGACTCTCAGCTCTGCGCTTCAAAGCGCTGAACTTTGGTTTGATCATTGAGAATCTCTTTCCCAATGTTTTCCACTTATAATGTGGATATTCGTTCACGAATATCCACTACCTCATCTGTTGCTACGATAATAAAGATCTGTTCGATCTGATCATCGTGAAAGTTTCTCATAAACTTCTTCCAGCTTAGCGCTGGAAGAGCCATCACCTCCGAACCCTCTTTCGGAGGGTGTTCCATCAACAGAGACTGGGTAGCTAATCCGGTCTTCGTTTGCGTCAAGACGTTGATAGTCTCGACGGAACTGCCCATGCAATCATACGCACTCGTCTGATTGACTGCTACACGGTGATTACGATTCACCGTGTGCGAATACTCATCATCATGGTGGCCACTGCCTACCATGGAGTTTTGGCGATCAGATGTGCTCGTCTGACCGGCCGCCTTTTCTGCGACACGGTGGTCTTTATCACCCGTGCGCATGGCTAACGCAACGTGGTGGGCACTGGCCACCACGGAGTTTTGCTCACGATTGCACTCGATCGTGAGTTCACTCTCATCAACACGGAATTCATTCGTCGTGTTGGAACCTTCGGTCGCACAGTGGGTGTTTCCCATTGTGGATATTATTTCATTCTCACGGTGGGTGTTTCCCACCGTGGATATAACTTCATTCTCACGGTGGTCTATATCACCCGTGGAATGTTTCTCTCCAACACGCAACGACTCTTCTGTTGCGTGTGGTAGTCCCTCTGGACTCTCACCAGCGGAGGTACCTTCCGCTGATCGTGTCAGAACAGACCTGGTGGCGCCATCGATATCCACCAGACTGCCTGACGCTGCGGTTGTATCCTCTGATACAGCCGGATTACACACAGGGTGATCAGATCCTGTGCGTCCGCCGCAGTCGATCGATAGGTTAACCCAGTCGATCGATAGGTTAACCCAGTCGATCGAAGGATTAAACTTGGACATCCATGGGATTCCAAGTATCACATCGAACTTGTCATCTAAATCGAGGACGATGAATTCATCCTCGAATGACAGTTCATTCAACTCGAAGCGTATTTTAATCACACGCTTTGGAATAGTCACGGTTGCACCTGTTGCTAACCGGACTCACAACATACTTCGTGGGGTCTCTACCTCCACGAAGCTCAACTGCGTTAGACTCTGAGTTCTAACGAACTTGTTTGACGCTCCTGTGTCAAACAAAGCTCGCATGGGGACATCGCTCCCGAGCGGCTTAACCTCCAGGGTGATAAGAGGCTTCCCATCACCCTGCACCTTTTGACAGGACATAGTCCCGTCTGGGGCTATTACCCTCACATGCCCTATGTCGGCATGTGGGATAACATTCCCAGTAGGGCGCCCCGCCCCTACTGGCGATTCTCGTTTTTTGCACCAACAGGATGATGTCCCTGTTGGTGTCGCCGTGCAGCGGACGGTTCCGTCTGCTGACTGCGTGGCACCGGACGCGGTGCCATACACTCATGGGCTAAATGCCCCATTTTCGCGCATCTATTGCAGCGAATATTCTTCCTAAATTTTGGTCGCTTCGTGTTCGAAGCAACCGCAACCGATAGGTCCATCGGCTCTGGATCACCGCCCAGGATCTGGCGCGGGTGGCTGTTTCTTGAGACGAAGTGTGAGCTTCGTCTGACTGACTGCTGATTGTTGACATGTCGTTGCGGCATGTCAAAAGCGAAGGGCTGTAGAGCCCTTCGGCTGTACCCAGCATGCGATGACGCTGATCGCATGCTGAACTCCTCACGGATGCTCATGTCAATGGCATCCCTTAGAGTCTCTGGCGGGTGCCGGTAGAGACTCTGTTTGACTGGACCATCATTGAGTCCCTTCTTGAAGCCAGTGACCTGCATAGCAGGGGGCGCCGGCTCATACACAATATTTGACAGCAAATATTGCGTCTTCTGAGCGTAAGCTTGGAGGTCAAGCTTACCTTGCCGGAGTTCCATAAACTCCTGCCGACTACTTAGCTCCATTTCTGGAGCTTCAAAGTTGAGCTTTAGCTCAGCTTTAAATTCCTTATAAGTAAGGAACGCAGAGTCATCAGTGGCTCTGCGACTCATCGCCCATGCCCTGGCTCTGCCGCCTAGACATGTTGTGGCGAAGTACGCCTGTTAACGTTCGTCAACAATATTTTGCGCAGAGATGGCATCTTCCACCTCTGCGAACAATCTACGAAGGGGATCGCCCCCTTCGCCGGTAAAGGGCGGTACTCGCGCCTTTACCACTTCAACGCTATGCGTTGCAGGTGCAGTTTCGGTCCGCGCTGCCTCTGGCGCGGGCCGTACTGGCTTTTCTAGGTGGTTTCGCCTAAAGCGATTCACCACCTCTACCACTTCCTCCGGGGACTTACCCAGGAGGAAGGTAATGATGTTGGTCCCCATAGACCGAACCATTTCCACCGTCGCGTCTTTACTACGCGACGAGAAGTGAGGGAAGTGTTTATACTTCCCTTATACTTCCAGCGTTCTATCTCGCTCGGCAGGCGTCATGTCTCGCGACATGATGCCGAGCGGCTCTTAATCTTCGCTCCGCTAGTTGTTAGCGGAAAGGAACTGTGGTCGTTAAGACGGACCACAATGTGCTACCAGGTGTAACAGGACTGATCCTGTTACAGGATGACACTGTAATTGCGAGGAAGCGCGCAATACAATTAGGGCAGGATTAGTTGATAACAACTAATCCTATACTAAAAAGTAAATATAAATATTTACTTGAGTCTAAGAACGCAAAATTAAGAGTGTTTATTTAATGGGTGGTTTAAAGGCTAATAGTATAGTAACTACCTAATTAATATAATAATATCAAGTATTCAACTAACTGTACTATTAGTTAACCTGCAAGATTCGGTATTTATACCGAATCAACTTTTCCTTCGTAGATTATAATAACTTATAATCTCTTATTTAAATTTCAGACAACGCGTCTGAAATTAAACTGTGATATTCTAACTTGAATATCAATTATGTAATGGCACCCCCTTACACCCACGATCATCGTTGGAATCGACATTGCAACTGGGCGGAATTCGGCGTAAAGACCGGGATGCTCGCCGGTAGAGATATAAGCTGCAAAAGGACTATCGTTTCGCCCGTGATCAAGTGAGCGCTCGATTGCATCAAGCGGTGGCTGAGAGAGCTGAAAAGCACAATGGTCAAGTGACACCACACAAGATCGAAGCTGGATAAAGGGTCTTGTTATACCTTGATCGGGTGAAAGCAGGGTTCGCGAAGAAAATTGGTGCACATGTGGCATGGACCCTTTAGAGTCGATGAGGTAATCGGTAATCATGCGGCGAGACTGGTTACGGCTGGCACCGACTATCGTATGTTCCCAGTAGTGCATCTGTCCAAGTTGAAATTGGTCAAGGAATTACCAGATCGCCCTACTACGGCACTAACAGCTGGGATAGAGGAGCGTTTCGACTTCGATGAATCTTTGTTACCTGATGACAGCTGGGAAAGGAGGCTAGATCCAGATGAATTTGAAGTTGATCGTATCACCGATGTCCGATCAGGTTGAAAGACTAGATATGGAAGAACGTTACGCGAATATCAAGTTTACTGGAAAGGTTATGCTGAGCCGTCGTAGGTAGACGAGGAAGACTTAAACTGTGATGCTCTGATCAAGGACTTCGAGAGGAAAAGGATCAACAGACATCGGTTTGACGTGATGCAAGTGGACGAAGAGTCCAACTAATGCGTGATCGGAAGACTGGTCATGAATTACGATCGAAGAATTACCGATTGAAGAAAGATGATTGACGAAACTCACAATGGATGAAGAAGCGATAAATGGCTTGAGGTGATGTGTTTACGATGGATATTGCGAGACAAGGTGATGGAGTAACGACGTGATGTAACGAAAGATAAGACGACAGAATACCGGTTTATATCATGTGTGGGGAAGTAAAGAAGCACAATGGAAATGGCATGATCAAGATTGCTTATTGATTAAGGGCGGAACAATAAACTGATTAACTAGACCCAAAGAACTTGCGACGAATCAGAGGGATTTTACGGCCAGGGTGGTTTTCAGGGGAGGAACGATATTGAACCCGCCAAGGTTCGAAAGTATCAACCTCCTTCAAAGCGTCCAATAGGGTCCGGGGTGGCGGGTCCGAGAGGAACCCTGGGTACCACGCCCCGTCATCGGCCGGGGCATACTTCAAAGGACGGTTGCGAGCACAATGGGTGATCGACGGGTCCAGTAAAATGTCGAGATCACATCTTCCGTCAATCATTCCCCGCAGGACGAAATCCACGACCCTCT
Source organism: Peronosclerospora sorghi (assembly GCA_026184515.1). Classification (NCBI taxonomy): domain Eukaryota; phylum Oomycota; class Peronosporomycetes; order Peronosporales; family Peronosporaceae; genus Peronosclerospora; species Peronosclerospora sorghi. The sequence continues at coordinate 31,069,633 of CM047580.1, forward strand.
TCCAGGTCGCTCCGGCACAACTTCTGCGTTGGCGGCGACTGTTGTAGTAATTCCAGAAGAAGTCATCCGTCTCTCGAAGGCCTTTAGCGATAGGGAGATAATGCATCGACTCCCAGATCGCCAGCGCGTGATGTTCGAGAAACGACCGCCACTTTGTCTCGAAGTCAGCGAACCAGCCGACTGAGCGAAAAGAAAGGGGCGGCAACATGGTCATGAAAACGCCCTAAGGGCATTGAGAATACAGCAGCTCCACTTCCGGTTGGGTGATCAAATGACCGGACCATGAATCAGCCGGAGGGGCGTGCACTGCAGCCGGGAACAACCATCCTTCCGGGCGGGTCAAGTAATCAAAGACCACTTGGGCCTTGACGTTACGCAGATCAAACCCACCAAGCTGATCCGGAATCCACGGCAGGATGTCGGCGTCACTGGCGTCATCAAATACCGCGATCAATGTCCGGAAATCACCCGTACGCGGAAACAGAGACCCGGCCGTGATTTGATCAGATAGACCCTCCCTCCCGAACTCGCTCACTGTAGGAGTGGAAGGAATAGAAGCGATAGGATCAGGAAATCCGCCTTCATCGTCTTGATCAGAAATTGGGGGATCATCGTCTTCCGTCTTCGCCTCCAAAATAGGAAAAAGGAGGCGTTGCCGCGTCAACCGAGAGGAGGATCGAGAACGCCGAGTACGACTTTTAGGCGAAGGGGCGGCGCGGCTAATCGAGTCGTCAGGAGTGGCGGTAAGACCAGCTGGCGGTGTAACTTGATCAGACCCGCCGAAGGGGTGCGGATAACTGGTGAGATCTGCATCCGCAACGACATATCGTCCAACTGAGACTGAAGGTCGGAGTGGAACGAGCGTAACTGTGTGACTTCGCCCTGAACCTCCTGCACTTTATGGCGCAAAGTGTCACGTTCTGCGGAAACTTGATCGAAGCGGCATTGCATGGCGGAATGTTCGTTCTCCAGCTGAGAATATGCGGCTTGCAGATCGTCCAGCTCAGTTTGGAGGTCAGACACTCCCTTGACCCGATCAGATAGTTCCTGCGCCTGGGCCATGATGGCAGTATACTCGTCCATCTTCAGGCAATTGGATTTGTTTTTCTTTCGAAGGCGATGATACTGGTGTTTTCGCCTATCAACCTCGGCAGTGATCCTGAGAACCTGTTCGAACAAGCGCTGATTCCCAGAGGCAGCCCGATCGCGTTCTTCTTGTAACTTGGCTAGGCGCTGTTGAAGTTGATCCAACTCCCGTGTTTGATCAGCGATGGTGTCTTCATGCACCGATTGCAGATACCTATCACGGGCATGACGGCCTTCCAGATCCCGGATCTGTGCGCTCTGATCGACCATGAGTTTTTCTTGATCGGCCATAGCATTTTCAATGGTCTTCAATTTGGTCTGGAGATCATTGACGGTGGTGTCGACAAAATCACGCAATGGCTTGAGCTGTTCGAATGCGTCCCTCTTGATCGCGACATCTCGCATCACTACAGCGTGTTTGGCACGAGCGAGTTGCTGCCGAAGCATCGCGACCGTGTCTTCACTCATCGCGAGCGAGTCAGATAACGTGTCGATCTGATCATCACGCGCATGTAGGACCTCTTGCAAACTGTAAGCCCGATTGATAGCAGCGATCGCCTGATCAGCTGCGGCCCGATCCAGGGCAGGAGTGTCGGTGGTATTTGCCGGGGTGCCGTCCGTTATCGCTTGCATGATGGAAATGCAGGAATGCCTGATCGAGACAGCTTGATCGCAGATGACACGGTTGGTGAAGGGTGATCGTTGGATCGCGAGGGGCGAACCACTAACGGCAACATCCAGATAGAACGTGACCTGATCGGCGGAGAAAGGACAGGCAGATTGATGGGTGATTATCACCTGACCGATGACGTCATGGTGGACAAGCCGACCAACGGTAACATGATCCACGATATCAAACGGCATGATCGACCCTCGCCCCAACCGCTGTACGGCTGGGACGAGGATCAGGGGCGGCTGTCGTAAAGCGTGTTATAATTGGGACCAATAACGGGCCTTATTATAAGGCGTTATTATAGGGCCTTATTATAGGGCCTTATTATAGGGCCTTATTATAGGGCCTTATTTAGGGGGGGGGCGATTACGGTCAGAATCGGTACGTAATCGTATAGGATTGTGGGTACCACGGCGTATACAGTTGCGTGTACAACTGTGGTGCACACAGTCAGGACATAGACAGGGCATAGGAAGATGGGAAGATTACGTACAGGTACTCCGCGAACATCGACGAGCGGCGACGGACGACGGACAAATCAGGTCGACTGGTCGACGGAGGACGCTGGAACGGGTAGTTCTGATTAATGGATATTAGGAAATTGGTAGTTATTAGGATTTAAGCAATAATAAAGTTCTCCTTTTGCGTTCGATCTAGCAGATCGTTTCCGGGACGGCACTTTTGCGCCTCCTTTATTAGTATACACCTCTACGTCCCGGGCGGGAGCACTTTGTGCATTTTTGGCCCACCGGCAGACGTAGAGTGTTGAGAACTCACTCCTCAACTCCGCCCGCTGTATCAGAGCTTCTTCTATAAAGGTTTTTGGTTTTGGGGATGTGATTGAGCAGTGCTCTCACCTCTCCACGTTTGGTTCGCGTTTGGCCCCTAGAGTTTGGCTGCTGTAAGCGCCCCACGGGAACACTACTTGGATTAAGCGAAATTTACCCCCCCTGTCGTAGGTCTAGGCTAGGAATACATATATTTGGTTGTTCCTTTAACTGTGTGAAGACTCAGAGGCTCCGTGATCGGGCAGTGAAGACTTCCGCTGCCTGATCAAGTACCTCCTTCGCCGATCAACACCTGATCGACACTCTGCAACTCGTGACCCACGATCAACAACTCGCAGACCACACCAACTTGTACCTGAGCAACGTTTGGCACCTGATCAAGTCTGATCACCGCTGATCAACTACTTTTGGTGCCTGATCAAGCCTGATCAAGCCTGATCACCGCTGATCAACTACGTTTGGTGCCTGATCAAACCTGATCAAGCCTGATCACAGCTGATCAACGACTTTCGGTGCCTGCTCAAGCCTGATCACTGCTGATCAAGCCTGTTCGCACCTGATTTGAGCTCGATTACACCGGATCACGTCTGATCAGCACCTCGATCAACTCATTACAAGTTCCCCAATCTTGCAACAAGGAATTGCCGTGTCTACATCCCCGCCACCTGGAGAGCGACCCACGCCTAAGCCGTCGGGTACACAAGGTGAGCAGAAACACAAGCAGTCGAGGACAACCGGAGGACCCCCTTCGTTAGTCGGCAGTCCGGGCGCCGTGGTACCACCTGATCAAGCGTCAAAAACATTGATCAGCCACTCCACCACATAACTGTAACGATGTAACCGAGCTCTAGCTCGACTTGACAGGGTATGCTCAGACTAGCCAAGTCCCTTGTCATGATAAGCGCCGTACATTGTGAGTCTTTCCCATACGCCTGGCGTATGAGATCCACCACAGACGAGGTGATGAATGTTGCGTGAGCGAGCTCGTAATCGGGACGACGCGACAAAGCGTCTGCAAGCACGTTCTGCTTACCAGGTTTATGCTTAACCTCAAAGTTGTACTCCGCAAAGAAGGAGATCCAACGGGCCATCCGTTGCGAGAGATGAGGCGACTTTGTCGCTGTCCGTAAGGACGCGTGGTCAGTATAAACCACGAACGGCTTTGAGCCGCGTAGGTGAACCCTAAATTTGACAAGAGCATACTTCATTGCAAGTAGCTCCTTGTCATGAACGGGATAATTCCGTTCTGCAGCTTTAAGCTGCCTCGACTCAAACGCAATTACGCGTTCCCTTCCTGCATCGTCTGCTTGTAACAAAGCACATCCGATTGCGAAATCGGAGGCATCGCAGACGACACTAAATGGTTTCCCAGAATCTGGGAGAGCAAGAACGGGAGCTTTTAACAAGCTCCCCTTAACCGCTTCAAAAGCGTTTTGGTGTTCAGTTTCCCAACACCAATCAACATCCTTCTTAAGAAGGTCGGTCAATGGCTTCGCCATTTCAGCGTAGTTCTCGCTGTACTTGTGGAGATAGTTGGCTAATCCAAGCCACTTCCGTAAATCTCTAAGATTTACAGGCGAAGGCCACTCCACAATGGCTTTCACCTTCGCGGGATCCACCCGCACTCCATCCTTACCGATGAAGCATCCGAGGAAAGGAATTTACTCAGCACCAAAAATACATTTGGATGCGTTTGCATACAACTTATGATCTCGCATAGATTCAAGCACCGCTCGAAGGTGTATCAGGTGCGTCTAAACATCAGACGAGTCGCCTTCCGCGCGACTATGGACGAATATATCGTCGAAGTACGTCTGAGCGTACTTTCTATGAGGGTGGAAGAGTTGAGTCACCAAGCGATTGAAATCGCTGGTGCATTTGAAAGCCCCTGTGGAATAACAAGCCACTCCCACATCATGCAACTAGGCGTGCTAACCGCTGTAAGCGTAATATAGGATGCTCGCATGAGCACCTGATAATACCGGTCCACCAGATCGAAGGCGCTGTAAACAGTACAGCCCGCCATATTGTTCTGGAGGACATCCTTCCGAGGAATCGGAGTTTGCATGGGTACAGTAGCTGCATTCAGCTTGTTGTACGCATGCACAATGCGCCACTTTCCGTTCGGTTTCCGAACACAAAACGTGGGAGATGAGTGGGGAGACTTGCTCTACCGTACCATCCCTGCCTCTTCTTTCTCCTTAAAGAATGCGACGATGACGTCGCATTGCTCCTTAGGGAGAGGCCACTGCCTAGTGACGCAGTATTTGGCTCCAGGAACCAAGTCAATTTCATGTCGGACTCCCCTATCCGGTGGTTAACCCATCGGCGGGTTGTCATTAATGACATCTCCGAATTCCTTAAGTAAGGAATGGTAAGGGTCGTCAGGATCCGCAAGGATCTTGAGACCGCTTCGGGCATTCAATGTCTGTTTGGCTTGCACCAAAACGGACTATTCCATCGTGGATGAGGAGTTTAACTCCTCTTCCGGACGCAACAATACGATCTCGTTGAGTTCACCTGCTTTCAAAGCAGTCTCAAACTCGTTGAAGGGCATCTCCTCCAACGACAACAGTTCGCCTACCCGAGGCAACCGTTCCAGGCTTACGCCTTCTGTGAAAACACCTGTTACGCTATTCAGCATCCGATAGGACTGCTGACTACTGGCCTCGGGACTCGTCCCGGGACCCAGATGGGGGGAGTCAATTGCCCCAACTCTTGGAAGTGCATCGCGCCTATCCACAGAGGTATTTACCTCTAGCACAGGTGACTCGCCGGTCTCACCTAATACGGCGTGGTCGGAATCAATTCTGACGTGCGAAAGAGACGAACTACGGGTCTATTTTCTTGGAAGCGCCTCGAGCTTAACCACAGGGGTCTCTACCCCTACCACTGGAGTCGCCTCAGAGGAATCCACCTCTGCCACTGGCAACTCACCATTCTCGCCGTTGACGGCGTGGAGATTAACCGCCGAATCCCCCTCGTTAAGGAACTCTTCCTTAACCTCATTGAGACTGACCATTTCAGACATCCCAATCTCTGGCATCTCACGCCAGTATCGCTTTTGCGATCGAGCAAAGGTGGGTTCATGACTCGCCAATGCTTCACCCGACCGCGGGTGCGTTGAGCCAATGGACTTAGACTTCCAGTCTATCCATGGCTCGTGGCGTTCCAGCCACTTCATGCCCAGAATTAGGTCATACCTCGAGTCCAAATCCAGGACTAGGCAACGTTCTATGCTGTCGAAGTCTGCAAACTTCAGCTTAAGGTCAATCGATACCTTGGGTACAGAAAACTGTACACCCGTCGCAAGACGGACTGTGACAACGTCACGAGAACGTGCCTCTAGGGCCTCGGCATACAGCCGACTCTTCTACACAGAAGCTCGTCTGATATAATTTTCAGACGCTCCAGAGTCTATCAAGACTCTCCAAGGCTTATCAAAGCCTTTCACGTCCGCAAGGACGACCGGCAAACCTGACTGGTACACCAACTCGGTGCTAGAAAGCACCTTTTCCCTCGGGGCTTTGTGCTGTCGGCCCCTACCCTGGGGCTTAATAGCACTTAGGGATCCCCCAGTAGGGCGCCCCGCGCCTACTGGGAGCCGTCGTTTCCCGACGTCTTGGGCGAGGGCCTTTTACCCGCCCTCGGCCCTTTTAAGCGAGTGTCTCGCTGGGGGTTTCGCGGAGATCTGTTCCGCAGATTATTCGTACTTCCACACTGGAAGCATTTTAGCGGCCCATGCCGCTGCAGCATTACAAGGAGCTCCGCTTCGAAGCCCTGCGGGAGGGAGTCAGGGTGACTCCTAGGGGGGGGGGTTCTCCTCCAATTTGACCTGGGTAAGGTCCATGGGTTCAGGACCCACCTTAGAGGAAAGAAAGTTCCTTTCGGCGTTAAACGCCATCTTAAACGCCTCCCCCAGGGATTGGGGTCGGCATCGGAAGAGCTCCGAATGTGCTGGCCCTTCTTTCAGGCCACCCATGAACACGGGAATGGACACATCGGCCAAATACGCTTTCGCGTACATCCCTGTCAACAGGGTCTTAAGTTCTTGGATATATGTCTCCAAGTCCCTAGTACCCTGACGGCACCTCAAACCGCCAGCTGATTCTGGAAAACCAGATCAGGCGTGGCGTACATGTCCATAAGCTTTTGCTTAAGGACTCCTCAGGTCGGGATCACGTTCGTGACCGAATCCGGAGACGTAAACGCCCATGCACGGGCTTTATCCGTAAGATGGGTCAGTGCAAGTCCCACTTGCAAGTTATCCTCGATCACATTCGCTGTGGCCGTTTCGACCTCGCGAAGCCACACATAAAGATTATCACCTTTTTTACCGGTGAATTCCTTTATCTTAAAGGACAACGGAGGGCGCACCCCCGTAGACGTGGAATGACTTCCACGAAAATTCGCCTCATGGGCGATGAGGGCGTTAACCCTCTCACGTGCGGCCTCAAGGCCATGCTCCCCTAGGATCTGCATACCATCATCACCCAAGATGGATAACAGCCTTTAAAGGCTTCTTGTTGGACGGGGGTTAGCTTACCCCAATCCTTTTGGTTCATCCTTTGCAGAGGATGCCGTCTACCAACACAGGTGTTGGATTGACTACAAGTGCTACCAGATGTAGCAGGTGCGTACACGCACGGTGCGGCTAGCGCACAGAGGAAGACTTCCCTTAAGCGGCGATACTCCGCTACTTAGCGGATACGACTTTATATAAGGGCTTTGTAAGAGATTGCTCTCTTACTCGGGGCCAATATTCCCTTAGTTTACAGTTAGTAAACACTAACGCCTTTTTACAAGGCTTCCCTTAGAAAGGGGGTAGCTAAGGGAGGTTCTCCCTTTTGCTACAACACTCACTGCGCGCGCGACGTTCGGGGTCGTGCGCCTAGCATTATTAGAGTATTTTGTAAACTGATTTATATTTAATATGTAATTAGCCTAAATTAATTAAACTAATGTAAACTATATGTAATGCTAAGTAGAACTTACTCAATTAGTACCTAGCCGAAATGTAATGTATACCACCTGTGTACCAACACGTGGGTGGCTGCCACGCCTTCACTACGGGCTCTCGCCCTGATTGGTTAAAACAACCAATAGGTCCTAACCTTTCGTACCGGTCAATACTTGACCTCAACCGTTGTGTATTTACGTACACCAATGTAACCAAATGTAACCCTATTACAGTCTGGAGCCCACTCCGAATAGGTGTTTTCAAGTAACCATTTAGTGGAGAAACTGGACTCGTGATCGTCGCTCCACACAATATTCAGCGTGTCGCGCTTCACTGCGTACCATAAAAAACTATCATGACCAGGCAAAGGTCAGCATTGACACAAAAGCACCAAACACTTTTTTTGATGTCCAGTTTGTCTCGGTTGATATCGGCAGAATTCATAACTCGTTGACCCATCGAGTGAGCACATTCAGGACACTGGCACCATGTGCGCAGATGAAATTTGCTCCGCTTGCCATTACGCCAGCGTAACGTGAAAAAATCACGATTCTGTACATCTACATTTAGACTACAAGCTGTGCGTGTACGTACTTAGTCCTCGTACTTCGGATTCACCTTATATGTAGCCAAATTTACTTTTTTCTCAATCGACGTGTAGTCACCACGTTGATAAAATTGAGGCTTATTTATCTTCTTTGTTTTTATTTAATTGTTCCATTTCACATTGGTTGCAAGGATTTTCACTTTGTATGCAAAATTTGTTAAATATATATTTTAATTCGCTACCTATTTAACTTTGGATGCAAAACTTTCAATTTGGACGGGCAAAGGTGTAGAGATCCTCAATCTTTGAGATCTTCGGTGTTTTTACAGAATTTCGAGAAGAACATGTTACAAATTGCGTACACCAGAATCGATACACAGCAAACTTACCTTGTAACGTGCTTACGCACATCCACCCCTGGTCAGGAGTGAAGTCATCAAAAAATGTACGCGTGAATTCATCCTCGTACTCACCGATGAAGTTGTTGCACTGTGTATATGCACAATGACATTTTCATCGGCGACGAAACCGAGAAAAAGTACATTTGGTGCACGATGTACCGCGGCGGTAAGCATTAGCTTGGCCTTAGGGTTTTCCGCCCGGAAGTTCAATCGGGACATGTTCGCACACGCTATCCAAAACCTCAAGAATGCGAGCATATCAAGCAATCAGCCGCGGTGGTGTATGTGTCAGACCATCGCATTCGTTATTAGATGTATTAACGCAAGTCAAACCTCGCTACGAGAGTATTTAATGCGCTTTTTCGTCTCGCTAATGCGGAAGACGACGTCAATATCGTATTATTCGTCCTGCAAATTATGCAAATGGACCACAGAGTTATACCAAGCACTTTGATTGTGCTGCTATGATTCACTGACGTGTTGATTGGAGATTATGTCAATAAGATGGCGCCACCGACGAGCTGGATCGTATAGACTGGTCAGCAAGTTCATCACTTGGATGGTCATGACCATCCAAGTGATGAACCTTGGGTTGCTTGCACATTGATGACTTCAAGCTGGATTTTTCTTACACCGGGGGGGGGCAGTTTACGGAAATGGGGGGGGGTTAGTATAACATTGCTCGACAATGCCCCCTTTTCTCTCGACAGTGGTCGCAACGCACTGTGGGGTTAGGCATTTAACTGTGCGGCCACTTGATATGTCCAATCAATATTCCATAAGTTACGGCATCATAAAGAGCGATGCTTGTCTTGGATTTCTGCCATGGCATCGCAGACGTGTCGTAAGAGTGGATGTTATTCTAAAAAAAACAGGGGTATGCATGTTATTTCCGCAAAAAGCGAGGGCATGCATGAAATTTTCCCATAATAAAATTTGATCTGTCTGTTTTTGAGACGCCGACCTCCGGCGTCTCCCATCGTTGACTACGGATGCCACTTCGCCATGGTCATCGTGGCAGATCGGTAGCTTGTACCAGTCTGCCCTGACCAAGCAGATATTAGCCCGATCTCTGTCGCGCCCGAACTCCTTGCTTTTTCCTCCAACACGATCGCCCTCCGGATCGCGGTACTGCAGCACGAAGCTTTCGACAGGCAACGCTGACCCCTTTATTAGCTTTTCATTGGCAATATTACACTGTACGATCTCCACAAACGAGGCTATCTTAACTGACCGAGCCATTTGTCTAAACTGACCGCGTGGGGGTGGAACGGTTAAAAAAGTGAGTCAGAGAGTGTCAAATAAATGTGTTGCATAGCCACAGATCCAAAAATTTTGGTCGAAGTTCCAAAATCAAAATTTTGGTGTTCTCAGGTTCTCACTCGCACATGATCGTTATCTCCAAGTGATAGAACGAGATATAACATAGTTTGGTTTCCAGATATCCCAATGCCCTCAATTGTCCCCTTGGTGACTGGCCTTTCCCATTGCTACGCAGTGAATGGGTGCCGATCATACAAACTGGGCGACGTGGAATTATGTGGCGGCGCGTCTTCAATAACGATATGGCAACTGAGGATTTTATTTTCCTCCGAGACTGTTCTTACAGTTGCGAGCGCCGGATCCATATGAATGGCGTTATTACTGAAGGGGGCCTCTATGGCATGTACGCGGATGAAAACGAAGCTGCATGGTATAACCGCGAAGTGGAAAATGGCTCTCCGTGGGAAGTCCCTCCGATAGCGGAAGCAACTCTTTTAAATGTATCCTATGACGAACACGGCAATCGCGATGAAGTATATGTGTTGTAAAGCGTTGCTATAAATCGTGCCTAATTGGGGGCCTAATTAGAGGTCTGACTGCGGACACAAATTGGGTACGTAATCGTGTACGATTGTGTGTGCCAAGGTGTACACAATTACGTGTACAACCGTGGTGCACATAGTCTAGACATAGACGGGGCATGGGAAGATGGGACGATTACATACAGGTACTCACGAACATCGACGAACACCGACGAACAACGGAGAAATCAGGTCGACTGGTGGACGGAGGACGCTGGAATGGACGGTGCTGATTGGCTAAAATTAGGGAAATGGTATATCTAAGGCTATAAGTGAAAAAAAGTTCTCCTTTTGCGTACGATCGAGTAGATCGTTTAAGGGACGGCACCTTTGCGCCTCCCTCGTTAGTAAATACCTCTACGTCCCGGGCGGGAGCACTTTGTGCGTTTTTGGCCCACCGGTAAGCGTAGAGTGTGAGTACTCGCCGCAACTCCGCCCGCTGTGTCAGCGGTTCTACTTTTTAGAGGTTTTTGGTCTCGGGAACGTGATTGAGCATTGCTATCACCTCTTCCCCGTTTGGTTCACGTGTGACCCCTAGAGTTCGGCTACTGTAAGCGCCCCACGGGAACTCTAGGTGGATTTAGTGAAAATTACCCCCCCTCGTAGGTATAGGCTAGGAATACATATATTTGGGTGTTCCTTTAGATGTTTAAGACTTCAGAGAGTCCGCGATCAAGCAGTGAAGACTTCAAGTACCCCTTTCGCCGATCAACACCTGACCGACACTCTGCAACTCGCGATCCGCGTTCATCTGCTCGCAACTCACGCCAACTAGCTGATCAGCGACTTTTAGTACCTGATCAATCCTGATCAAGTCTGATCACAGCTGATCAACGACTTTTAGCCCCTGATAAAGCCTGATCAAGTCTGACCACAGCTGATTAACGACTTTTAGCACCTGATCAAGCCTGATCAAGTCTGATCACAGCTGATCAACGAATTTTAGCACCTCATCAAGCCTCATCAAGCCTGATCAAGTCTTATCACAGCTGATCAACGACTTTTAGCACCTGATCAAGCCTGATCAAGTCTGATCACAGCTGATCAACGACTTCTAGCGCCTGATCAAGCCTGATCAAGTTTGATCACAGCTGATCAACGCTTTTTAGCGCCTGATTAAGCCTGGTAACTGCTGATCAAACCTGATCACGCCTGATTCAAGCTTGATTGCGCCTGATCAAGCCTGATCGCAGAAGTAGCTTCATCACAAGTTAACTCAATCCTGCAACAAGGAATTGCAGCGTGCCATCCCCGCCACCTGGAGAGCGACCCACGCCCAAGTCGTCGGGTACACAAGGTAAGCAGGAACACAAGCAGTCAAGAGACAACCGGAGGACCCCCTTCGTCAGTCGGCAGTCCGGGCGCCGTGGTACCGCCTGATCAAGCCGTCAAAAACTTTGATCAGCCGCTCCACCACAATGATGCGCGTGCCCGGATCTTTGGGCGACGCGGGATATCACCGCGATTCTACGCAAGACGGCGCTGATGTTAAAGTGAAAACGGAAGCGGAAGCAGAAGTGAAGATAAAGGTGGAAAATGAGTAGGAGGTTGTGACGACGGAAGGCAGTTCGCCGTCGTCATGCCTGAACAAGAAAGGAAATGCTGATCATCAGGATCTGGGGAGGAATCTTGATGAAATAAAGGAGGAGAAGCCTCAACCACCTCCCGAGGCTCATTCGGGAGCCCATGCGGATCATAACGCAAGGTATGATCCGCCAAAAATATGTGTATAAGGATCCAGATTGGGATCCGGTGGTGAAGTATTACAAGACCGACCAGCCGAAGGCGTTGTTAAAGGCACCTGGGTCGGAGAGCGACGAAAGTCGATCAAGTACGCCACCAACGGAAGCCGATCTGGTGAAGACGTTTTACCGAAAGGTTTACAAAGGAAAACTGAAAGATTTCTTATTGACGAACTCGATCATGAGCCTGCTCGGGGACATGATCAGCGGGAAGATGAACGGACCGGTCGATCAACCAGTTACGGACGGTAAGGACAAGCTCACGATCGTGCTAAGGCTAACACGCCTGATAAAGCAGGCTGGTCTAACTACAGGCGCCTAAGATGCTGAAGAGGTGTTTGATCAGTACCCAGAAGATCTGGCAGAAGCTACCCAGCAGTTGTTTTATCTATTGGTACCTATCGTAGTCCAAACCGCTAAAGTGGAACCCTCGTACTCTCCGTTGAAGATTGAAGAGGGTCCGTCGATCAACGCAGCAGATCACACGGGATCTTCCAGTTATGAATCTGCTCCTCCCAAAGTTGTTGCTTCTGAAGTGGAGTCCGTGTATTCACTCCGTGATCATCGGTCAAAGCCAGGAAGATCAGCGACGGTGAAGGATGTTGATATGGAATCCGTGTATTCGTTTCATGATCAACGGTCCCGGTGTGATTATATTGACCTAGACGAGCCGATCACACTGCCTCGACGAGCCACAGTTGCGTCCGCGTATATTGGAATGCCTGATCAACAGCCGATTCCCAGTATCCTGATGTCCGCGATCAGTGATCTGAAGGAATTTTCAGGAAAAGAAGAAGATGAAGATAAAGCGCGGAATTTGATTCGTCGTCTCACGTCGGCATTTATGCGTGATCAAGCCTCTGAGCATGAGTAGTGTTTGATCATGGGTGATCTGCTAAAAGGTCCGGCGCGCAATTGGCATCGCCAGCTGAGCAGATCTACTCGTGGAAGCTGGAAAAGTCTCGTTGATGAGTTTGAAACTCAGTACCGTGGAAGTGGTCAATCGGCATCTCGCCAATATTACTACATGAAGCAACGACCTGATGAAACTCCTATCGAGTATCTTCACCGGTTGAATGTGTCCGGAATTCGGGCCAAATTGTTGATCAAAGAAGTTCCGCCTAAGATCTTACGTGAACATGTGCAACATATTATTGAAACGTTTACTGATCGCGAATTCGCGAGTCAACTGGAACTTTTGCGTTTGGAGAATGTTACGGAGTTGGAAGAGTCGCTGCGGGCTTATGCGCGCACTAAGTGGTGTCAGCCCACGGCGGAGGTAGGTAAAAACCGATTCCGCCTGAAATTTGGCGATGATAGGGCATCTGCCCCGGCGCGGAAGCCCAAAGCAGTACGCGCGATTAAGGTGTCGTCTGGAAGTGAAGAATCAAGTGCCTACGACAGCGGAAGCGATGAAGACCAGCGCCGTCACACGATTGCTGCTATACGCGACCAACAAAGGGCGCTCGATCATCATGGCGAGTCCCGATCGGGTAATCGAAGTGATTCAAGTGCAATCGATCAAGGGGCGGTGAAGAAATGCAGTCATTTTGGGTCGATCAGGCACGATAATTTACGTTGCTGGTAGCGCCTGACCTGTCTCAAGTGTGGAAACAAGGGACATCCGACCGATCATTGTTTATACGTCTGTCGAGCCTGTGGCGAAGTTCAAGATGCGGTCAAGTGCCCTATGGAATAGTTTTACAACCGCATCCGCCAGTGGTACAATCCCACCAAGAATGCTGGAATGCTGCCCAAGGAAGCTGAAGATTTGTTAAACTAGAACGCTCGCCAGATTGGAATCTGGTACGAGACGAGCGTTCTGGTTTGTGTATTTTTGCATATGTGGATAAGAAGAGGGCTGATCAAGCAGCAGAAAGATATACTGATAAATGTGCTCAGCCTGATTTACCACGCTTGGCTAATTTCCATATCGATGAGTTTTCTCGGTTCCCGGTGATCATGGAGGTCGATCTACTTCCAGGTGAATCGCGCGGATATTGGAAATACCACTCGCCAAAGAAATGGTTTAAACAAGCCCAATCGAGTGGTAAAATCAATAACGAACGTGCCACGCTATTATTTGATTCTGGTGCTGAAGTGTCGATCATCGACTCAACCTTTGCTCGTAAGGTGAGTTGTCAGATCTACACGAGCCAAACGCAAGAATGTGTCGGCATTGGAGAAAGTGCATCCCTCACAGAAGGGCGCACTAAAATCAAGATTACGTTAGCGGGCTCGTTGGTCTATTATTTCCATGCATGGGTGGGCAAACTTGTTGGTCAAGATGCTATATTGGGTATGGATTTTATGATACCAGCTGGTGTTCGGTTAGACGTCGCCCATGGTGCACTAAGTCTACCTGATGAAGTGATCATGCCATTAGAAGGACGTCGACAGCTGTATGGATCGAGTGGTAATTATATGAAACTTGATCAGTACGAACAGATCCCAGTAGGTCGATCTGCTGAGGTTCGAATTTATGACCAGCGATCTCGAAAGTTGTGGATTACTCGTGGAAAATATTGGGTCCCCACTATCACTAGGGGCGTGGGCAAATTGCGATACCTGCGTCTTACGATCGTCGTTGATCATCCGATCATCGTGCAAGATGAGACGATTTTAGGTATCTGGATGAACAAAGATGATGTGCCCCGTCGACCTGGATTTGTTTCGATAGGGTCTAATCGTTACAAGGAGTGGCAAAATATCGCGTATCAATCGTCTACCGATTCCGTGAATGACGATCAAGAAAGTGTCGATCAAGGTCCTCTAGTCGAGAAGAGGGAGTATCCTACTCCTCCAAGTATTTTAGAAACGCCCTACGTACCCGATCGCCACATCTGTGGCATTGGTAACCGGAGGGCCGCAAAAGGTGCAAGAGGCGCAAGCACGGTGCAATCAGGGGCCGGAGATGAAAGGTCCGACCCCGGGGCACGGAGTTGAACAACCTGCTGGAAGAGATACGGTTATTCAAGACACGCGCGATCACCCTGTCTCAGCCGATCTTAGCGAAGTTGGTGTAATCCCTATCGATGATCAGGTTTGTTACCATGAAGGTGGAGATTTGTATGTGGAGGAACTGGAGAAGCAGCTTGCTACGTTGCCCGAAGTATCTGCAAGCATTGAAGAAGTAACTAGGGACGACTTGCTAGTCGGATACCCCTTGGTCAACTCACCAGAAGAAATTAATCATCTTCGCGATATAATTTGGGCGATGAAACATCTGTTGAGCGGGAAAGCGAACGCGCTGCCTCCTCCTGCACGTGGAGTTGTTTGCGATATCGATGTAGGGAATGCGCGCCCGATCTCCCAAAAGTGTCGAAAGGTGGCCCCGCAATTTCGCGAGAAGTTATCGGCCTTGATCAAGGGGCTATTGGATTCTAAGATCATCCAGACGTCTACGTCACCCTGGTCATCACCTATAGTGATCATCGTGAAGAAGAATGGGGTCGATATTCGCCAAGATATCCTTCTAGTGAGATGAGGACTTCCTTCTGCTCAATTATGAAAATCTTTACATCTTTTCTCATTTTCCACCGCCACTGATGCTTCTATCTCATCAAACGTGACCCCAACTGGTTCAGCAGATAGATTTCCAACCAAAATGGCCCGTGTTGGAAGGCTAAGGGCGCTACTGGTGTTTTTGAGAACTGTGTTTCATAAAAATACTCCTAGACTCTCCCTGTGGCGAGATCATTCTATGAAGTAGCACAAGCAGATCTTTCTGTAAAAAGAAACACAAGAGTTTGTCCAGGAGCGGGCTCTGTTCCCCTCCCTGTAGTCTATACTTGGTCGCAACTCTTCACAGAGGGCTTCCAATCCTGACATGCAGTGGATGGGTCGGCCAACTCTTGTCATCCGGATAGTTTCCAATTTCATCCTGATTCAAACAGCCCGCGCCGCGAACGATGCTTCTGCCATACAAGCAAACTACAGTTTAACAACGTAGCCAGTATTACATATAGTTTACATTAGTTTAAATTAATTTAGGCTAATTACATATTACATATAAATTCAGATGTAAAAATTTTCATAATTGAGCAGAATGAAGTCCTCATCTCACTAGAAGGATATCTTGGCGAATATTATCGCGCGGTGAATCAACTCACGCTTTTGATGGTATACCCAATGCCCCCGATCTCTGATCTAGTTTGATGGTATACCCGATGTCCCTGATCTCTGATCTACTCGAAGATTTGGAAAAAGCGTTGTGGTTTTGCTCTTTGGATATGGCAAGTGGTTTTTGGGTCGTGTCTATGACCGATCGAGCACGTCAGATTTCGGCATTTGTCACTCCGTTTGGATTGTTTGAATGGAATAGGATGCCATTTGGCCTAAATAATGCTCCGCAAATCTACCAGCGGTTGATCGATAATGCACTGTATGTGTATCTCAAGGTTAAGGACGGTGCCGATGAATCGGCTGATGTATTTACTGTGGGAGAGCCTGACCAGACACCGGGACCGTCTGTGCTGCAGCGGCGATCATATATCGATGATATTATGATCTCTGCATCTACACGGGCGGCCTTGTGTGATAAAGTGCAAAATATATTGGAAAAGTTCGATCAGGGGAACTTGTCGACCAGCGTGTCTAAATCGTACTGGGGGCGGGGTGAAGTGCATTATTTAGGACACCATGTCTCTGGCCGCGGTTTGGAAACAAAACCGAAGAATTTGGATGATCTGATCAATTTGCCTTTTCCTAGTACTTTACGTGCTATGCAATCGTTTTTGGGGAGTCTGAATTACTACCGTCGATTTATCGAAGACTTCGCGATCTATGCTGCCGTACTCTATGAGTTACGAGAAACGGACTATCAAGAATTAAAGGGTCCGTCATCTATCAATGGGAGTCCGGATCGCGAAGATGATGGATTGATCAGTGCGAAAGTGGCATTCAGTATGCTCAAAGCGAAGATAGCGTCATCCCCAACCCTACGCCATTTTGATCAAGCCAAAACGCCGGTGATCGTGGTTTATGCTAGCGAGTGGGCAGTGTCTGCTGCGCTAATGCAAGAACATGATCAAGTATATTACCCCGTCTCATTTGCTAGCCGTACACTGAAAAGCGGTGAGCTGAATTACAGCCCTGTCGAAAAGGAAGTGTTGGCTCTTCTTCGAATTTTGGACGTTTATTTCACGATGCTGGTCGGAAAGTCGATCACTGTTCTGTCACGTCGATCCACGTTGAAATGGTTATTAACATCCAACGGGCTAGACGGACGATTGGGTAGATGGGCTGCGATCTTGTCACCATGGGACTTGAAGATCAAGGAGTTTGTAGAAGAGGAGGTACTAGGGGCGTTAGCCGCAAGTATCACCCCTCGCACCAAAATTGATGAAGCCCTGATATCGATCGCACCGAAAAGGCAACCTCGGCAGATGATCGAAGTGCCACCTCCCACGTTTGAGAACGGCGAAGATCTATACGTGATGCAAGTCGACGAAGGGTCCAACTAAAGCATGATCGACGAATCGACTATCGAAATTGTGATTGACGAATCCTGTATTAGAGAAAATCGATCGACGAAATCAAGATTACTGGAGAAGTGAAGATTGATTTGAAGTGGTGAATTACGATGGATATTGTGAGATTTGGCTATGAAGTAACGTCAGATGAGCCGATGGAAGATCGATGACGTATATGCATGAAAAGTGGCAAAGCAAAAATTGACGAAGAAAAAATTGGGAATGGTATTAACAAGAATGTTTATTGATTGAGGAACTGCATCATGAGGCAACACGTGGCAAACGGCACCTTCCCGATCTTGGGCTTGTCCATGTAGCGAAAAATCTGGCCCGCGTACGGCAAGAGCTCGGACGGATGTTTACAGACCCACGCGTCTAAGACCTGCACGAGCTCGGCCTCGACAACGTGGCCGTCGCCGTAGCGGTCGTACGTGTCAAACACGACGCGGAGGCGCTCGACGTAGACCAATTGCGCGGACGACGCGGCCTTGGTCGCATTCAAGTGCTTAATCTGTTTTAAGCGCTGGTAGACCGAGCTCCGAAGCACGGCGGGCGTCGTGCCCACATGCAAGACAAGGTATCAGAGACAAAAGCCCACGAGCTCGAGCACGACAAAGATTACAATCTGGAACAAGAGCCAGCGCGGCTCCCCGCTCTCGTTTACGCACGCGCGCGGGTCCGTCGTGTTACTGGCTTGGATCGTGCCAAACGGGATCACGTAGCCTTGCGTGAAGGTGTCGAGACAACCGTGACGACAATTATATTGGCGTACGCGAGCACGGTGGCCCACTCGCCAATGCGTGTCCCGTCGCGGCATGGGCCGTCGGTTCGCACACCGGAGACGAAACGCGTCGCCCTGGACTTCGAGGATATTGTTGACAAACGCGGGCACAGCTAGCAAGGGCCACACGACGGTGAACATCATGACGTACGAGAATTGAATGCACGCGTCCAAGTAGTCTAGCACGGGATCAACAGTTCTCGTACTCCGACTTGCGCGCGTAATTCTCCCACTGGACAAACTTCTCCGACATCCAGTTGAAGAGTTCAAAGAAAATGAGCAAGCCGAGGAGAATGCCCTGGATGATAATGTTGACCCATCGGTCCGTCCCGAGCGCCGATGTCGACGCGTTAAAGCACGTGATGAACTACATTCACGGGTACGCGTCGTCAGTGTCACCATTGCACGCGTCGCATGTGGGTGCGTTCTTGGCGTAGACATACCGCTGGATAAAGGGCACGAGGCAGAGACACTGAATGACGGCGCACACGAGCACGAACACGAGCATCGTGAGCTGGATCCACGGGTGCTGCCGCTGCCGCGGGATCTTTTCCATCTCGTGCCTCATGTGGTTCTTGACCCAGACGTACTGGAAGCTGGGATTCTCATCGTTCCGTTCGTACACGATGCATTGGTACATGGCCCGGTGCCACTTTTCCACGAGCAAGCCCGTTTCGCGGGCCCAGCACACGAGAAACGACGAGCCCCCACGACGCCGAGGCCGAGGAGTGCGAGCCCTTGCATGTACTGCCGCCACACGGGCGCCGACGACATGAAACGAAACGCGAGGTAGTACACAAGGCACGCGAGCGTGAGCGGCACCAAGTGTTTTGTGTAAATGTGCATGAACGCAAAGAAGAACGCGACGCGCTTGCCAAAGTGGAGCCGGAGCTCCTCGACGGCCCAGCGCTCGCCAAAGTGGAGCCGGAGCTCCTCGACGGCCCAGCGCTC
>CM047580.1:31095155-31117435 GCA_026184515.1 Peronosclerospora sorghi
GTGGCTAGGAGCAACGACAGATAATTCACATGAATAAATATCACTTTTAGTTTTGCAGCCTCGACTTTAAGTCCTTCTCATCATTTCCTAACAGTAGTGCCCACAGTTATGCACCAATTTTATGGTACACTTCACAACCAGGGCATCTCCCCCGGAAGTTACGTCCCCTCCCATCTTTTGTATTTTTCTGTTAGGTTCTTACATTGAAGTTGAAGTCTCCACAACGTTTTTACTTAGTAATTATTATAGGCAAACTAACCAATCGCAGATAGGTAAAAATAAGTGGCTAGGATCAACGACAGATAATTCACATGAATAAATATCACTTTTAGTTTTGCAGCCTCGACTACAAGTCCTTCTCATCATTTCCTAAACGTAAAAGGATGAGAAGGACTTGTAGTCGAGGCTCCCAGATGGCTTGAGCGTGAGTCTTGTTAAGATATTTCACCCGACTCATGAAAGCATTGGCCCACGGAGTCGAGTGAAGATGAGCCCCAGCTTGGGATGCTCGAAAATCTTGGCGACGGTTTCCACTAAAATCCACCTAGAGTTCCAATGGGGTGCTTAGATCAGCCGAACTCTAGGGGCCAACGTGGACCAATGGGGAAGAGGTGAGAACACTAGGCTCGATCACTTTCCCCAATACCAAAAACCTTTACGAAAGAACCGCTGACACAGCGGGTGGAGTTGACGGTGAGTCCCCCAGACCTTTACGTCTGCCGGTGGGCCAAAAAGTTCACTACGTGCTCCCGCCCGGGACGTAAAGGGCGCGTATGCGAAAGAGAGGGAGGCGCGAGGAGATCACGCCTCCCCCTCCGTGATCTTATTGATCGGACGCAAAAAGAGAACTTTATTAGCACTTATATACTAAGAACTACCAATTACCTAATATCAGCCAATCAGAACTACCCATCCCTATGTGCTTCGTCGACCATTCAACCTGATTTTTCCGCTTACCGTTAGGTAACTGTATCAGTTGTCGCGTCGTCGCAGATGTCCCGTCCATGTCCTGTCCATGCTCGCCACAGTTGCGCCAATAGTTGTACCGACTGTTGTGCCGACTACCGACTATTGTATCAACTATATACCGACTATGGTACCAACTAAGGTACCAACTATGGTACCACTATGGTACTGCAAAAATTTGTAATATGCTTCACCACAGTAGTGCCCACAGTTATGCACCAATTTTATGGTACACTTCCTTTCACTAAGCGAGTTGTGAGCAGATGAGCAAGGATCGCGAGTTGCAGAGTGTCGATCAGGTGATGATCGGCGAAGGGGTACTCGATCAGGCAGCGGATATCTTCACTGCCCGATCACGGTGCCTCTGAGTCTTTAAACAGCTTAAGGAACACCCAAATATCTGTATTCCTAGCCTATACCTACGAGGGAGGTAAATTTCACTTAATCCACCTAGAGTTCCCGTGGGGCGCTTACAGCAGCCGAACTACTAGGGGCCAAAAAACGTGAATTTATGGGGAATAGGTGAGAGCGCACACTCGATCACGTTCCCAAGACCAAAAAATCTTTAAAAGAAGAACCGCTGACTCAGCGGGCGGAGTTGCGGGTGATTTCTCACACCCTACGCCTACCGGTGGGCCAAAAAATGCACTAAATGCTCCCGCCCGGGACGTAGAGGTATTTATTAGTATGGGAGGCGCAAAGGTGCCGTCCCTGAAGCGATCTACACGATCGTACGCAAAAAGAGAACTATATTATTGCTTATGTCCTAATATATACCAAAAAAACTAATATCAGCCAATCAGAACTACCCATTCGTGCGCATTTTGTTGACCATTCGACCTGATTCCTCCGCTTACCTTTGGTTTACAGTCAGGTAACCGTGCCAGTTGTTGCATCATCTCAGACGTCCTGTCCACGCCTCGTCCCTGTCCGCCACCGTTGTGTCAACAATTGTACCGACTGAGGTACCAACTGCGGTACCGACTTTTTTTGGTGTCCACTATCGTACCACCTTTTGTACCGACTATTGTGCCGACAAAATTTGTGGTACCCTCTACCACAACTACGCCTATAGGGGTGTCTATAATTATGCCCCTAATTACGTACCAATTTTACGGTACGCTTTACCACAGCCGCCCCTGAACCCCGTCCCAGCCGGACAGCGGTTGGGGCGGGGGTCGATCATACCGCTGTCACGTTTCTACCTATTAGTCATGATAGCCTCGATCATGGTCGACATCCATCAATCATGACGTCATAGGTAATGCAATATGAACCCACCAATATGCCCTGTCTACTTCGAGCGAGTCGCAGGTGAGCAGAGCGTTGCCACTCATTCAACCGTAGCATCCCCGATCAAGCCCCCGTGATCATTCATCCCTGTACTTCTTTTGCGAGGCTGATCATGGAGATGACCGCAGGTGGCAGCTCATCACTCGGTCGTTCCGTGGTCGACAGCTTGGTCTCGGTGGTCCACCAGGCCTACGAGCAGCAAGAGACCATACACGCGCTGCAGGAGACGATTCGTAAGCAGCAGGAGACGATTCGTAAGCAGCAGGAGGAAATAGTCGTGCTGACCTGCTCACTCTCCGAGCTTGAAGACCCCACCCGCCTACAACAGAAGCGGCACGAATGCGTCGCCCGTAAGCTCGCCGAGCGCGAGCAGCAGATCAAGTGGTTCCGTGAGCGGGCCGTACCCCTGCCCGACTACGTCCGCACCACCGTTAGCGACCTCAAGTCCCGACTGAAGACATCCGAAGAGACCCTGTCCAAACAGCAAGGTCAGATACGTGATCTGGAAGGTGTCCATGCCCGGGACCGGTATCTGCTATCGGTCCGCGAAGAGACCGTAGATCATCAGGCGCAAGAAATTTCGCGTTTTGAGGCATCTCAAGGTCACGCAGCGCTCGACCGACTCCGTCAGCGCCTGATCACAGTGCGACGCGAACGCGACCACATCCTATCAGAGAACAAGCGCTTGTCCGAGCAGCTGGCTAATCTCTCATCCAAGGCTCGCAAGCGCAAAATCCAGCGTGATAGTATCCGGACGGAGAATGAGACCAATCTCAAAAAGATGAACAATCTCGTTAGTGCCCATGCTCGAGCTGACGAGTTATCTGCACGCCTTGACACGGTGTCGTCCGATAGGGCTGAGCTGGAGAGACTGAGTATTCAGAGTTCCAAGTTGAAGGGGGAACTTTAGGCAGCGTGGCACCGTCTCTACCACGCATCTGCAGAGCGCGACGAACTGCGCCACGAGTTGCGACGCGTTCAGGATGAGTAGGAGCAACTGCGTGCTCAACTCTCCGACATACAGACCATGTTGGCGGGTGTAGCGTTAGACCTGCAGATCACTCCGAGCGCCGATTCCGCTAATGCGGGGATTAACCTGGCTGCCAGTCCGTCTGCTACTTCAGGTGGCCCATCTACCAGTCCCTTTATCCTACCGGCTTCTTCACCCAAAAAGCGCGCTCGGAGCTCACAATCCACCTCCCAGTCCAAGCGGCAACGTCTGACTTCTGCTATTCCCGAAAACAAGGAGCGGTCACACGATATTGGTCCGCCTGGTCAGCCAGATGATACCAAAGGACTCGCTCGGCGCTCACAATCTACCTCCCGGTCCAAGCAGTCACTTCTCGCCCCCGCTTTTCCCGATAAGAGCTGGTCACCACATGCTATTGGTCCGACTGTTTGGCCGGACGGTGTCCAAGGTGGTTCTTCTGCTTTTCTTGGCGCGCAAATCCCGTCCAGTCCCACAATCAGCGAGTTGGGCAGCGAGGGTCCGCATGATCTAGACTCTGCCGAATTCCCCCGGAGGGGTGATTTCAAGTCTTTGATATCGTTTCCTGGTGAAGCGACTGACGACGCCATCTTGCAGTGGAACTCGGAACAACTCAGCGGCTGTGATCTGGGTAGCGTCTCGGTAAAAGTGATATTCGAGTACTTGACACGTCCCGTGGGATGGCTGTTCCCCACCGTCACGGACGCCCCTGCGCCTGACGAGTGGTGCAGTCACCTGATTACCTAATCGGCAGTGGAATTATTGTACTCGAGGCGCCCGTGGGATTTATTTCAAGCATATGTTGCCACCCATCTTGTAACGGGGTTACTTTCGAGTTACATTTATAGGTGTACATGAGTACATACGGTTGAGGTCAGTATTGACCGGTTTGAAAGGTTTCGAACCTTTGGTTATTTTAACCAATCAGGGCAGGGGCCCTTGGTGTGGTGGTGTGTCAGCCATCCCCGTGTCGGTACACAGGTGTGTACACTACATTTTAGCTAGGTACGACTTTGGAATATTCTACTTATTATTACATATAGTTTATATTAGTTTAAATTAATTTAGGCTAATTACATATTAAATAAATTCAGTTTACATTTCACTCTAAAGTGCAGTCGCGTGATCTCGACCGGTCGCGCGTGCAGTAAGTGTCGTAGGTAAGAGGTAGCCCTCTCTTTACTTACATCCCGTAAAGGGAACACAGCCGTTAAGGCTAATTAGTAAACCAACCCGGGAATCTTGGCCCCGAGTAGGAGATCTCTCCTACTAAGACCATTATAAGAGCGTATCGGCTAAGTGGCGGTAGGCAACGCTTTAAGGAAGAGTCTTCCTCTGTGCGCTAGCCGCACCGTGCGTATACGCACCGGCTACATCTGGTAGCACTTGTAGTCAATCCAACACCTGTGTTGGTAGACTAAGGCATCCTCTGCAAAGGATGAATCAGGCCATTGGGATAGTTTGACCCTCGTCCATCAGGAAGCCTTTAAAAGGCTGTTGCCCTTAATGGGTGACGAAGGCATGAAGCTCCTAGTGGAGCAGGGCCTTGAGGCCGTAAGGAAAGGGTAAATGCCCTCATCTCTCATGAGGCGAGTTGTAGTGGAGGTCGTTCCACGGGGGTGCGCCCCCCATTATTATTCAAGATAAAGGAGTTCACCGGGGAGAAGGGTTACAACCTTTACGTGTGGTTGCGAGAGGTCGAAACGGACTTCGACACAGCGAATGTGATCGCTGATAACTTGCAAGTGGGACTTCACTGACCCATCTTACGGTCAAAGCCCGTACATGGGCGTTTACGTGATCGGAGTCAGTCACGGACGTGTTCCCAACATGGAAGATCCTTAAGCAGAAGCTCATGGACATGTACGCAACGCCTGATCTGTTTTTCCAGAATCAACTGGCGTTCCTGAGGTGCCGTCAAGACACTAAGGACCTGGAGAGTTATATCCAGGAGCTTAAGACCATGTTAGCAGGGATGTACGCAAAAGCGTATTCGGACGATGTGTCCATCCCCGTCTTCATGGGTGGCCTGAGAGAAGTTCCGGAACGTTCGGAATTGTTTCGATGCCGGACCGAATCCCTGGGGGAGGCGTTCAAGGTGGCGTTCAACGCCGAGAGGAACTTCCGTTCCTCTAAGGTGGGTCCCGAACCCATGGACCTGAGTCAGGTCGAAGCGGAGGAGAAACCTCCCGCTAAGAGTCACACTGACTCTTTTCCGCAGAGCTTCGAGGCGGAGCTCCTTGCAATGTTGCAGCGGCATGGACCGCTGAGATGCTTCCAGTCTGGGAGCACGGATCGTCTGCGGAACAAATGTCCGCGGAACCCCCAGCGAGATACTCGCTTAAAAGGGCCAAGGCTTGGGAAGAAATTCTGGTCCAAGCCGTCGGGAAACGACGGCTCCCAGTAGGTGCGGGCGCCCTACTGGGGGAACCCTCAGGGCTGTTAAGCCCCAGGGTAGGGGACGACAGCACAAAGCCCCGAGGGAAAAGGTGCTTTCTAGCACCGAGTTGGTGTACCAGTCAGGTTTGCCGGTCGTCCTTGCGGACGTGAAAGGCTTTGATAAGCCTTGGAGAGTCTTGATAGACTCTGGAGCGTCTGACAATTATATCAGACGAGCTTCTGTGTAGAAGAGTCGGCTGTATGCCGAGGCCCTAGAGGCACGTTCTCGTGACGTTGTCACGGTCCTTCTTGCTGCGGGCGTACAGGTTTCTGTACCCAAGGTCTCTATTGACCTTAAGCTGAAGTTTGCAGTATTCGACAGCTTAGAACGTTACCTAGTCCTGGATTTGGACTCGAGGTATGAACTCATTCTGTGCATGAAGTGGCTGGAACGCCACGAGCCATGGATAGACTGGAAGTCTAAGTCCATTGTCTCAACGCACCCGCGGTCGGGTTAAGCATTGGCGAGTCATGAACCCACCTTGGCTCGATCGCAAAAGCGATTCTGGCGTGAGATGCCAGAGATTTGGATGTCTGAAATGATCATTCCCAATGGCGTTAAGGAAGAGTTACTTAACGAGGGGGATTCGGCGGTTAATTCCCACGCCGCTAACGGCGAGACTGGTGAGTTGCCAGTGGCAGAGGTGGATTCCTCTGAGGCGACTCCAGTGGTAGGGGTAGAGACCCCTGTTGTTAATCACGAGGCGCTTCCAAGCGAAGAAACCCGAAGTTTGTCTCTTTCGAATGTCGGAATTGATTCCGACCACGCCGTTATAGGTGAGACCGGCGAGTCACCGGTGGTAGAGGTAGATATCACTGTGGATAGGCGCGTGGCGCTTCCAATAGATGGGGCAACTGACTCCCCCATCTGGGTCTCGGGATGAGTCCCGAGGCCAGTAGTCAGAAGTCCTATCGGATGCTGAATAGTGTGACTGGTGTTATCACAGTAGGCGTAAGCCTTGAACAGTTGCCTGGGGTAGGAGAACTGTTGTCGTTGGAGGAGATGCCCTTCAACAAGTTTGGAACTGCTTTGAGAGCAGGTAAATCGACGAGGTCGTCGTGTTGCGTCCGGAAGAGGAGTTGAACTCCTCATCCACGATGGACGAGTCAGTTTTGGTACAAACCAAACAGGCATTGAATGCCCAAAGCGGCCTCAAGATCCTCGCGGATCCTGAGGACCCTTAGCATTCCTTACTAAAGGAATTTGGAGATGTCATTAGTGACAACCCGCCGATGGGGTTACCACCGGATCGGAGAGTCCGACATGAAATTGACTTAGTTCCTGGATCCAAATACTGCGTCACTAGGCAGTGGACTCTCCCCAAGGAACAATGCGACGTCATCGACGCATTCTTCAAGGGGAAAGAAGAGGAAGGGATGGTACGGGAGAGCAAGTCTCCCCACTCATCTCCCACTTTTTGTGTTCGAAAAACGAACGGAAAATGGCGCATTGTGCATGCGTACAACAAGCTAAATGCAGCTACTGTACCCATGCAGACTCCGATTCCTCGGAAGGATGTCCTCCAGAACAATATGGCGGGCTGTACTGTATACAGTGCCTTCGATCTGGTGGACGGGTATTATCAGGTGCTCATGCGAGCGTCCGATATTCCGCTTACAGCGGTTAGCACGCCTAGTTGCATGATGTGGGAGTGGCTCGTTATGCCACAGGGGATTTCAAATGCACCAGCGATTTCAATCGCTTGGTGACCCAACTCTTCCGCCCTCATAGAAAGTACGCTCAGACGTACTTCGACGATATATTCGTTCATAGTCGTGCAGAAGGCGACTTGTCTGATATTCAGACGCACCTGATACATCTTCGAGCGGCGCTCGAATGTATGCGAGAGCATCAGTTATATGCAAACGCATCCAAATGTATTTTTGGTGCTGAGGAAATTCCTTTCCTCGGATGCTTCATCGGTAAGGATGGAGTGCGGGTGGATCCCGCGAAGGTGAAAGCCATTGTGGAGTGGCCTTCGCCTGTAAATCTTAGAGATTTACGGAAGTGGCTTGGATTAGCCAACTATCTCCACAAGTACAGCGAGAACTACGCTGAAATGGCGAAGCCATTGACCGACCTTCTTAAGAAGGATGTTGATTGGTGTTGGAAAACCGAACACCAAAACGCTTTTGAAGCGGTTAAGGGGAGCTTGTTAAAAGCTCCCGTTCTTGCTCTCCCAGATTCTGGAAACCATTTAGTGTCGTCTGCGACGCCACCGATTTCGCAATCGGATGTGCTTTGTTACAAGCAGACGATGCAGGAAGGGAACGCGTAATTGCGTTTGAGTCGAGGCAGCTTAAAGGTGCGGAACGGAATTATCCCGTTCATGACAAGGAGCTACTTGCAATGAAGTATGCTCTTGTCAAATTTAGGGTTCACCTACGCGGCTCAAAGCCGCTCGTGGTTTATACTGACCCCGCGTCCTTACGGACAGTGACAAAGTCACCTCATCTCTCGCAACGGATGGCCCGTTGGCTCTCCTTCTTTGCGGAGTACAACTTTGAGGTTAAGTATAAACCTGGCAAGCAGAACGTGCTTGAAGACGCGTTGTCGCGTCGTCCCGATTACGAGCTCGCTCACGCGACATTCGTCACCACATCTGTGGTGGATCTCATACGCCAGGCGTATGAGAAAGACCCACAGTTTACGTCGCTAATCAGCGCGTTAGGTGAAAAGGGTCTTGGCTGGTCTTAGCCAACCCTGTCAAGTCGAGCTAAAGCTCGTTTACACCGTTACAGGTACTGTGACGGTCTGCTATTTTATAGCACGAGCGCGGAGGACACTCCGCGGGTGGTAGTTCCTCATGATGAGGAACTGAAGTATAGAGTCCTCTTTGAGGCACATGACACCCCTACCGGGGGTCAATTAGGTCGGTATAAGACCTAAAGCGATTTAAGCGCTTTGTATTGGTGGCCCAACATGTATAAGTGGGTCGGTGCGTATATACGCGCCTGTGAGACGTTTCAGAGGGTTAACCCCTCTGCAAGTTCAGCTGCGCCTTTGGCGATCTTATCGGTTCCAACGGAGAGTTGGAAATCCATTAGCATGGATTTTATCTTCGGTTTTCCGAAGGATAAGGCCGGGAACACCGGCATATTGGTCTTTGTAGACCGTTTGAGCAAGATGGCTCACCTGGCGGCGGTGCCAGAGTCCATAGATGGACAAGGAACAGCAAAAGTGTTCCTAGACCGTGTCTTTCGACAGCATGGTCTACCCGATTCCGTTGTGTCGGATCGGGATCCCCGTTTTACGGGACAATTCTGGGGAGCGTTGTTTAAAGTGCTAGGCACCAAGCTCCTCATGTCCACTGCGGATCATCCGCAGACGGACGGTCAGACGGAACGCGTTAATCGCGTTGTGGAGGATATTCTCCGGAGTTTATGTCCGGATTCTCCAAAGAGTTGGAGTGAGATGCTTCCGATGGTTGAATTTGCTATCAACAATTCGGTACATGCATTTACGGAGTTTACCCCGTTTTACGTGAACGGATTAGTGAATCCGAGGGTTCCGTTGACGCCACATGTGTGTGGCCCAGGGCTTGAGGGGGGGGGATTCCCCGATGTCAGCCCTGTATCTGTGCGAAAGCACATCGATAAGTTTTTATCGACGCGCCTTAGTGTCTTACGACACGTCTGCGATGCCATGGCGGAAAGCCAAGACAAGCAGAAGGAGCAAGCTGACCGCAAGGGGCGGCGTAACAAAAATATATATAAAGTAGGAGAAAGTGTTTTATTAAACGCTAAAAATCTTCCTACACATGCAGTTTGAAATGTGTTGCGCAATAAACTGCGCCCCAGGTTTGTGGGGCCCTTCAAGGTATTAGCCCAAAAGGGCTTGTCGTATACCTTAGACATCCCGAAGGCGATGCGTACGCATCCAACCTTCTATGTGGGTATGCTTAAGCCATACCAGGACCCGGGGGCGGGTCCCCTCTCGGAGGAGGGTGAGAAGCCGGATAGCCGAAGGCGCGACAGGTCGGAACATATCCGATAGGGTTGAAATACGACCCTGAAGCTCCGCAACGAGAGACTCGAGAGAGGCAAGCCGCCCCTATATGCGTTTATTCGCACCCCCATTCGTTGCAGAGTCCCTCCTGAGCATCTTGGATGCGACGGCTGTGCCGATCACAGCGCTCGTGGAAGTCACGTCACAATAGGGCGACCCCCTCCTCCAGTGCTCGATACGGAGGGCACTCCACATTACCATGTGGAACGCCTGATGGCTCGACGCCATCACCGAAATGAGATCCAGTACCTGGTGAAGTGGAAAGGGTATCCACATTCCCAGAACTCGTGGGAATACGAGACTCCCCTGCGGCAGGATTGCCGTGACGTCGTTGACGCTTTCGAGCGAGAGAATCCCACTGAGAGTCAACGACCAAAGGGGCGGAAGAAGCCCCTTCACTACCAGTAGTTAGGAGTTCGCCGGAGGCAGATGCTGTGCTTGCATTGCTCTCCGGCACCACATCGAGAGCAGAGCGCGTATAATAGGAGGCAGGTAGTTGCCCTTGCGCTTTGGCCTGAGCATAGGCCAAGCGTAGCGCTCTCTCTACCCGAACGTCGTGTTCGGAAAAGCTGTTGTACAGCGCATCGAAACTTGGGAGGCGTTTCTCCCCTTCCGCCCAGGCGCGGAATGCCTGTTCTGCGTCTTCGACTCTTTCGTCTCAAGAGAACAAAGGGAATTTTGCGGATGATATCCACGAGGACACCGCGTGCCTGCTTCCCGAGGCGCGTTCGGTAGGACTTAACGGTATAATGTTTGGGCGTTAGAGGTCGGACCCGGAGTTGGTTCCGACGCGCAATTTCACGCGGCAGTATAGCCGCTGGACCAGGGGAATAGGAGGCTAGACCTCTCTTGACCGCCTGCTTAGCCCTCTTTTGAGGGTCTCGAGGTCACTTTCATGCCCGTACGGCACGTCGGGACTATTGAACCAAGGACGTTTCATTGGTGGTCGTCGCCTGTGGCAACCGGGAGGTATCAACCCTAGCGGGTAACGGTGGCGCACGAGTTAGTCCGTATTCCCCACGTGTGAGGAATGGGTTGGATGACCGACAGCGCCGTTCGGCGCTGTCAGCGTGGCCAGCCGTTGGGGAGATCTCCCCAAGGGTATCCACTTCCAAGTTGTCGGAATAGTTTTCGTCCAAAGCACCACTGATGGTGTACAATGGACAGCCAGAGGTAATGGCGTTGGACTTCTCCAACAAGATTTTGATTATTGCGTAAGCAATAGTCTTGATTGGGGAGGATGTAACGGGGTTGCATTCGAGTTACCCTTAGTGTTGGTGTACATGAGTACACTACGGTTGAGGTCAGTATTAACCGGCTTGAAAGGTTTCGAACCTTTGGTTATTTTAACCAATCAGGGCAGGGGCCCTTGGTGTGGTGGTGTGTCAGCCATCCACGTGTCGGTACACAGGTGTGTACACTACATTTTAGCTAGGTAAGAATTTGGAATATTCTACTTAGTATTACATATAGTTTATATTAGTTTAAATTAATTTAGGCTAATTACATATTAAATATATTCAGTTTACATTTCACTCTAAAGTGCAGTCGCGAGATCTCGACCGGTCGCGCGTGCAGTAAGTGTCTTAGGTAAGAGGGAGCCCTCCCTTTACTTACATCCCGTAAAGGGAACACAGCCGTTAAGGCTAATTAGTAAACCAACCCGGGAATCTTGGCCCCGAGTAGTAGATGTATACTAAGCCCTTTATAAAGGCGTATCGGCTAAGTAGCGGTAGGAACCGCTTTAAAGAAGAGTCTTCCTCTGTGCGCTAGCCGCACCGTGCGTATACGCACCGGCTACACATCTCGTTCCGCTCGGTCGGCTGGTTTGCTGACTTCGAGGCACGGTACCAGACATTCCTGGACCATCATGCGCAGGCGATCTGGGAGTCCACTCATTACATCCACGTAGATCAGGGCCTCAGAGAGCACGACGCCTTTTTTCGAGAATTTTACGAGG
The DNA here is from genome assembly GCA_026184515.1 of Peronosclerospora sorghi. NCBI lineage: Eukaryota > Oomycota > Peronosporomycetes > Peronosporales > Peronosporaceae > Peronosclerospora > Peronosclerospora sorghi. Next base: position 31,106,811 of record CM047580.1, read on the forward strand.
GTCGGCGCCAACGTAGAAGCCGCGCCGGGGCAGCATGGAAGAGGGTCGTGGGGTTCGTACTGCAAGGCATGACCAGAGGCGATTGCGATCTCGACATCTTCTTGGATCCAGCGATTTCACACTGCGCCCATAATCGCCCCCTGAAATACGCTCCGGCTGACGACGGCACCGGGTACCCAGGGTACCTATCGGACCCGCCACCTTCGACCTTGCAGGATGCGTTGTGCGAGGTGGACGTTGTTGAGCCTTGTCGACTCCAGTATCGCCTTTCCACGGACAATCACCCCGGCAACAAGATTACCCGCCTTCGACGCAAATTTTACGGATCGAGCTAGCTCGCTGATCATCTTTTCTTCTTCAATCGATAAAAATTCTTGATCGTAATAATTCCAATTGTTGCTTCATCATTTTCAGTATATCCACATAAATCGCTCTTCCATAATCTCCTCTGCCGTTACTCCATCACCATATTGCGTAATATCCACTGTAAATTCACCACTTTAAGCCAATAGTTATTTCTCCATTAATCGTAAGTCTTCTTTAACAGCTTTTCCTCCAATCGCAAATTCTTCAATCATAATCCACAGTCACTTAGTCGGTCACGCACTAGTGAGAATCTTCATCCACCTGCATTACACCAAACCGGTGTTTGGCAATCATCTTTCGTTCGAAGTCCTTGATTAGGGCATCGCAATTCAGATCGGCCTCGTCTACCCATGACGGCTCATCATGACCCTTCCAATATACTTGATATTCACGCAACTTTCTGCCGTATCTGGTCTTTCGACCAGATCGGACATTGGTGACGCGATCAACTTCAAATTCGTCCGGCTATAGAATCCTCTCCCAGCTGTCCTCATGTAGTAAAGCTTCATCGAAATCAAAACGATCTTCTACCCCAGCTGATAGCACAACAGTAGGTCGATTTGGAAACTCTTTGACCAGTTTCAACTTGGATAGGTGCACGACTGGAAATATGCGAAAGTCGGTACCAGCTGTAATCAACCTTGCCGCATGATCACCAATCACCTCGTCGACTCTGAAGGGTCCATGCCACATATGCGCCAGTTTCTTTGCGAACCCTTCTTTCACTCGATCGAGGTATAACCAGACCTTCGACCCCGCTTCGATCTTGTGCGGTGTCACCTGATCATTATGCTTCTCCGCTCGGCCTGTTACTGCTTGGTGCAATCGGGTGGTCACTTGATCACGGGTGTAACGGTAGTCTTTCTGCATTCTGTATCTCCATCGACGTGCTATCGCGGTCTTTACGCCGAGTTCCGCCCAGTTGAAATGTCGATTCCAACGATGATCGCGGATCCCACCCATACGCCAAATAAAACTGTGTTTCTCCACGAATGGGATCTGGGGTCGAGTTCAGCGCGAATACCAGTCGCTCTGCAAACGAACTCCAATCCTTCTGACCGACATCTGATACATAGATCTTAATCGCTTGTGTAATCGTCTGCACTGTTCTCTCTGCTTTGCCGTTCGCCTGTGGGCGGTATGCCATAGTTGCACTCTGCCGCTGTCCCACGATCTTGTTGAACGCACGAAATACCTCGTACATAAAACCGGGTTCCCGGTCGTGTCTAATCATCTCACTAGCTCCAATCGTCGGAACACACATTCTTCGTAATTTTCAGCGACTTTATGTGCTGCACGAGACGATCCAGCTTTCTCAATTACCATACCCGTGAACAGATCAGTCCATATCAACAACTCCGTATTCCCATGAGTCGAACGAGGTAGCGACGAGATATGATCCATGGCTATCACTTGGAACGGGTACGTAGCCTCAATATTTCCAGGCGACATCCCTTTGATCGTAGGTTGACCCGTCCCCGTCTCACAATCTATACATTTCCCGACGAAGCTTTGCACGCTACGAAATAGTCCACGCCAATGAAAGTATCGTCTGATCCGCTGATATGTTCGCCCTATACCCTGGTGTCCCCCCTCCAAACTCACATGATAATGGTGGAGGACATCCTCATGAAGGGTTTCCGGTACGACCAGCTTAATCGAGGAGCGTCGCTCATCCCGATCATCTTGATCACAGCTGGCTTTTCCTTTAGCCATATTTCCGCAGTAGTTCAGAAACCCTTGGTCGTCGACATCATAACAATCGGCAATTTTCTCGCACTATTTCACCTCGTCAGCGCTCAGTTATGACACGTTACCATTCAAATAACATCGCAAATCACAAATTCACTTATCTTCGTCTTGCTCCTTTTTGACACGTTCCGCCCTTATCCCTTTATGGATACTTCGGGCCACATTGACGATCGCGTTTGGAGAGGGTTACGTGATCGTGTCGTCACCAGCACTTGTGCGGCAGTGGGACCTTCCTTACACGTAATCACCTCAGGCAATCTGTTAATATCGACCAATTCTTCCAGATGTTTCCCGTCATTGATCTCACATCGTTCCCCATCCCGCATGGCAGTGGTGGTGATGTGATCAGAACTCTTATTCCACTCCCGTTTAACATGCAAAAGGTCATGGTTAGGCCATTCGCGAAGGAGTTTCAACGCGCGCTGTTGCAATACCTGCATCCGCGGAGCTTTACACTCTATTTCGCCACGCATTTGCCTGATCACCAAATTCGAATCTCCACACACGATTATCCTTCCTTTGGGATATTGCGATAGTATATCCAAACTTAGCAGCAGTCCCTTGTACTCAACTTCATTCACCGTGATGTTGGGAGCATGGTCCGCAACCGCGATCATGATCTTCCACTTCGGTAGCTTTCACACGATAGCACCGAACGCACCAACACATCGCTTAACGCTGGCAGACCCATCGAAGATGATCACATACAGCTCTTTGCCTTTCTTGACCGTGGGAGGTGGTACTTCAATCGTCTGTCGAGGCTCCTTTTTCGGTGCGATTGCGATCAGGGCTTCATCAATCTCAGTGAGAGGGGTGATACTTGCGTCCAGCGCCCTAGTACCTCCTCTTTTCCATGCACAAATTTATTGATCTCCAAGTCCCACTGTGACAATATTGCAGCCCATATTCCCAATCGTCCATCTAGCCCGTTGGACGTCAATAGCCACTTCAACGTGGATCGACGTGACAGGACAACGATCGCGTTTCCAACCAGCATCGTAAAGTAGACGTTGTAATTCGTAGAAGGACCAACACTTCCTTTTCAACGGGGCTGTAATTCAGCTCACCGCTCTTCAGTGTCCGGCTGGCAAATGCGACGGGGCAATATACTTGGTCATGCTCTTGCACCAACGCGGCAGACACTGCCCACTTACTGGCATACACCAAAATCACCGGCGGCTTTGCTTGGTCGAAATGGTGCAGAGTGGGGGCTGACGCAATCTTTGCTTTCAGCATGCTGAATGTCACTCTCGCCCTGGTTAATCGATCATCCTCGGAAGCCGTGCTCTCATTGACCAATGCCCGGCTCTTTAACTCTTGATAATCAATTTCTCGTAATTCATAGAGCACAGCAGCATAAATCGCAAAGTCTTCGATAAATCGACGGTAATAATTCAGGCTTCCCAAAAACGATTGCATAGCGCGTAAAGTGCCAGGAAAAGGCAAATCGATCAGATCATCCAAATTCTTTGGATTCGCTTCCAGACCACGGCCAGAGACGTGATGTCCCAAATAAGGCACTTCACTTCGCCCCCAATATGATTTGACCACGCTGATCGACAAGTTCCACTGATCGCACTTCTCCAACAGGTTTCGCACCCTATCACACAGGGTTGTCCATGTAGGTGCCGGGATCAAAATATCATCGGTGTAGGACCGTCGCTGCAACACAGACGGGCCTCGGGCTTGGTCAGGCTCTCCCGTAGTAAACACATCCGATGACTCATCAGCACCGTCCTTGACCTTGCAATATCCATATAATGGATTGTCAATTAACCGCTGGTAGATCTGCGGAGCGTTCGTAAGGACGAAGGGCATCCGATTCCACTCAAAAATTCCGAACTGATTGACGAACGCCGAAATCTGCCGCGCTCGATCGCTCATAGACACAACCCAAACCCACTCGCCATATCCAAAGAGCAAAACCACAACGCTTTATCCAAATCCTCAAGCAAATCATAGATCAGAGGCATAGGGTACGCCATCAAACGCGTGAGTTGATTCACCGCGCGATAGTCGATACATAACCGAATATCCACCCCATTATTCTTTACGATAATCACTATAGGTGATGCCCAGAGTGACGTAGACGGTTGGATAATCATCGTGGCCAACAGACACTTGATTAAAGCCGATAACCTCTCGAGAAATTGTGGAGCGACCTTCCGACACTTTTGAGCGATCGGGCGTGCATTGCCGACATCAATATCACAAACAACTACACGTGCATCAGGAGGAAGCGCGTTTCCTTTTCCGATCAGCAGATGTTTATTCGCCCAAATTATGTCGCGAAGTTGGTCAATCTCTTCTGCTGTGTTGACCAGTGGGTCGCCAACTTGCAAATCATCCTTGGTCACTTCTTCGGTACTTGCGGATACTTCAGGCAGCGTGGCAAGTTGTTTCTCCAGCTCTTCCACGAACAAATCTCCGCCTTCATGGTAGAATACTTGGTCATCGGTAGGAATCACACCGAATTCACCGGTATCGGTTGAGACGGTATGTTCACGCATATCTTGACCAGGTCCATCTCTTGTAACAGGTCGTTCAACTTCGTGACCAAGGGTCAGACCCTTCACACTCGGCTCCTGATTGCCCTTTCCTTGCATTTCTTGTACCTTATGCGGCCTTCGGTTACTAATGTCACCGATGCCGCGGTCGAGTCCGCAGGTCGCACTAAAATTCTCTGAGGAATAGGGTACTCCTTTTTCTCGACCAAAGGACCTTGGTCGACACTCTCTTGATTGTCATGCACTGAATCGGTAGAGGCTTGATACGCGAGATTCTGCCACTCCTTATAGCGATTAGTGTCCACCGAAATAAACCCGGGGCGACGGGGCACATCATCCTTATTCATCCAAATACCTAAAATCATATCGTCATGTAGGATGATCTGATGCTCGGCAATATTCGTAATATACAGATATCGCAAATTACCCACGCCCCTGGTCATCACAGTGGGGACCCAATATTTTCCACGAGTAATCCATAATTTCCGAAAACGCGGATCATGAATCCGAACCTCAGCATAGATCGACCTACTGGGATCTGCTCGTACTGACCAAGTTTCATACAATTTCCGCTCGATAAAGCTGTCGGTAGCCTTCTAATGGGATGATTACTACATCAGGCAGACTTAATGCACCGTGAGCGATATCCAATCTGACACCAGCTGGGATCATAAAATCCATACCTAACATAACGTCTTGACCAACGAGTTTTCCCACTCATGCATGGAAGTAATAGACCAAAAAAACCGTTAACGTCACTTTAATCTTAGTGCGTCCTTCTGTGAGGTACGCACTTTCTCCAATGCCGACACATTCTTTCGTTTGACTCGTGTCGATCTGACAACTCACCTTATGAGCAAAGGTTGAGTCGATGATCGACACTTCAGCACCAGAATCAAATAGTAACGTGGCACGTTCGTTATTGATCTTGCCTCTTTCCTTGGCTTGTTTAAACCACTTTTTTGGCGAGTGGTATTTCCAATATTCACGTGATTCACCTGGAAGCAAATCAACTTCCATGATCACCGGAGACCGAGAAAACTCATCAATACAGAAATTAGCCAAACGTGGTAAATCAGGTTGATCACATTTTTCTTTATCTTTCTCTTCTGCTTGATCAACCCGCTGCTTATCCACATATACAAAAATACACACACCAGAACGCTCGTCTCGTACCAGATTCCATCCTGGCGAGCGTCCTAGTTTAACATGTCTTCGGCTTCCTTGGGCAACATTCCCGCATGCTTGGTAGGGTTGTACCACTGTCGAATGCGATTGTAGAATTCTTCCATGGGGCACTTGCCAACGTCGTGAATCTCACCGCACGCACGGCAGACATACAAGCAGTGATCCGTCGGGTGCCCCTTCTTGCCACACTTCAGACAGGTCAGGCCTTTCCAACAACGCAAATTGTCGTGCTTAATTGATCCGCAAAGACTGCATTTTATCATCGCCCCTTGGTCAACCGCACTTGATTCGCCTTGTTACCAGATCGAAGCTCACTAGATAGAGCGTACGTTACTGATTGATCGCGCATAGCAGCAATCATGTAACGACGCTGCTCACCGTCACTTCCACTGTCATCGGAGCTTGACGCTTGACTTCCAGACATTGTTGTAAAGCGTGCTATAATTGGGCCCAATAAAGGGCCTAATTAAGGGCCTAATTATGGGCCTAAATTAGGGTCCCGATTACGGACAAAAATCGGGTACGTAATCGTATACGATTGTGTGTACCACGGCGTATACAGTTGCGTGTACAACCGTGGTGCACATAGTCAGGACATAGACAGGGCATAGGAAGATGAGACGATTACGTACAGGTACTCAGCGAACACCGACGAACGCCGACGAACGACGGAGGAATCAGGTAGAGTGGTGGACGGAAGACGCTGGAATGGACGGTTCTGATTGGAGGAAAGTAGGGAAATGGTAGATCTAAGGCTTTAAGTAATAATAAAGTTCTCCTTTTGCGTTCGATCTAGCAGATCGTTTCCGGGACGGCACCTTTGCACCTCCCTTATTAGTACACACCTCTACGTCCCGGGAGGGAGCACTTTGTGTATTTTTGGCCCACCGGCAGACGTAGAGTGTTGAGGACTCACTCCGCAACTCCGCCCGCTGTGTCAGCGGTTCTTCCATAAAGGTTTTTTGGTATTGTGAGTGTGATTGAGCAGTGCTCTCACCTCCCCACGTTTGATTCACGTTTCGCCCCTAGCTTTTGGCTGCTGTAAGCGCCCCACGGGAACTCTAGGTGGATCAAGAGAAATTTACGACCCCTCGTAGGTATAGGCTAGGAATACAGATATTTGGATATTCCTTTAGCTGCTTAACGACTCAGAGGCTCCGTGATCGGGCAGTGAAGACTTCCGCTGCCTTATCAAGTACCCCCTTCGCCGATCAACACCTGATCGACACTCTGCGACTTGTGACCCGCGATCGACAACTCGCAGATCGCACCAACTTGTACCTGAGCGACTTTTAGCACTTGATCAAGCCTGATCAAGTTTGACCACAGCTGATAAACTACTTGTAGCACCTGATCAAGCCTGATCAAGTCTAATCACAGCTGATCAACGTCTTTTAGCACCTGATCAAGCCTGATCAAGTCTGATCACCGTTGATCAACGTCTTTCCGCACCTGATCAAGCCTGATCAAGCCTGATCACAGCTGATCAACAACTTTTAGTGCCTTCCTCAGCCTGATCACTGCTGATCAAGCCTTATCGCACCTGATTCGAGCTTGATTGTACCTGATCACGCCTGATCAGCACATAGGTCAACACGTTACAAGTTTCCCCAATCTTGCATTAAGAAATTGCTGTGTATACATCCCCGACATCTGGAGAGCGACCCACGCCCAAGCCGTCGGGTACACAAGGTGAGCAGAACACAAGCAGCCAGGGACAACCGGAGGACCCCCTTCGTTAGTCGGCAGTCCGGGCGCCGTGGTACCGCCTGATCAAGCCTCAAAAACTTTGATCAGCCGCTCCACCACGATGGTGCGCGTGCCCGGATCTTTGGGCGACGCGGGATATCACCACGATTCTACGCAAGATGGCGCTGATGTGGACGTGAAAACGGAAGCGGAAGCAGAATTGAAGATAAAGGTGGAAAAGGAGGAGGTGGTTGTGACGATGGAAGGCAGTTCGCCGTCGTCATGCCTGAAGAAGAAAAGAAATGCTGATCATCAGGACCTGGGGAGGAATCTTGATGCTATAAAGGAGGAGAAGCCTCAACCACCTCCCGAGGCTCCATCGGGAGCCCATGCGGATCATAACGCAAGTTATGATCCGCCAAATATATGTGTGTATAAGGATCCAGATTGAAATGGTTATTAACATCTAACGGGATAGACGGACGATTGGGTAGATGGGCTGCGATATTGTCACCATGGGGCTTGGAGATCAAGGAGTTTGTGCATGTAGAAGAGGAGGTACTAGGGGTGTTAGTCGCAAGTATCACCCCTCGCACCGAAATTGATGAAGCCCTGATAGCGATCGCACCGAAAAGGCAACCTCGGCAGATGATCGAAGTGCCACCTCCCACGTTTGAGAAAGGCGAAGATCTATACGTGCTGCAAGTGGACAAAGAGTCTAACTAACGCATGATCGACGAATCGACTATCGAAATTGTGATTGACGAACCCTCGATTAGAGAAAATAGATCGACGAAATCAAGATTACTGGAGAAGTGACGATTGATTTGAAGTGGTGACTGTACGATGGATATTGGAAGATCAATTTATGTATATGCATATGAAAATCTGATTGGTCGTCTCTTGAGCTTTGGAACCGGTTCAGGCGAAGCGTATGCCGCCACACCCGTGCAGTAATGCACGCCATCAACTTGATACGTCACAATGAAGATTGGTCTCGTAGCACTTGCTGCATTTGTTGGCACCGCACGCGCCGCTGTTCCTGTCGTTCCGACCGCTTGTATGGTTCAGTAACAGTGGGGTGTCTGAAGATCCAATTGAACTGCAGATCGTACAGCATCCGTTGTCGCATGACTCGACACCACACGTCGTGGATAAATCTATTGATAATTTTCTGGTTACGTGGAGCGCTGACCCTCGGCATGTGGTTCTTACCGCTGGGTCGTGTCCAGCACCTTTTGCGCTCAAAATTCGCATGGGTGACAGCGGTTCTTGCTCTTCGACAGCTGAATTCTTTGCGGCTTGCATTGTTTTGTATAAACCGTCACCTTCGTTATCGCAAAGAGCGCTGGAGACATCACGATTGGATTTTTCGGGTGGTTTTCGATGGATCCTGTATGTCATTTGTGTGTTGTCGAAATCTCCCATGGTAGATCTTCTTCGGGAACGTCTTGCAGAATCGTAAGAGTTCATCCTTGAGCTTGAGACTATTGCTGCGGCAGCTCCTACCACCGGCGCCAAGTCAGACAACACGGAGAAGGCGCAAAATGGTGCTCGAGGGTTCCAGCTGGACAAAAAAAGTCCTTCCAAAGTTAAACCGAGCTGTATCAAAGGAACATATCTCGCAATACCATCAACCATCCCCACTTCCGGAGTCTCCGCTGATCGAAGCCTTAGGCTTATTTCCAAAAGCCACCATGACAGCACTGCTTGCAGCTTTTCCACGACTGGACCACTCGATCCGTCTCTTATTGGACACATTGGATGTGTCGACCGTATTCTTGTCTTCACATGCACTGATGCATCCGCTATCCTGGCCTCACGTGTACCTGCCCGTGATTCCCCGACGGATGCATCAGTATCTTGAGTGCCCAACTCCTTTAATTTTGGTGCTTAAAAACAAGCGCTTGAAGATGCACAACGCCAACTAAGTGAAGAAGGCGGTGACGACTTGTTTGCCGGAGCTGGAGAAGAATTACTGGTTGTGTATTTGGACAAGGGCGTTATTTAACGTGGAGAAGTACCATGCGTTCTCCCCTATATTGTACGCTTTGATCTCCGCGACGCACTCTATGAGTGTTTGAAACCAAACGTGAGTCACAGTGGCCATGTATTCGCCCACCACTTCCCGAGTAAACCGCTAGTATTTCCGGAACTTGCTGTCCGCGGCCTATTCTTTCGAGCTGTAAACAAACTCATCGGTGATTTTGGATACCATCGCTATTTTGGACGGACGAGATTGTACGGAAACACACATTTTTTTGACGAAGCCAGCTACCTTGCAGCGTCACCACCTGTCGGCGTTGCGTAGAGTAACCTCACGTGGAAGCATGCATTGTATCTCCTTGCTCGCCGACGGAACTGTACCATGCGGTGCTGGTCGTGGGTTACGGCGAGAGTGGCTCCTCGACGTTCTATAATATCAAGAACTCGTGGGGTACGCAATGGGACGAGTCTGGTTACATGCGATGGTATGGGCCAATATCCCTTAATTTATGGCCTCCAACGTGTGTTTGTGCATGATCAATGTGACATGGTGTCGCCACGGTGTTTTAATCGTGACGGCAAATGGTACAACGTGGCGCGACAGAATCGACGCTGCCGTGCCTTGGTCTGTATTGGATGCACAAAACGAGGTGCAATCACTGGCTACACGGTCGTGACGTGCTCAAGCTCGTATCATTGGAAATGTGTGGCTGGTCGGTGGATCAACTGCATTTCTTTTGTCCCGCGCATCAATCGCAATGTGGTGGAGCGGCTGATCAAAGTTTTTGATGCTTGATCAGGCGGTACCACGGCGCCCGGACTGCCAACTAACGAAGGGGGTCCTCCGGTTTTCCTTGACTGCTTGTGTTTCTGCTCACCTTGTGTACCCGACGGCTTAGGCGTGGGTCTCTCTCCAGGTGGCGGGAATGTAGACACGGCAGTTTCTTGATGCAAGATTCAGGAACTTGTAATGAGTTGATCGAGGTGCTGATCAGACGTGATCCGGTGTAATCGAGCTCAAATCAGGTGCGAACAGGCTTGATCAGCAGTGATCAGGCTTGGGCAGGCACCGAAAGTCGTTGATCAGCTGTGATCAGGCTTGATCAGGCACCAAAAGTAGTTGATCAGCGGTGATCA
>CM047580.1:31117445-31129962 GCA_026184515.1 Peronosclerospora sorghi
CAAAAGTAGTTGATCAGCGGTGATCAGGCTTGATCAGGCTTGATCAGTCACCAAAAGTAGTTGATCAGCTGTGATCAGACTTGATCAGGCTTGATCAGGCACCAAAAGTAGTTGATCAGCGGTATTCAGACTTGATCAGGTGCCAAACGTCGCTCAGTTACAAGTTGGTGCGGTCTGCAAGTTGTTGATCGCGGGTCACGAGTTGCAGAGTGTCGATCAGGTGTTGATCGGCGAAGGAGGTACTTGATCAGGCAGTGGAAGTCTTCACTGCCCGATCACGGAGCCTCTGAGTCTTCAAACAGCTAAAGGAACACCCAAATATATGTATTCCTTGCCTAGACCTACGAGGGGGGGTCAATTTTGCTTAATCCACCTAGGGTTCCCGTGGGGCGCTTACAGCAGCCGAACTCTAGGGGCCAAACGCGAACCAAACGTGGAGAGGTGAGAGCACTGCTCAGTCACACTCTCAAAACCAAAAAACCTTTATAGAAGAACCTCTGGCACAGCGGGCGGAGTTGAGGAGTGAGTTCCAAACACTCTACGTATGCCGGTGGGCCAAAAATGCACAAAGTGCTCCCGCCCGGGACGTAGAGGTATATACTAGTGAGGGGGGCGCAAAGGTGCCGTCCCTAAAACGATCTGCTAGATCGAACACAAAAAGAAGAACTTTATTATTGCTTAAATCCTAGGAACTGCCAATTTCCTAATATCCTCTAATCAGAACTACCCGTTCCAGCGTCCTCCGTCGACCAGTCGACCTGATTTGTCCGTCGTCCATCGCCGCTCGTCGGTGTTCGCGGAGTACCTGTACGTAATCTTCCCATCTTCCTATGCCCTGTCTATGTCCTGACTGTGTGCACCACGGTTGTACACGCAACTGTATACGCCGTGGTACCCACAATCCTATACGATTACGTACCGATTCTGACCGTAATCGCCCCCCCCCCCTAAAAAGGCCCTATAATAAGGCCCTATAATAAGGCCCTATAATAAGGCCCTATAATAACGCCTTATAATAAGGCCCGTTATTGGTCCCAATTATAACACGCTTTACGACAGCCGCCCCTGATCCTCGTCCCAGCCGTACAGCGGTTGGGGCGAGGGTCGATCATGCCGTTTGATATCGTGGATCATGTTACCGTTGGTCGGCTTGTCCAACATGACGTCATCGGTCAGGTGATAATCACCCATCAATCTGCCTGTCCTTTCTCCCGCCGATCAGGTCCCGTTCTATCTGGATGTTGACGTTAGTGGTACGCCCCTCGCAATCCAACGATCACCCTTCACCAACCGTGTCATCTGCGATCAAGCTGTCTCGATCAGGCATTGCTGCATTTCCATCATGCAAGCGATAACGGACGGCACCCCGGCAAACACCACCGACACTCCTGCCCTGTATCGGGCCGCAGCTGATCAGGCGATCGCTGCTATCAATCGGGCTTACAGTTTGCAAGAGGCCCTACACGCGCGTGATAATCAGATCGCTACGTTATCTGACTCGCTCGAGATGAGTGAAGACACGGTCGCTATGCTTCGGCAGCAGCTCGCTCGTGCCAAACGCGCTGTAGTGGAGCGAGATGTCGCGATCAAGCGGGACGCCTTCGAACAGCTCAAGACATTGCGTGATTTTGTCGACACCACCGTCAATGATCTCCAGACCAAGTTGAAGACCATTGAAAACGCTATGGCCGATCAAGAAAAACTCATGGTCGATCAACGCGCCCAGATCCGGGATCTGGAAGGCCGTCATGCCCGTGATAGGTATCTGTAATCGGTGCATGAAGACACCATCGCTGATCAAACACGGGACTTGGATCAACTTCAACAGCGCCTAGCCAAGTTACAAGAAGAACGCGATCGGTCTGCCTCTGGGAATCAGCGCTTGTTCGAACAGGTGATCAGGCTCACTGCCGAGGTTGATAGGCGCAAACACCAGTATCATCGCCTTCAAAAGAAAAACAAATCCAATTGCCTGAAGATGGACGAGTATACTGCCATCATGGCCCAGGCGCAGGAACTATCTGATCGGGTCAAGGGAGTGTCTGACCTCCAAACTGAGCTGGACGATCTGCACGCCGCATATTCTCAGCTGGAGAACGAACATTCCGCCATGAAATGCCGCTTCGATCAAGTTTCCGCAGAACGTGACACGTTGCGCCATCAAGTGCAGGAGGGTCAGGGCGAAGTCACACAGTTACGCTCGTTCCACTCGGACCTTCAGTCTCAGTTGGCCGGTATGTCGTTGCGGATGCAGATCGCACCAGTTATCCGTACCCCTTCGGCGGGTTCTGATCAAGTTACACCGCCAGCTGGTCTTACCGCCACTCCTGACGACTCGATTAGCCGCGCCGCCCCTTCGCCTAAAATGCGTACTCGGCGTTCTCGATCCACCTCTCGGTTGAAGCGGCCACGCCTCCTTTCTCCTATTTCGGAGTCGAAGACGGAAGACGATGATCCCCCAAGTCCTTATCAAGACGATGAAGGCGGATTTCCTGGTCCGATCGCTTCTATTCCTTCCACTCCTACAGTTAGCGAGTTCGGGAGCGAGGGTCTATCTGATCAAGTCACGGCCGGGTCTCTGTTTCCGCGTACGGGTGATTTCCAGACATTGATCGCGGTAGCTGATGACGCCAGTGACGCCGACATCCTGCCGGGGACTCCGGATCAGATGTGTGGGTTTGATCTGCGTAACGTCAAGGACCAAGTGGTCTTTGATTACTTGACCCGCCAAGCAGGATGGTTGTTCCCGGCTGCAGTGCACGCCCTTCCGGCTGATTCATGGTACGGTCATTTGATCACCCAACCGGAAGTGGAGCTGTTGTATTCTCAATGACCTTGGGACATTTTCATGACCATGTTGTCGCCCCTTTCTTTTCGCTCAGTCGGATGGTTCGCTGACTTCGAGACAAAGTGCCGGTCGTTTCTCGAACATAACGCGCTGGCGATCTGGGAGTCCATGCATTATCTCCCTATCGCTAAAGGCCTTCGCGAGACGGATGACTTCTTCCGGAATTACTACAACAGTTGCCGCCAACGCAGAAGTCGTGCCGGAGCGACCTGGAAGAGGGTCGTGGATTTCGTCCTGCGGGGAATGATCGACGGAAGATGTGATCTCGACATTTTCCTGGACCTGTCGATCACCCATTGTGCTCGCAACCGTCTTTTGAAGTATGCCCCGGCCGATGACGGGGCGTGGTACCCAGGGTTCCTCTCGGACCCGCTACCCCGGACCCTATTGGACGCTTTAAAGGAGGTTGATACTTTCGAACCTTGGCGGGTTCAATATCGTTCCTCCCCTGAAAACCACCCTGGCCGTAAAATCCCTCTGATTCGTCGCAAGTTCTTTGGGTCTAGTTAATCAGTTTATTGTTCCGCCCTTAATCAATAAGCAATCTTGATCATGCCATTTCCATTGTGCTTCTTTACTTCCCCACACATGATATAAACCGGTACTCTGTCGTCTTATCTTTCGTTACATCACGTCCTTACTCCATCACCTTGTCTCGCAATATCCATCGTAAACACATCACCTCAAGCCATTTATCGCTTCTTCATCCATTGTGAGTTTCGTCAATCATCTTTCTTCAATCGGTAATTCTTCGATCGTAATTCATGACCAGTCTTCCGATCACGCATTAGTTGGACTCTTCGTCCACTTGCATCACGTCAAACCGATGTCTGTTGATCATTTTCCTCTCGAAGTCCTTGATCAGAGCATCACAGTTTAAGTCTGCCTCGTCTACCCACGACGGCTCAGCATAACCTTTCCAGTAAACTTGATATTCGCGTAACGTTCTTCCATATCTAGTCTTTCAACCTGATCGGACATCGGTGATACGATCAACTTCAAATTCATCTGGATCTAGCCTCCTTTCCCAGCTGTCATCAGGTAACAAAGATTCATCGAAGTCGAAACGCTCCTCTATCCCAGCTGTTAGTGCCGTAGTAGGGCGATCTGGTAATTCCTTGACCAATTTCAACTTGGACAGATGCACTACTGGGAACATACGTTTGTCGGTGCCAGCTGTAACCAGTCTCGCCGCATGATTACCGATTACCTCATCGACTCTGAAGGGTCCATGCCACATGTGCGCCAGTTTCTTCGCTAACCCTTCTTTCACCCGATCAAGGTATAACCAGACCCTTGATCCAGCTTCGATCTTGTGTGGTGTCACTTGACCATTGTGCTTTTCAGCTCGCTCAGCCACCGCTTGATGCAATCGAGCGCTCACTTGATCACGGGCGTAACGATAGTCCTTTTGCAGCTTATATCTCCACCGGCGAGCATCCCGGTCTTTACGCCGAATTCCGCCCATTTGCAATGTCGAATCCAACGATGATCGTGGGTCCCACCCATACGCCAAATAAAATGGTATTTCACCACGAATGCGATCGGGGGTCGAGCTCAGCGCGAATACCATCCACTATGCATACAAGATCCAATATTTCTGGCCGGCATCTGCTACATACATCTTGATTGCTCGCGTGATCGTCTGCACCGTCCTCTCCGCCTTACCATTCGCCTGCGGACGGTATGCCATAGTGGCACTCTGACGTTGTCCCACGATTTTATTGAACGCGCGAAATACTTCCGACATAAAACCTGGTTCACGATCGTGCCGGATCACTTCGCTAGCCCCGAATCGTCGAAAGACACACTCTTCATAATTTTCGGCGACTTTCTGCGCTGTGCGGGACGATCCAGCTTTCGCGATCACCATACCCGTGAACAGATCCGTCCAAATCAGCAGTTCAGTATGTGATTCCGTCTATCGGGGTAGTGACGGGATATGATCCATGTCTATCACTTGAAATGGATACGTAGCCTCGATATTCCCCGGCGACATGCCTTTGATCGTAGGTTTGCCTTTCCCCGTCTCGCAATATACGCATTGGCCGACAAACCTTTGTACGCTTCGGAATAGACCACGCCAATGGAAGTATCGTCTGATCCTCTGATATGTACGCCCTATGCCTTGGTGTCCTCCTTCCAAGCTCTCATGATAGTGGTGGAGGACATCTGCATGTAGGGTCTCGGGTAAGACCAGCTTAATCGAAAGGTGCCGATCGTCTTGATCATCTCTGTCATCGTTGGCTTTTCTTTTAGCCATGTTGCACAGTAGATCAGCAATCCTTGTTCGTCGACGTCGTAGCTGTCAGCGATTTTCGCGCAATCCTTAACCTCGTCTGCGTTCAATCGTGAGACGTCACCATACAGATAACTTCGCAAATCATGAATCCATTTCTATTAGTCCTGTGCCTTTTTTACCCGTTCCGCCCTTATTCCGGCTATAGATATATCGGGCCATGTTGACGGTCGCGGCTGATGTAGGTTACGTGATCGTGTCATCACTAGTACTTTCGGGGTAGTGGGATCTTCATTCCACGTGATCACTACCGGTAACCTGTTGAGATCGGTCAATTCCTCCAGCTGTTTCACATCATCGATTTCAAGCCTTGTTCCACCCTGCATAGCCCTAGTGGTGATGTGATCTGCACTCTTATTCCACTCTCTTTTGACATGCACTAGATCATGATCCGACCATTCGCGAAGGAGATTGAACGCACGCTGTTGCAACACTTGCAATCGCGGAGCTTTACACTCTATTTTGCTGCGCATTTGCAGGATTACTAATTCGAATCTCCACACACGATCGTCCTTCCTTTGGGGTATCTCGACAGTAGGTCCAAGCCTAAAAGCAATCCATGGTATTTCGCTTCATTCACCGTGATATCAGGCGCATGATCGGCTACCGCGGTCATAATATTCCATCCCGGTAATTTCCAAACGATAGCGCCGAACGCACCTACACGTCGCTTGACACTTGCAGATACATCGAAACTAATCACGTATAGTTCTTCGCCTTTTCAGAACGTAGGAGGTGGTACTTCAATCATCTGCCGCGTTGTTTTTTCGGTGCGATCGCAATCAGGGCCTCATCGATTTCAGTGCGAGGATTGATACTTGCAGCTAACGCCCCCAGTACCTCCTCTTCTCCCTGTACACATTTCTTGATCTCGAGGTCCCACTGTGATAAGATCGCAGCCCATCGGCCCAATCGTCCGTCCAACCCGTTGGATGTTAGTAACCATCTCAGTGTGGATAAACGCGACAAGACAGTGATCGTCTTTCCGACCAGCATCGTGAAGTAAACATCCAAGACCCGTAGAAGTGCCAGAACTTCCTTTTAGACGGGGCTGTAGTTCAGCTCAGCGTTCTTCAACGTTCGGCTGGCGAATGCCACGGGGTAATACACTTGATCATGTTCTGTACCAGCGCGGCGGATACCGCCCACTTTCTGGCGTAAACCACGATTACTGGCGCTTTGTTCTGATCAAAGTGGCGCAGGGTTGCAGCTGACGCAATCTTCGCCTTCAGCATGCTGAATGCTACTTTTGCCCTGATTAATCGATCACCTTCCTGATCCATGTTCTCCTTGCTCAACGATCGGCTTTTTAACTCTTGATAATATGTTTCCCTTAATTCGTAGAGCACAGCGGCGTAGATCGCAAAATCTTCGATAAACCGACGGTAGTAGTTCAAACTCCCCAAAAACGATTGCATGGCCCGTAAGGTGCCAGGGAAAGGCAGATCAATCAGATCATCCAAATTTTTCGGATTTGTTTCCAAACCTCGGCTAGAGACATGATGTCCTAAATAGGGAACTTCGCGTCGCCCCCAGTACGATTTGGTAACGCTGATCGATAAGTTCCACTGATCACACTTCTCCAACAAACGATGCACCTTGTCACACAGGGTAGCCCAGGTAGGTGCCGGGATCAAAATATCATCGATATATGATCGCCGCTGCAGTACAGACGGGCCCGGTGTTTGGTCGGGCTCTCCCACCGTGAATACATCATCCAATTCGTCAGAACCGTCCTTAACCTTGAGATACCCATATAATGCGTTATCAATCAACCGCTGGTAGATTTGCGGAGCATTCTTTAGGCCAAAAGGCATCCTATTCCATTCGAACAATCCAAACGGAGTGACAAACGCCGAAATCTGACGCGCTCGATTGGTCATAGATACGACCCAAAACCCGCTCGCCATATCCAAAGAGCAAAACCACAGCGCTTTATCCAAATCTTCGAGTAGATCAGAGATCAGGGGCATTGGATACACCATCAGGCGCGTGATTTGATTCACCGCGCGATAGTCGATACATAGGCGAATATCAACCCCGTTCTTTTTTACGATGATCACTATAGGTGATGCCCGGGGTGACGTAGACGGTTGAATGTTCTTGGTAGCCAATAGCCCTTTGATCAAAGCCGATAACTTCTCGCGAAATTGTGGAGCCACCTTCCGACACTTTTGGGCGATCGGGCGAGCATTGCCTACATCGATATCGCAAACAACTCCACGTGCAGCAGGAGGTAGTTCGTTCTCCTTTCCGATCAACAGATGTTCCTTCGCCCAAATTATATCGCGAAGCTGATTAATTTCTTCTGGTGAGCTGACCAAGGGGTATCCGACTAGCAAGTCGTCCCTAGTTACTTCTTCAATGCTTGCAGATACTTCGGGCAACGTAGCAAGCTGCTTCTCCAGTTCCTCCACATACAAATCTCCACCTTCATGGTAACAAACCTGATCATCGATAGGGATTACACCAACTTCGCTAAGATCGGCTGAGACAGGGTGATCGCGCGTGTCTTGAATAACCGTATCTCTTCCAGCAGGTTGTTCAACTCCGTGCCCCGGGGTCGGACCTTTCATCTCCGGCCCCTGATTGCACCGCGCTTGCGCCTCTTGCATCTTTTGCGGCCCTCCGGTTACCAATGCCACAGATGTGGCGATCGGGTACGCAGGGCGTACTAAAATACTTGGAGGAGTAGGATACTCCCTCTTCTCGACTAGAGGACCTTGATCGACACTTTCTTGATCGTCATTCACGGAATCGGTAGACGATTGATACGCGACATTTTGCCACTCCTTGTAACGATTAGACCCTATCGAAACAAATCCAGGGCGACGGGGCACATCATCTTTTTCATCCAGATACCTAAAATCGTCTCATCTTGCACGATGATCGGATGATCAACGACGATCGTAAGACGCAGGTATCGCAAATTGCCCACGCCCCTAGTGATAGTGGGGACCCAATCTTTTCCACGAGTAATCCAGAACTTTCGAGATCGCTGGTCATAAATTCGAACCTCGGCAGATCGACCTATTGGGATCTGTTCGTATTGATTAAGCTTCATGTAATTACCACTCTATCCGTACAACTGCCGACGCCCTTCCAATGGGATGATCATCTCATCAGGCAAACTTAGTGCACCGTGAGCGATGTCCAATTGAACACCAGCTGGTATCATAAAGTCCATACCCAATATATCATCTTGACCAACGAGTCTTCCCGCCCATGCATGGAAATAATATACCAACGATACCGCTAACGTAATCTTGATTTTAGTGCGCCCTTCTGTGAGGTATGCACTTTCTCCAATGCCGACACATTCTTGCGTTTGACTCGTGTCGATCTGACAACTCACCTTACGAGCAAAGGTTGAGTCGATGATCGACACTTCAGCACCAGAATCAAATAATAGCGTGGCACGTTCGTTATTAATTTTACCACTCGCTTTGGCTTGATTAAACAACTTCTTTGGCGAGTGGTACTTCCAATATCCACGTGATTGCCTGGAAGTAGATCGACCTCCATGATCACCGGGGACCGAGAAAACTCATCGATATAGAAATTAGCCAAGCGTGGTAAATCAGGCTGATCACATTTATCATTATCTCTTTCTGCTGCTTTATCAGCCCTCTTATTATCCACATATGCAAATATACACAAACCAGAACGCTCGTCTCGTACCAGATTCCAACCTGGCGAGCGTCCTAGTTTAACAAATCTTCAGCTTCCTTGGGCAGCATTCCAGCATGCTTGGTGTGATTGTACCACTGGCGGATGCGGTTGTAAAACTCTTCCATAGGGCACTTGCCCGCATCGTGAACTTCGCCACAGGATCGACAGACGTATAAACAATGATCGGTCGGATGTCCCTTCTTGCCACACTTGAGACAGGTCAGGCGCTTCAAGCAACGAAGATTATCGTGCCTGATCGACCCACAATGAATGCATTTCTTCACCGCCCCTTGATCAACTGCACTTGAATCACTTCGATTATTACCCGATCGGGACTCACCAGGTTGATCGAGCGCCCCTGGTTGGTCGCGTATAGCAGCAATCATGTAACGGCGCTGATCTCCATCGCTTCCACTGTCGTCGGCACTTGCTTCTTCACTTCCAGACGACACCTTGATCGCGCGTACTGCTTTGGGCTTTCGCTCTGGGGCCGGTGCTCGATCATCGCCGAATTTCTGGCGGAATCGGCTGGTATTTACGGCTGCCGTTGGCTGGTACCACCTATTACGTGCATACCCCCGCAATGTCTCTTCCAGGTCTGCCGCGGTGTCCAACCGCAAAAGCGCCAGTTGATCAGCGAGCTCGCGATTGGCCAATGTATCCAAGAAATGTTGTACATGTTCACGTAAAGTCGTGGGCGATCCATCCCTGATCGGCAACTTGGCTCGCAATCCCGCCACATTCAACCGGTGCAAATATTCGATTGGGCTTTCATCCGACCGCTGCTTCGTATAATAGTACTGGCGGGATGCCGATTGTCCACTTCCACAATATTGCACTTCAAACTCATCCACAAGATTTTTCCAACTTGATCGAGTGCTTCTACTCAGCTGGCGATGCCAATTGCGCGCTGGTCCTTTTAGAAAATCTCCTAGGATCATACACTTTTCAGGATCAGAAGCTTGATCCCGCATAAATGCTGACTTGAGGCGACTAATCCAATTCCGTGCTTGATCTTCATCCACTTCCTTTCCCGAAAATTCTTTTAGATCACTGATCGCAGACATCCGAATCCTGGGAATCGTCTGTTGATCAGGCATCCCAGTATGTGCGGACGCAACGGTGGATCGTCGTGGTAGTGTGATCGGCTCATCTGGGTCAATGTACTCGCTCTGGGATCGTTGATCATGGAACGAATATACCGATTCCATGTCAACGTCCTTGACCGTTGCCGATCTTTCTGGATTCGAGTGCTGCTGACGCAGTGAATGCACAGATTCCATGTCAACGTCCTTGATCGACGCCGCTCTTCCAATCTTTAGCTGGCGGTTTTTCCCGCCGACGACTCCCGGTGTCAGCTTGCGTCTTTCTTCAGCCAGAAACTTCTCCATAGCCTTATCAAAGAATGTCTGCAGCTGTGGGATTTGCGATACTTGATCATCTTCTGCTTTGATCGATTGAGGTTCCATCTTGATAGCCGAAAACTTGGATTTATCCTTCTGGAAAAATGTCATTCTGGTGATCTTGGGCTCTATACTCCCGGCACTACTCGACTCCGCTTCAAATTCACCGCCTTCAGAAGGGGCAGATTCGTAGCACGATGATCCCGTGTGTTCTGCTGCGTTGTTTGACGTACCTGCTTCAATCTTCAACGGAGAGTGCGAGGGTTCCAACTTAGTGGTTTGACCCACGATAGGTAGCAATAGATGAAACAACTGCTGGGTATCTTCTGACAGATCTTCTGGATCCTGATCAAATACCTCTTCAGCATCGTAGGCGCCTGTCGTCAGACCTGACTGATTGATCAGGCGTGTTAGCCTCAGTACGATCGTGAGCTTGTCCCTCCCATCCGTAACTGGCTGATCGACTGGTCCGTTCAGCTTCTCGCTGATCAGGACCCCAAGTAGGCTCATGATTGAATTCGTAAAAAAAATTAATTATAATTTTGGTTATATACCAATTATTTTTTTAATTAGTTTTATTTTTTTTTAAATTTAAACGAAAAGGATATAAAATTGTTTTAAAAGTAGGGGTTTGAAAAAAATACCTGTCTTTATTTTTTTATTTCTATGTAAATATTTAGTTGTTAAAGGTTTTTTTGGTCTTTTTTGTACCTAAAAAAAATATCTTTTTTTTAGGAAAAAAATATTTGTCAATAAGAAATCTTCCAGTTTTCCTTTATAAACCTTTCGGTAAAACGTTCTCACCAGATCGGCCTCCGTTGGTGGTGTACTTGATCAACTTTCGTCGCTCTCCGACCCAGGCGCCTTCATCAACACCTTCGGCTGGTCGGTCTTGTAATACTTCACCACCGGATCCCAATCTGGATCATTATATACACATATTTTTGGCGGATCATACCTTGCGCTATGATCCGCATGGTCTCCCGAAGGAGCCTCGGGCGGTGGTTGAGGCTTCTCCTCCTTTATTTCATCAAGATTCCTCCCCAGGTCCTGATGATCAGCATTTCATTTCTTCTTCAGGCATGACGACGGCGAACTGCCTTCCGTCGTCACAACCTCCTCCTCCTTTTCCACCTTTATCTTCACTTCTGCTTCTGCTTCCGTTTTTACTTCCGAATCAGCGCCATCTTGCGTAGAATCTCGGTGATATCCCTCGTCGCCCAAAGATCCGGGCACGCGCACCATTGTGGTGGAGCGGCTGATCAAAGTTTTTGACGCTTGATCAGGCGGTACCACGGCGCCCGGACTGCCGACTAACGAAGGGGGTCCTCCGGTTGTCCTTGACTGCTTGTGTTTCTGCTCACCTTGTGTACCCGACGGCTTAGGCGTGGGTCGCTCTCCAGGTGGCGGGGATGTAGACACGGCAATTCCTTGATGCAAGATTGGGAAACTTGTAATGATTTGATCGAGGTGCTGATCAGACGCTATCCGGTGTAATCGAGCTCAAATCAGGTGCGAACAGGCTTGATCAGCAGTGATCAGGCTCGGGCAGGCACCGAAAGTCGTTGATCAGCTGTGATCAGACTTGATCAGGCTTGATCAGGCACTAGAAGTAGCTGAACAGCTGAGATCCAACTTGATCAGGATTGATCAGGCACCAAAAGTAGTTGATCAGCTGTGATCAGACTTGATCAGGCTTGATCAGGCACCAAAAGTAGTTGATCAGCGGTGATCAGACTTGATAGGGTGCCAAAAGTCGCTCAGTTACAAGTTGGTGCGATCTGCGAGTTGTGATCGCGGGTCACGAGTAGCAGAGTGTCGATCAGGTGTCGATCAGCGAAGGGGGTACTTGATCAGGCAGCGGAAGTCTTCACTGTCCGATCACGGAGCCTCTGAGTCTTTAAACAGCTAAAGGAACACCCGAATATCTGTATTCCTAGCCTAGACCTACGAGGGGGGGGTAAATTTCGCTTAATCCACCTAGAGTTCCCGTGGGGCGCTTGCAGCAGCCGAACTCTAGGGGCCAAATGTGGAGAAGCGTGCCCAAAATTTGGCACACTTCTGGTTAAGTTTCGTCAAGGCATTTGGTCTAATTTCGGATTGTTTTAAACGAGGGGGGATTTTCAGCCTATCAGACTCAAGAAGTGTGAAGAACGCAAGTTTTGGTGAGTCACCCGACTTTGGGTAATTTACATATTTTTGTGTGGGTACATTTAGGGACTATAGGGTAGTATTATTTAAGTTGTGTTTTTACCTTTTAGGACAGAGGTTATACCTTTAAGTAAGGAAATATTT
>CM047580.1:31150855-31254029 GCA_026184515.1 Peronosclerospora sorghi
CCAACATTAGGCCCTATTTTAGCCTAATTAAAAAGTCCGCTTTACGATAACCGCCCCTGAGTCTCGTCCCAGCCGTACAGCGGTTGGGGCGAGGGTCGATCATGCCGTTGATTCTGGGAATCATACTGCCGTTGGAGAATTTGTCGTTGCACATCGATCAGGTCACCATCCAACTGTCGATCATCACCCATCATCTGCCCTTTCTCCCCTCGCTTGGTCACAATCGATCAGGTCGTTACCGTTGGGTGGTACACACCGCGATCGGGCGCTATTCTCCTCCAACCGTGACATCGGCGATCAGGCCTCCTTGATCAAGCATCTCCACATTTCCTTCATGCGAGCGACAACGGACGGCGCCCCAGCAAGTGCTGCTGACACTTCTGCCCCTGATCGTGCTGCGGCTGATCAGGTGATCGCCGCGATCGACCAATCGCATATCCTGCGGAAGGCACTTCGTGCACGTGATGATGAAGTTGCCACGCTATCCAACTCGCTCGCTATGAGTGAAGACACCATCGCGATGCTTTGACAGCAGCTCGCCAGCGCCAGCCGTATCCCCACGGACTATAATGTCGAGATGGAGAAGGTCGCCCTTCGCCAACTTGGTCCACTACGTGACGTCGTCAACTCCGCGCTAAATGATTCCAAGTCCCGATTAACTGCTGCCCAAGCTACCATCGCTGGTCAAGAAAACTCCTTGGAGAACCAGCGCATCAAGATCCGTGATCTGGAGAACAGCCTTGACAAGGAGCGCTACTCGCGAGCAGTATTGGAAGATACATTCGCTGATCAAGCAGATGAACTGTCCCAGCTTCGACAGCGCTTGGACGAGCTTCAAGCCGAGCATGATCAGGCCGTCTCCAGGAACAGCCACTTGGTCACGAAAGCGTTGAAACTTAACGCGAAAGCCGAGAGATACCAAGAAAAACGTGATCGCCTCCGGAAGGAGAACAAGTCATACCGCTTGCAGTTGGACAACCTTGCTGGCGTTGCGGCCCAGGCACAAGAGATAGCTGATCGTGTCGAGGCGGTATCTCAGCCCAATGCCAAGCTGGGGGGTGAACTTGCCGTCACTCAGTGTCAACTCGATCAAGTCTCCGCTGATCGCGATACATTACGTGATCAGCTGCAGAAGGCACAAGTTGAGATCGAGCGATTGCGAAAATACCACTCTGGCCTTCAAACTCATTTGGCGGGCCTGTCACTCCAGATGCAGAGCGTCCCAGGTGCCGACATTGCGTTTACAAGTTCCGATAAGGCTACATCGTCTGCCGGCCAAGATGATTCTCCAGGCGGCACGATCAGCCGCGTGGCTTCTTCGCCTAAACGCCGCAGCAACATTCAAGATCTTCATCTCCACCCAAGCGTCCACGTAGTCGGCTGATCATTTCTCTTCAATCAATAAACACTCTTGATCATACCACTTCCAGCTGTTGCCTCGTCACTTTTTCATGTTGCATATAAATCGGTCTTCTGTCGGTTCATCTGCTGTTACTCCATCACCTTAATTCACAATATCCATCGCTATAACACCATTTCCAGTCAATCATCACTTCGTCATCCATTGGGAGCTTCGTCGATCACGATTTCCCTGATCAATCAGCTGATCACACATTAGTGGGACTCTTCATCCACTTGCATTACATCAAACCGATGTCGGTTGATCAACCTTCTCTCAAAGTCCTTGATCAGGGCATCACAGTTCAAGTCCGCCTCGTCTACCCATGACGGCTCGGTATGATCCTTCCAGTAGACTTGATACTCACGCAAAGTCCTTCCATATCTAGTCTTTCGACCAGATAGAACATCAGTGACGCGATCAACTTCAAATTCGTCTGGATCTAGCGTTCTTTCCCAGCTGTCCTCGGGTAGCAAAGCTTCGTCAAAGTCGAACCGCTCTTCAATCCCAGCTGTTAACACTGCGGTAGGGCGATCTGGAAACTCCTTAACCAATTTTAACTTGGATAGGTGCACCACGGGGAACATGCGATAGTCCGTGCCAGCTGTAACCAATCTTGCTGCATGATCACCGATCACCTCATCGACCCTGAAGGGTCCATGCCACATGTGCGCCAAGTTCTTTGCATACCCTTCTTTAACGCGATCAAGGTATAGCCAGACCCTTGATCCAGCCTCGATCTTGTGTGGCGTCACCTGATCGTTGTGCTTTTCAGCTCGATCAGCCATCGCTTGGTGTAATCGAACGTTCACCTGATCACGAGCGAGGCGATAATCTTTCTGCAACTTGTACCTCCATCGGCGATCATCACGGTCCTTGCGTCTAATTCCACCTAATTGCAATGTCGATTCCAGCGATGATCGTGGATCCCACCCATACGCCAAGTAAAAGGGCGTTTCTCCACGAATACGATCAGGGGTTGAATTCAACGCAAAACCAGTCGCTCTGCGTATGCACTCCAATCCTTCTGGCCGACATCTGACACATACATCTTGATGGCCCTCGTAATCGTCTGCACCGTTCTTTCTGCCTTGCCATTTGCCTGCGGACGATACGCCATAGTGGTACTCTGCCGTTGTCCCACGATCTTGTTAAACGCACGAAATACTTCCGACATAAATCCAGGCTCTCGGTCGTGCCTGATCACCTCACTTGCACCAAATCGTCGGAACACGCACTCTTCGTAATTTTCCGCGACTTTCTGCGCTGTGCGAGATAATCCAGCTTTCGCGATCACCATACCCGGGAACAGATCAACCCAAATCAGCAATTCCGTATGCCCACCAGTTGATCGAGGCAGTGACGGTATGTGATCCATGGCAATCACTTGGAACGGGTACTTGGCCTCGATATTCCCCGGCGACATGCCCTTGATCGTAGGCTGGCCCTTCCCCGTTTCGCAATCCACACATTGTCCAGCAAATCTTTGCACGCTGCGGAATAGACCCCGCCAATGGAAGTACCGTCTGATCCGTTGATAGGTACGCCCTATGCCTTGGTGTCCTCCTTCCATACTCACGTGATAGTGGTGGAGGACATCTGCGTGCAAGGTCTCGGGTAGTACCAGCTTAATTGACGATCGGCGATCATCTTGATCATCCTGATCATCCCCGGTTTTCCTTTTAGCCGCATTTCCACAGTAAATCAGTAATCCTTGTTCGTCAACATCATAGTTGTCAGCAATTTTCGCACATTCTTTCACCTCGTCTGCGCTCAATTGGATAATGTCACCGTACAGATAACACCGCAAATCGTGGATCCATTTCTCTTCATCCTGTGCCTTTTTCACCCGTTCCATTCTTATTCCGGCTACTGGTACATCGGTCCATGTTGACGGTCGTGGTTGCCGGTGGTTGCCGGTGGTTACGTGATCGGGTCGTCACTAGCACTTGCGGGGCGGATTGATCTTCTTTCCATGTGATTACTTCCGGTAGACGGTTGAGATCAACTAATCCTTCCAGCTGTTTCTCATCTTCGATCTCAACTCTTGTTTCACCCTGCATAGCCATGGTAGTAATGTGATCTGCACTCCTATTCCACTCTCTCTTAACATGTACCAAATCATGATCACTCCACTCGCGTAGGAGGTTAAATGCACGCTGCTGTAGCACTTGTAATCGCGGAGCTTTGCACTCCATTTCTCCTCGCATTTGCCGGATCACCAAATTAGAGTCCCCACACACGATCACCCTTCCTTTGGGATATCGTGCCAACAAGTCCAGACTTAAAAGCAACCCGTGGTATTCTGCTTCATTCACCGTGATATCCGGTGCATGATCGGCGATCGCGATCATAATCTTCCATTCCGGTAACTTCCACACAATGGCACCAAATGCACCCACACGTCGCTTGACACTTGCCGATCCATCAAAACTGATCACGTAAAGTTCTTCACCTTTTTTAACCGTGGGAGGTGGTACTTCGATCATCTGCCGCGGTTGCTTTTTCGGTGCGATCGCGACCAACGCTTCATCAATTTCGGTGCGAGGGGTGATGCTTGCGGCTAACGCCCCTATCACCTCCTCTTCTCCATGCACACATTTCTTGATCTCGAGGTCCCACTGTGATAGGATCGCAGCCCATCTACCTAATCGTCCGTACAACCCATTAGATATTAGTAACCACTTCAATGTAGATAGACGTGATAAAACGGTGATCGTCTTTCCGACCAGCATCGTGAAATAAGCATCCAAAATTCGTAAAAGCGCCAGAACTTCCTTTTCGACGGGGCTGTAATTCAGCTCACCGCTTTTCAACGTTCGGCTAGCGAATGCGACGGGATGATACACTTGATCGTATTCTTGTACTAGAGCGGCAGATACTGCCCATTTGCTAGCGTAAACCACGATCACCGGCGTCTTGTCCTGGTCAAAGTGTCGCAGGGTTGGAGCTGATGCAATCTTCGCCTTCGGCATGCTGA
The DNA here is from genome assembly GCA_026184515.1 of Peronosclerospora sorghi. Taxonomy (NCBI): domain Eukaryota; phylum Oomycota; class Peronosporomycetes; order Peronosporales; family Peronosporaceae; genus Peronosclerospora; species Peronosclerospora sorghi. The sequence continues at coordinate 31,155,235 of CM047580.1, forward strand.
GTGCCACTTTTGCTCTAATTAGTCGATCGTCTTCGTGATTTGATTCCGCCTCACTATGTGATCGTTTCTTCAACTCTTGATAATCTATCTCCCTCAATTCGTAAAACACGGCGGCATAAATTGCGAAATCTTCAATAAATCGACGATAGTAATTTAGGCTTCCCAAGAACGATTGCATAGCACGTAAGGTGCCAGGGAAAGGCAAATTGATCAGATCGTCCAGGTTCTTTGGATTTGTTTCTAACCCGCGGCAAGAGACGTGATGTCCTAAATAGGGCACTTCGCTTCGCCCCCAGTACGATTTAGCCACACTGATCGACAAATTCCATTGATCGCACTTTTCCAGCAAGTGCCGCACCTTATCCCATAGGGTAGACCAAGTAGGTGCAGGGATTAGTATATCATCGATATATGATCGCCGTTGCAGAACAGACGGTCCCGGCGTTTGGTCGGGTTCTCCTGCTGTAAATACGTCAGCTGATTCATCTGCACCGTCTTTGACCCTAAGATATCCATATAGTGCATTGTCGATCAACCGCTGATAAATTTTCGGAGCATTCTTGAGGCCAAAGGGCATCCTATTCCACTCAAAAAATCCAAATGGAGTGACAAACGCCGAAATTTGACGTGCTCGATCGGTCATAGAGACGACCCAGAAACCACTCGCCATATCCAAAGAGCAAAACCACAACGCTTTATCCAAATCTTCGAGTAGATCGGTGATCAGGGGCATTGGGAACACCATCAAACGCGTGAGTTGATTCACCGCGCGATAATCGATGCATAGACGTATATCGACCCCATTCTTTTTCACGATGATCACTATAGGCGATTCCCAGGGTGACGTTGACGGCTGAATGATCTTAGTTGCCAGAAACCCCTTGATCATGGCCGACAACTTCTCGCGAAATTGTGAGGCCACTTTCCGGCACTTTTGGGAGATCGGGCGCGCGTTACCCACATCGATATCACAAACAACTCCTCGTGCAGCGGGGGGTAGCGCGTTTCCCTTCCCGATCAACAGATGTTTTTTCGCCCAAATTATTTCGCGAAGTTGATCTATCTCCTCCACTGTGTTGACTGTGGGATCTCCGACTAGCAAATCATCTTTGGTTACTTCTTCGGTGCTTGCAGACACTTCGGGTAACGTAGCAAGATGCTTCTCCAATTCTTCCACATACAAATCTCCACCTTCGTGATAACAAACCTGATCGTCAATAGGTGTCACGTCGAATTCGCTGGGGCTAACTGAGACAGGGTGATTACACGCATCTTGAGTAGGTGTATCGCTTGAAACAGGCTGTTCAACTCCATGATTGAGGGTCTGACCTTTCACTTCCGGCCCCTGATCGCACCGCTCTTGCACCCCTTGAACCTTTTGCGCCCCTTCGGTTACCAACGCTACAGATGCGACGATCGTGTCCGTGGGACGTACTAAGATACTTCGAGGAGTTGGATACTCCTTCTTCTCGACTAATGGACCCTGATCGACACTTTCTTGATCGTCAGATACCAGATCGGTGGAGGCTTGATATGCCAGATTTTGCCACTCTTTGTAACGGTTGGACCCGATCCAAACAAATCCGGGGCGGCGGGGCACATCATCTTTGTTCATCCAAATACCTAAAATAGTCTCTTCTTGAACAATGATGGGGTGATCGACGATGTTCGTAACACGTAAATACCTCAAATTGCCCACGCCCCTAGTGATAGTGGGGACCCAATATCTTCCACGAGTAATCCACAACTTGCGAGATCGCTGATCGTAAATTCGTACTTCGGCTGATCGACCTACTGGGATCTGTTCATACTGATCGAACTTCATATAATTACCGCTCGACCCATACAACTGTCGACGTCCCTCCAGTGGGATGATCACTTCGTCAGGTAAACTTAGTGCTCCATGAGCAATATCTAATCGAACACCAGCTGGTATCATGAAATCCATACCCAATATGGCATCTTGACCAACAAGTTTGCCCACCCATGCCTGGAAATAATAAACCAATGAGCCCGCTAGCGTGATCTTGATTTTTGCATGTCCTTCTGTTTGGTATGCACTTTCTCCAATGCCGACACATTCTTGTGTTTGACTCGTGTCAATCCAACAACCCACCTTACGAGCAAAGGTTGAGTCGATGATCGACACTTCGGCACCAGAATCAAATAATATCATAGCTCGCTCGTTATTGATTTTTCCACTCGCCTTGGCTTGCTTGAACCATTTCTTTGGCGAGTGATATTTCCAATATACACGTGATTCGCCTGGAAGAAATTCGACTTCCATGATCACAGGTGATCGAGAAAACTCATCAATATGGAAATTAGCCAAACGTGGTAAATCAAGCTGATCGCGTTTTTCCTTATCTCTTGTTGCTACTCGATCAGCCCTCTTCTTATCCACAAATGCAAAAATACACAAACTAGAACGCTCGTCTCGTACCAGATTCCAACCTGGCAAGCGTCCTAGTTTAGCAAATCTTCGGCTTCCTTGGGCAACAGTCCTGCATGCTTGGTAGGGTTATACCACTGGCGGATGCGGCTGTAAAATTCTTCCATAGGGCACTTCCCCGCATCGTGAATCTCGCCGCATGCTCGGCAGACGTACAGGCATTGATCGGTGGGGTGTCCTTTCTTGCCACACTTCAGGCAAGTCAAGCGCTTCCAGCAACGTAAGTTGTCGTGTATGATAGATCCACAATGACTGCACTACTTTATCGCCCCTTGATCGATTGCGTTGGAGTCGCTTCGTTTGCCTGATCGTGACTCGCCAGGCTGATCGTGCGCCCCTGGTTGATCGCGCATAGTAGCAATCATATAGCGGCACTGATCGCCATCACTTCCACTATCATCAGCACTTGATTCTTCGCTCCCAGACGTTACCTTGATCGCACGTACGCCCCTAGGCTTTCGCGTCGCGGCCGGTGCTCGATCGTCGCCGGATTTTGGGCGGAATCTGCTGGTGCCTACTGCCGCTGTTGGCTGATACCACTTGTTGCGTGCGTATGGCCTCAACGTTTCTTCCAAGTCCGAAGCACGATCCAAGCGTAGGAGAGCCAGCTGATCGGCGAGTTCGCGATTGGCCAGAGTGTCCAGAAAATGTTGGACATGTTCGCGCAGATTTTCGGGCGGTCCATCCCGGATCGGTAACTTAGCTCGCAGTCCCGCCACATTCAGTCGGTGCAAATATTCGATAGGACTTTCGTCTGATCGCTGCTTCATATAATAATACTGGCGGGATACCGATTGACCAGTTCCACAGTATTCTACTTCGAATTCATCCACGAGACTTTCCAACTTGATCGGGTGGTTCTACTCAACTGTCGATGCCAGTTGCGCGCTGGTCCCTTCAGTAAATCGCCCAGGATTAGACACTTTTCAGGATCAGAAGATTGATCGCGCATAAATGCTGACTTGAGACGACTGATCCAGTTCCTCGCTTGATCTTCATCTCCTTCTTTTCCCGAAAATTCTTTCAAATCGCTGATCGCATACATCCGAATTCTGGCAATTAGCTGCTGATCAGGTGTACCAGTATACGCGGATGCCACTGTGGCTCGCCGTGGCAGTGTGATCGGTTCATCAGGGTCGACGTAGTCAATTTGAGACCGTTGATCGTGAAACGAGTGCACGGATTCCATATCCACATCTTTTACCGTCGTCGACCTATCTGGTTTCGACTGCTGACCACGCAACGAGTGTACGGACTCCATATCGACATCCTTGATCGACGCAGCTCTTCCTTGATTTGGCTGGCAGATTTTGGCGCCAACGACTCCAGGTGCCCACTTACTGCTCTCTTCAGCTAGAAACTTCTTCATGGCTTTGTCAAAAAACATCTGCCACTGTGGCCCTTGATCGTTTTCTGTCTTGATCGACTGAGGTTCCGTCTTGACAACCGGCAATTTGGAGTTGTCCTTTTGGCAAACTTCCATTCTGGTTATCTTGGGATCCATACTCCCAGCGCTACTTGACTCAATTCCCTGATCGTCACCCTCTGAAGGGGCAGATTCGTAGCACGATGACCCCGAATGTCCCGCTACGTTGATTGACGGACTTGCCTCAATCTTCAACGGGGATTGTGGTGGTGAACTGGGGACGATGGCGATGACGATGGGTATCAACAGGGAATACAACAGCTGGGTGGCCTCTGCCAGATCTTTGGAGTCCTGATCGAATACTTCCTCGGCATCGTAGGCGCCTGTTATCAGACCAGCCTGCTTGATCAGGCGTATTAGCCTTAGCACAATCGTTAGCTTATCTTTTCCCTTCGTGATTGGCTGGTTGACCGGTCTACTCAGCTTCCCGCTGATCGTGACCCCGAGCAGGCTCATGATCGAGTTCGTCATCAGGTAATCTTCCAGGTGCTCTCGGTAATCTTTTGGTAAAACGTCTTTACCAGATCGGCTTCCGTTGGCGGCGTACTTGATCGGCTTTCGTCGCTCTCCGACCCAAGCGCTTTGATCAACATCTTCGGTTGGTCGGTCTTGTAATACTTCTCCATCGGATCCCAATCTGGATCATCATATACACGTATTTTTGGCGTATAATAACGCAAGTTATGATCCGCATGGGCTGCCGAAGGAGCCTCGGGAGGTGGTTGAGGCTTCTCCTCCTTTACGTCATCTGGATTCCTCCCCAGGTCCTGATGATCGGCATTTCCTTTCTTCTTCAGGCATGACGACGGCGAACTGCCTTCCGTCGTCACAACCACCTCCTCCTTTTCCACCTTGATTTTCACCTCTGCTTCAGCTTCCGTTTTCACTTTCACCTCCGCGCTATCTTGCAAAGAATCGCGGTGATATCCCGCGTCGCCCAAAGATCCGGGCACGCGCACCATTGTGGTGGAGCGGCTGATCGAAGTTTTTGAGACTTGATCAGGCGGTACCACGGCGCCCAGACTGCCGAAAAACGAAGGGGGTCCTCCGGATGTCTTCGACTGCTTGTGTTCTTGCTCAACTTGTGTACCCGACGGCTAGGCGTGGGTCGCTCCTCAGGTGGCGGGGACAGCTCACAGCAAATTCTTGGTGCAAGATTTAATTAACTAACTTGTGACGATATAACCGATGCGATCAGGCGTGATCACGTGCGATCAGGTGCTTAAACCACGTCAATTAACCGCGATCAGGCTTGATCAAGTTCGGGCTGATGCTAATAACCGACGATCAGCAATATTCCGTCTTGATCGCAAGTGCGATCAGGCGGCAGTCCGATGCGATCAGGCGCTGAAACGATGTTGATCAGTGGTAATCAGGCTTGATCAGGCTGGTGCTGATGCTAATAGCCGTGGTTCAGTTGTATTCGGTCTTGATCGCGAATGCGATCAGGCGTCTTGATCGCAAGTGACGATCAGGTACTGAAACGAAGCCAATCGGTCGTGATCAGGCGCGATCAGGCTTTGGCTGACGTTAATAACCGTCGATCAACGATATTCTGTCTTGATCGCAGATGCGATCAGGTACTGAAAGGCTCGATCAGGGGCTAAAAACTGCTGCCCAGTCGTAATATACCTTGATCAGACTTGATCAAGCACCGGAAGTTGTTCAAGTAGCAGTTGGCGCGATTTGCGATCAGCGATCACGATCACGATCACGATTCGCAAAAGTGTCGATCAGGTGTTGATCGGTAGGGGGGGTACTTGATCAGGCAGCGGAAGTCTTCACTGCCTGATCGCGGAGCCTCTAAGCCGTCAAACAGCTAAGGAACGCCCAAATCAATGCGCTCCCAGCCTAGACTATATGAGGAATGGGTATTTATATTAAAATCCACCTAGAGTTCCCGTGGGGCGCTTAAAGCAGCCGAACTCTAGGGGCCAAACGTTAATTTCACGGGGAAGAGGTGAGAGCACTGCTCGATCACGTTCCCAAAACCAAAAACCTTTAAACGAAGAACCGCAGACACTGCGGGCGGAGTTGCGGGGTGAGTTCTCACACTCTACGCCAACCGATGGGACAAAACGCACTTAGTGCTCCCGCCCGGGACGTAGAGGTTTCAATAAGGTGGGGGCGCAAAGGTGCCTTCCCTAAAAACGATCAGCGCGATCGTACGCAAAAGGAGAACTATATTAGCAATTAAAACCCTTAGATCTACCCTGTTCCTCTTTCAACCAATCCGCATCGTCCATTCGGAACGCCTTCCGTCCATCAGTCGACCTGATTTTTCCGCTTGTTCCTTGTTTGTTCGCTGGTGTTCGCCGCGTACCTGTAAGTAATCAGCACATCTTCAGTGTCCCTTCTATATCCTGTCTATGTACACCACGGTGGTACGTACTACTGTACCCACCGTGGTACACATGGCGGTACCTAATTATGTACATACTGTATCCACTATCTGCGTCCACTATCAGGCCCCTAAGTTAGGTCCTAGTATTAGTCATAATATTAGGCCCCCTATGGGCTTAATAAAATGTCCAACATTAGGCCCTATTTTAGCCTAATTAAAAAGTCCGCTTTACGACACCTGTTTAAGTACCCCTCCACTATCACCACAAGATCATCGATCTGCAACTGCGCTCTGTGATCAACAACTCGCAGATCGCGCCAACTTGTACAAAATCGACTACATTGATCACCGACTCTGATCATCCCCTGATCAAAGGCCGGCGGTCCTGATCATCGACTTTTAGTGCCTGATCAAGCCTGGTCACTGCTGATCAACGACTTTTAGCGCCTGTTCAAGCCTGATCAATCCTGATCACTGCTGATCAACGACTTTTAGCACCTGATAGAGCCTGATCAAGCCTGATCACTGCTGATCAAACCTGATGACACCTGATTCAAGCTTGATTGTACCTGATTACGCCTGATCAGCACATAGGTCGTTTCGTTACAAGTTTCCCCAATCTTGCATCAAGGAATTGTCGTGTTTACATCCCCGCCACCTGGAGAGCGACCCACGCCCAAGCCGTCGGGTACACAAGGTGAGCAGGAACACAAGCAGTCAAGAGACAAATGGAGGACCCCCTTCGTTAGTCGGCAGTCCGGGCGCCGTGGTAACGCCTGATCAAGCTTCAAAAACTTTGATCAGCCGCTCCACCACAGTAGTTTTAAGTCTTTGAGATGGTCGGCCATTTTCTCAAGAGTGTCACTTTCTTTTATTGTCCTCGCCAAATTGGGCGCGATTCTTTGGTATTGATCATTGATGACCACCGGGATGACGCAGGGGATGCTATACCATCTTGCTGCGCTATCTCTACTGTGCCACCCCCACGCGGTCAGTTTAGACAAATGGCTCGGTCAGTTTAGACGGCTCACACAAACTGATGTGAAAGCATTAGTATTGTTGCAAATCCGTATATTCACGAAGTTCATCTGCTCGTGATAATATTGTCAGGCTACCAACACTCCATGACCAAAGTACTTGAACTTCTTAGGCTTAGACGAGGGATTTCATATTGTTCCGAGTGCCACTGTCCAGCTGTTGAAACCAGTTGCGCGCACGTCCTCTTAGCAGGTCGCACATTATTAAGCATCATTCCTGATCAGGAACTTGATCACGTGAGGTGAGCGCGGTGAGCTCGTGAGCGCGTGTGAGCTAGTGAGCGCGTGTGACCACGGGTCGCGTGATTCGAATAGTAGTAGAAAATGTTAAGGTCAAACTAGACTACGATTCAACAGTTAAAAAAAGGAAACCTCGCTTAAGTAGCCTGTATATGTATGCCACGTTCACTTTCTAGTAGACAATGTGGATTGTCAATTCCATCCGCCGAAATGCTGCTCGTCCATTTTTCCACTGCAGCCAGCAAAGCCGTTTAGTGAGCGCGCGTCGTACACCATCCGAGGATACATTTAATGCATTAAAAGTACTATTGGGAGATCGTCTGTCAACTTCTTCGTCTGTATTGGAAGTGCGGGTTTTGTCCTCGTCTTTTGCCATTTTCGCGGATTTAACTAATCATATAATGCTTGCTACAGCAACACGGTACGGATGAGTCTTATCACGCTGTGACTCCTCCTGATGCCGTTGCTTTCGTGCAATCGACGGACGAAGTTGCTGAAGTCGTGAAGATCTGTGCAGCGGGTGACACGCCTGTCATTCCATTTGGTGTGGGTTCCTCTCTTGAGGGACATGTATCCGCTGTTGATGGTGGTATTTCGATCGATCTAACAGGGATGAACAACATTATAAGCGTTGAGCCAGAGAATATGAGCTGCAAGGTACAAGCGGGTGTCACACGAGAGCAACTTAATAGGGATCTGCGAGCTACTGGCTTGATGTTTCCGGTAGATCCTGGTGCTAATGCGACCATCGGTGGCATGATTTCAACCAATGCGTCAGGCACAACCACAGTGCGTTACGGCAACATGAAGACAAACGTTATGTCTCTCACTGTCGTCATGGCTGACGGACGTATTATCAAGACAGGATCTAAGGCACGCAAGTCTTCTGCTGGCTACGATCTCACCCGCTTGTTTATAGGATCAGAAGGGACACTTGCTATCGTCACTGAAGCTGAGTTGCGTTTGTTTGGAATTCCAGAGATTGAAAAGACGATGATATGCCAGTTTGACTCGATTCGAAGTGCTGTCGACATGTGCGCAAGTGTCATGCAGATGGGCATCCCTGTGGCTCGGATGGAGCTGATGGATGAGAATGCTGTCGAAGCTATAAACAAGTACTCGAAGTTGAAGACCCCTGTGCGGCCGTCGCTCATTATTGAACACCACGGCTCGCCCGGTGAGGTTGAAGAACAGAGCGCTACTGTAATTGAAATTGCCAATGATTTTGAGGCGAAGGGCATTGAGCTGGCGACAACACTGGAGGAGCGCAAAAAGCTTTGGAGTGGCCGTCACGCTGCGTGGTATGCTACATTAAGTCAAATTCCTGGTAGTCGTGGTTTGTCCACCGATGTGGCCGTGCCGTTCGCCAAGTTGACAGACGTGATTGTCGAGACACAGGCAGATTTAAAAACGTCTGGACTATTTGGTGCAATCGTCGGACACGTGGGTGACGGCAATTTCCACGTCATGCTTCCATTTCTACAGGAGGATGCAAATCTATTGAAACGAGTGCGCGATTTTTCGGATCGCCTGGTGAACCGAGCGATCAACTGTGGGGGCACCTGCACCGGTGAACATGGCATCGGTAACGGCAAGATGAAGTATCTTTTGAAAGAGCATGGCGACAGTGTGGAGGTAATGCACATGATAAAGAGAGCACTCGACCCGAAGACTATCATGAACCCGGGCAAGATTTTTTATACTGGAACGAAGCATTAAGTAGCTGAAAAAACACGTAGGGCCTCTGACGTACTTAGTAAATAAACGTCGTTACTCAGAAATTGTCAAGTATCCTTCAAATTGCTCTCGTCATTGTATAGTGGGGACAATTTTTAGTGGGGCAATGTTATTTCCACACCGCTAAGTTACTATTTCCACACGCTTATAAAGACTGTCAATCGAATCATGGCTGGAGCTCCGCCTGAGCTCGAAGAATCGCCTGCCCAGTACCTGACCCGGTTCTGGCGTGCCAATGCATCCGCTTTCATGCGCTGGTTTCTAGCACTTCCCTACGCTGGACAGGTCTCGCTGCTCCGCACTGCTTCTCCCGATATTCCCGTGTCTTATGATCCTAAGGAGAGTCATCCCCAGGCCATACAGTTGCTTACGCCTGAACTGACGCTAAAGGCTTTACTGGAGGAAAATGGCAAAGTATTACTCCGATTAATGAACGCGCGCGCTACCAAGGCAGACCAATGTAGTCGTCAAGACCTGCTGTACTTAACGTCGCTACGTTCAAACGGTACCATGCCCACGTTCTCTGGTGATACGTTCAAGCACGTATCACTAGCGTTCATCGATCTTGCAGACCCGGAGCATAACGTTCAGTCCTTGCTACCCTCAGCATCGCCAGAGATTGTGCGGGCGAAGAAAGCCTTAATCAAACAGGGTCAGCTCATGGAAGCAGACGTCTGGCTCACGCTACAGATGCGGCAGCAGGTCATCCTCACATTCCTGACTAATATAGCGCACTCGTTTGAAACAATGTTTCTGAAGCAAGGGATAGTAGGCGAAGTCAGTGTGGCAAAATTTGGTTGTCGATACTGTGGGTCGTCAACGCGTCGGGCGGCCGAAGGGGATTCAAAGTCTTTATTGCGCTGTGAGTGTGAGGCGACGTTTTATTGCTGCAAAGAACATCAAATAGAGGACTGGACAAACCATAAGCGGATTTGCAAGACGATTCGGAAGGAAAAGCTTGCTACAGAAGAAACTTCAGTGACGCGAGAGGCGCAATAAGAATGCCGGAAGTGCAATTTCTGTAACAAATATAGCAAGCCGTGATGTCGTCGAAGTTTTTGGGGCACATACGTGTATAAAATGCTTGCATTGTGGGTTTAAGATTTGCGGCGACCCCAAGGATAATGAGTACATTGTAGCTTCAACCTCGAGTTTTACTTGTTACTTCAGGGCTCAAGGTGCGGAAATAGTAGATTTGGGGTGTCGAAGTAGTAAATTTGGGGTGTGGCAATAACATTGCCCTTTTTATTGTCCCCAATATAATATTGCGATGGATGAGTTGCGGACATTGCTACGAGACGCTGAGGATGCTCAGCATCAGACGTTGCAGGCAGCTACCAATGACTTACAACATATTCCTCGCTTGGAGGATCCAGTGCTGCTGCTGTTAGATGTGCTGTGTCAGCTGGAAACAAAAGAGTCACGACAAGAAGCTCTTCAAGTGGTGCGTCGCCTATTAGCCCTCTGTTCTGAGCACATTTACGCCTTTGAAGAGTCATGTGAAGATGCTACCAAGTCTCCAAAGATTTCTTCGAGAAATATTATTGTACTGAAGACATTGATCGATACGATCAAGACGTTAAGCAGCCGAGATAACGGGGATGACGAGTCAGTACAGACTCTTATCGATATCACACAAGAAATGTGCGCGCAGTCAATGAACGCAGTTTACATGGCAACTTTATTTAATTTTATGCGCCTTAGCCAGTCGCCAGCTCGTCGTTTAGTTTTGCAAATGCAGAAGCGTTTAGTGGAGATGGATCCTTTACCACGTGCAGTCTTTAGTACGAAAGGGTCGACTGCAGGTCTCCTTGTACCGTCAGACGAACAATTATTTACTAAGAAAGGTTATAGCTGCAGTTTTGGCATCCGCTTGGATGCAAACGCAATAGACGCAGCACTTTATAGCTTTTGTGGACAAAATGGACAGGGGGTGTCAGCAAGTTTGCGAAATAATATCTTAATTCTTAAGATGGTGGCGAGACAAGGATGTGTTCAGCAGGTGGAAGTGCCGTTCTCGAATTATGTAACTACAATGAAGAAAGAATGGGTGCATTTATGCATTGTGCACGCCAAAAAGATGGTTTTTAAGGATAAAGTGACGGTATATGTAAATGGTATCAACGTCTTTGATGGAAATCTAGGGTATCCGGATCCACTAACGATGTTAGGTGGAAAGTTTTCCATTGGACTTGAACGTCTCGTGGATGGACTAAATGGAAAGTTGTGGAGGCCTACCCTTTTTGGCGTTGCATTGTCCGCAGCAGAAGTACAAACACTGCATTGGCGAACCCATTGGAAGAATGATCTATACGCCGTTGCGGCAGGGCAGCCCGACGAGTCGAAAATGTGTTTTTGCTATGATGCACGGAGCTGTGACTTAAAGAAACGCATTTGCTACGATGTGAGTGGAAAGGACAATCATGGCTCGCTGGAGCCTGGTACAAGCGTCAGTGTGACTCAGAGTTTTGCCCATGCTCTGGAGTCTTTTGGAGGATGTGCATGTTTCCTCTTACCTTTACTTGATCGAATACCAGAAGCGGCAGATTTTCATCCAGTGCATGAGTTTGAAACGATGGAAATTGCTGATCTTTTTGCTTTCGTTGGCGCCGGGCTAAGTAGTAGCAGTGCTTGTTGCTCGCACTTTGTTCGATTAGAGGGTGTGAACATAGTTGGGTATATTCTGCAATCAATTTCACCGAGTGACTTATCATTGTCTGTGTTGAAAGGTCTGGTTTCAATAGTAGAAGCAGTTATCAACTTCTTGGAAAGCGATGACAGAATCATCGAGTATATCAATTGCTTACTCTTTCTAAACACGAATTGGTTCTATTCGCCGTTCGAGACTCAAGTCAAGCTACTAGGTGAAGTTCTGCCTACATTTTTGCAAATTCTTCAAGCAGCGACTTTACGAGAACGCAATTGTTTAGTTGGAACAAGGCCATCCTCTAGCAGTCGTGGAAAACTTGTGTTCTCACGAGCTCCGTCACTGTCTGAGTCGTGGTCTATAAACAATCAGGTGGACGTGAGCTTTTTCTGTTGGTTGCTCTCACACGTTTATGTGGTGCAGGCTTCGTCCGAGAAAGACAAATTTGCGACTGTCCAAATGAGCTCGCAGCAGTTCGCTCAATTGCATGAGCTTCTTCTTCAAAAGTTGATTGATCCCTTACTTTTCCCCTCGGTCCAGGATGCTGCGACTGATCAATGGCGGCAGCTGATGGGTTTCTTGTTTCAACAGTGCGAAATACGCTCAACAAAAGGCTCTTGTGATCGAGACAGTAGATCTATCGAGAAATTAATACAATACGTTACAAAGAACATAGCATTAGCAGAGCCTTGCAAAGCTACAGCTGATTTGCTCGCCCGTCAGCTGCAAGTTACGACAAATATTCAGAATCTTTCGAAAGGGTCGGTGCGTCTCTTCTGGACATTAATGTCATCAGCCAACTATAATGTACGTTTGGCTGCGCTTCAGCTGTTTGAGATGTACACAACTACAGAAAATGTAGTATTAAACAAAAGTGATATGCTCATGCTATACTGGTCATTTCAAGGGCATCCTCTCACTGATGATCTTGCGGATCTTCTGCTGGATATCGTGATCGGTCGAAAGCCTTTATCGCAAGGAAATGAAAAGGAATCTGCCGACGTCCGTATGGGAAATTTTGCACGAATGAGCTTCATTCCGATCGTTTTGCTGGGCTTGATTCACAATGCCAACTTGAAAGTCCAAGCTAGTATCCTTGCTGAAATTCGAGTTCAGATGGCTTCACCAACCATGGGAGAGAATGTAAAAGAAGTCGTTCGATCGTGGCCGTCCTTGTTAAGTCGGTTGCGATCTCTAGCGCTTGAAGCTGTGGCTGTAAGCTCTTCCATTGAAAAGCAACGAGAAGCAAGTTTCGTCAATTCCGAAACGCTCAACAAGGCATCTAGTATTTTGAGTGATAATTTGGTTTCTTCATCTGAGAAAGTTGAAGTATTGCAAGCGATTGCAGACTACCGAGAGGTATGTGGTTGTGATTTTGCGCTCAGTCTTTTGCAAGGCCGTAATCAAAGCGAGGCCGTTACCAGAGCCATTACTACTATGGTCATAGAGCATTTTCCACACCGTTCGCCTGAACTCATCTGCATACTTGTCAATCACATGATCATCGATACTATTGTCTACTGCATTCTTCACGTCCGAAATGGATGGATGCATTTCTTGGAATTTTATTTCTACCACTGCCAATTTCCACGCGATCTAGTCAGTCTGACGGCAGTAATATGTGAACAAGTGATAGAGCAAACAAGTCCAACATCCTCAAAGGTGCAGATTGGAATCGTTTGGGAAAACGTTTGTCAAGTTGCTGCTGTTATTTCGCAGAGCTCGCTGGTGGCTACAAAAATGGTAGAAGATTTAAAGCTCAATGATGTGATTCTATCACCGAGCCAACAAACGATTCTAACTCGTAGCGCATGTAAACTTTGGCAATTTGTTCTACCCCATTGGGACAGAATGAATTGGGATGCCATGGCAGCTACTCTACTTGAAACGTCTGATTACGGATCAGATGTTACCTCTGAAGAAACGTACATTTTTACGCACCTTGTAGCGAATTGTACAAGAGCAGTATTCTTGGCTTTACAAACCACCATTCAGGACGTCAAGGAGTCTCAAAGCAGCAGCAAAAATGATGACAAACTCGCTCAGAAGTTCCACGACATACTGAAACTCTCAGCGCTCATTGATACCCTGCAATTCGGATTAGAGAATTCAGAAAAGGCGACCGTTCACATGTATACGCTGGATTCGTGCTTAACATTTCTGGAAGCTTCACTGGAAACAAATGACATCGAATGTGTTGAGTTGCTCGTTAAGGTCATCGTGGCACTTGCAAACACGGCAGAAAGCTTCTATGATTTCAGTTCCAGACCGGCTCTTCTTAAAACATTGCAAATCATGTCGTCAACGGACCTTAGTTTTTTCAAGGAGCTTTCGCAATTTCGTGAGCTTGTAATGCTGTGGATATACTGCCGCCAAAATCACCATGCTTGCTGTGATTCGGAGCTTTTCAATACTGTTTCTCATCAACTTCATGCCGAATTCATTGCCAATTGGATATACGTCATGAAGCACAATACCTTGGATTTCAATCCTTATCTCGTTCAACAGGATGCCAGTTCACAGGCAGAATTGCTCGGAGCCGAAATTCAACAGTGTGAAGATTTGTGGAACGATATCGTCGATGTGAGTGAGGCTCCTGATGTTGGTCGGGTTCGCGAGCAAGAAATACTGGACGAGTCGCGGATTGTTGAAGTAAAACGTAGTGCAGCAAAGCTTGCGACTAGTGTGCGCAAGTTACTAGCTCGCTCTAGTCATGATGAACCTGATTCATCACCGGTGTTCAGAGAAGATGGAACGGCCGAGAATCAAGTAAAGAGCAGGAAGCCTACTGATGGGAGGGTGTGGAAAATTGACACGAGAGAGAACAATCTCCGCATGCGTCTTCGTATGAAAAGAGTGAGTCAGGATGCTCGTGCGCGAAACCTGAGCTACGAGTATCGTACGTCCTCTCTTTCGGATACGGAAAGCAAGAGCGGCAACCAGCTGTGTCGACAGTTTCGTGTGCCAACAGAGAACAACTTGGTCGATTTGGAGCACAGCTGGCGAAGCGATGGTGGATCGGACTACAGCGACTTTCTTGCGGACACTCAAATGCGGTCGGTAATCATTCAATCATTATCAAATCCAGAAGCACACGAAACCGCGGATGGAAAAGGTTCCGATGACGACGAATTTGAGGAAATTGATGATCCGTTTCAACGCAAACGTAGGTGGGAGCAAAATTCCACCGAACATGACGGGGATGCACACAGTCACTTGAAAAATTCATCATCTGGCCATGTCCAAGCCATCTCGTCAGCTCAAGATTGTGCTGATAGGACTGAAATCGCTGTGAGGAAAGAGGGAGCGATGGTTACCTCTGAGTCATCATTCGTACGATCACCGATGGCGTCGCCACCTCGAAGTGGATTCTCTCTAGGCGCGTCTGTATTGACTGTTGTTGGTGGAATGGCTGACTTTTTCCAAAAATCCGTACAAGATGCTAAGGACGCTCTTGAGTCCAACATCGATAGCCTTTATACGACAAAGGATGCAATATCTGAAGACAGTCAAGCCTTGATGCAAGGGATGTCATTTTACACACCAAGGAATTACGTATTGCCGGTGGAGAGCGTTAGAAGCGACAATTGCACCGAAGAACCCACCTGTAACTTGATGAAGGAGCGTAAACATGGTACGGAGAAGTCAGAATCTGTATCGGAGTCATCGTTGCCGTCTCCTACTACTCGACTTTCAAGAGAGGGTGAAGATGCTCCAACTAAGTTTGACTTGCAGCTTGATGCTCAACTGATGCGACACATGCACGTTGTACAAGGCAAACTCATCGTAACTCGCTCTTCCGTTCACTTCGTGGCTGAACGTGTAGTTGACGAAAGTGAGGCTGCGCTTGTCGAGAAAAAATCAGGGATACCAGTTGACCAAGCCTGGCCATTTCTTTTGAAGCGGCGGCGGTGGAAAATTGATGACATTGCAAGCCTCTACCGGCGGCGATATTTTCTAAAACCAACGGCGCTAGAACTTTTTATCTTTTCTACGCGAAAGAATTACTTTTTTAATTTGACTTCGGGGAACGTGGTCTTGTTTTACAAGACACTCATGGCACGCAAACCACTTTTGCTAAAACGAGATCCCAATGTTCGAAGACTGCGTCATCCAAGCACTTTGTTTTGCAATTCTCAATGCACGATCCGGTGGATTCAGCATGAGATTTCAACTTTTGAATATCTCATGTGGTTGAACACTATCGCTGGTCGAACTTACAATGATCTCACCCAGTATCCAGTATTTCCGTGGATACTCGCGGATTATGAGTCAACTACACTGGATCTCGGTCGACGCGCGGCCTATAGGGACCTGACCAAACCAATGGGAGCTTTAGAACCCACACGTTTAAAGTTCTACGTGGATCGTTACAATACGTTTGAAGATACGGACATTCCCAAGTTTATGTAAGATTGCAGACTTGACAATCTTTTTCGTATGACTAATGTGTAGACTGGTATGTTGAGCGCAGGTATGGAACTCATTACTCCAATATTGGTGCAGTACTTTACTATCTTATCCGCTTGGAGCCCTTCACGTCATATGCACAGAGCCTCCAGGGAGGCAAATTTGATCACTCGGACCGCTTGTTTCACTCGATAGCAGAAACGTGGCATCATTGTCTAACGGACTATAGTGACTTGAAAGAGCTGACTCCAGAGTGGTTCTATCTTCCTGATTTCTTAGTGAACCGCAATGGACTAGAGCTTGGCACGCGACAAAATGGCACAACTGTCAACGACGTTGTCCTTCCTCCTTGGGCACGATCCCCCGAAGACTTTGTGATGAAGAATTTTGTGGTACGTGCGTCGAGTGTGTAGTATATTGCAGTCATTTTATTGACGTGGTGTCATTGATCTCAGGCTCTGGAAAGTGAGTATGTGTCGGCCAATATTCATCACTGGATTGACTTGATCTTTGGCTGCAAGCAACGTGGAACAGCGGCTGTGGAGGCTAATAATGTGTTCTTCTACCTCACATATGAAGGCATGGTTGACATTGACTCCATTACAGATCCGATAGTCAAGTCCTCGATGCAGTCTCAAATTGCACATTTCGGGCAAACCCCTACCCAAGTGCTTCGTGAACCTCATCCTCAGCGGTGCCCTCTTGAAAGTGTCATGGTGGCACGAAACCCGGCAACGCCGCTTTTATCTTTTGTGGATGATACCCACGCCTTGGTACACGTTCCCCATGAGGCTCCGATTGGGTTGATTAGCATCCTTTCTAGCACTTCGCAACTTGTTTGCTTGGACCGAAACGGCATGTTTTCTTCTCATCGATTTGGACGGAGAGTCTCAAGACCGCGGCAAGACAATCACATGGTGAACACGTCCAAGGGAACATCGACATGTAGTGAGAGTTTTAGTCGGGATCAAGCTAATCAAGTTCTTTTCGAAGTTGAAGATCACAAAAGCCGAAAGGTGTTTGGTGACGAGCGCTTGTTAACGACTCAGTCCCGACTTTCCAGCATAATGACATTGCTTGATTCAGGCATGACTCTATGTACCGTAGGTCATCATGACTTCTCCGCTCGTTTCTACTCTACAACGGATGGGACACTACGGTATCGACTTCAACAGCACCAATCTGTTGTAACCAGTGTGAGTACGACAAACATGGGCACTTTACTAGCTCTTGGTTGTGCTGATGGCACTATCTCGGTGTGGAAAGTGGCAAGCATGAACGCGACCTTGTTACCCTCACTCACCATCTTCCGAGGGGCGAAAGCACGCTCGAAACTTGTCCATGCCAACGACTACTCTGCTGATCAAGTACTACTGGGTCACAACGCTCAGATCAATTGTGTCAGTCTATCTGATGAATTGGGAATCTGCGTTAGTGGATCAGCGTCCAACGAGTGCTTAGTACACAACTTGGAAGACGGGTCGATTTTCCATTCCTACAACGTGCCTGGCCACCTCGAACCTGGAATACTGTTACTCGCTTTATCAAGTGTGGGTCATGTGGTGCTTCAGTCGATGGGCACGGGTTCTCCTATGCTCTATTCGTTTCACATGAACGGCTCCTTGCTTGCTCAAGTGTCGTTGGGTAGTCATTCCATGACATCTCTGAGCATATGCGCACGGTACGCTAAAGTTCTTGTAAGCAATTACGAACAAGCACTTGTCATGTCTGCGCACTCGCTTGATGACCGACGCGTGTTGCTTGATCATGCCATGTACGGTGACATTTCAGCTCAAAGTCTGACACCTGATGAAACCCATGCGGTATTTGGAGTCGGCACTGGCAAAATTGTTGCTGTTCCGTTATTCGCATTCCAAACGCGGTCATACCAGACTGAAATGTAACGTGTGATGGAGCATTATCAAAACTATACTATATGGAATCTAAATTGCGTGCCCATGCGCCGACTTATCCTTCCATCTCGACGTCGTGCTGTCCTACTGTCTCTGTGACATTTTCCTCACTTTCGCTCTCTTCATCAAGCTCGTGAGGTCGGTTAGCAATTGCATCCTTAAGTTCGGCAATGGTTTCAACTACGCTCTCGAGCTGATCTTGCAAATCAAAGTCATGGCGAAGCTCTTTTTTGAGTTTATTGAGCATCTCGTGGCACTTTTCGAAAAACTCGAGTGCATTGGACAAATCATCCATGGCGCGATAGCACGTGCCAACAAGGAACCAAAGCTCGGCGTTCTCGTCGTCTTCCTGCATCACGCCTTCTAAAACATCACACGCTTGTTCATATCGCTCAACTTCAATCAGCATCTTCCCCGTCGCTGTTCGGAATTCCAAAGACGGTAAACTCTCCTCGGTACAATTCTCGGTAAGACGACGAAACGTCTCGTCCAGGAGTTGATCCGCTGCCTCCTTGTTCTGCTGCACAAGTCGCAAATTGGCCAGAGCTTGTGTCGGCTCTGGCAGACCCACGTCAAATTTCATGGCGTGCTGGAAAAAAGTCTCGCAACGAGCTTCTGCCTCGTTGTGATCACACAAATCCGTCATGTAAAGCTCGCCCAATGAACAAAACGCGTCACAAAGCTGCTTTTTAATGACCAGTGCATCGGGCGTGTTAGGATCCACGTGTTGCTCCAATTCTTGTTGCAAATATTCAATTCCTTGCATCGTGTACTTCTCAGCCACAGTGCCTGTTACGAGCTGTGAGAGATAAAAGTATTTGGCAGGATTCACACTCGGAGCTAATGCCACACTCTGCTGAAAAGCAGACAAGGCCCGCACAGGATCGTCCACTTCCGTACTCAATTCTCCAATTGAATCGAGCAGCGACACATTTGTTGGATCTTGTACTAATGCTTTTTCATAGAATTGAATTGCTAGCTCCGGCTGACAGCGATCCACGAGCTCTTCCGCCTTTGTCACCAACTCGCTTACGGAATACTTTGCACGAGTCATCGCTACAAGATAACAGTGGGTGCCAATCAATAGAAAGAGCGAGAGTACCACAGGCGTGGTACAGGTCTGCATGACCGGCGCAAAGTGTCACTTTATGCCACTAAGTAGTTCAAGTATACTAGTATACGATCGGTCCATGTGAGGGTGTGCGCTGGTTATAGTGCTGTGATCTTAAGTGCTTAGTTAGTTGCTGGGGAATCGTGTAGCTTCATAGGAGGATTACTGTATTTAATTATCTATCTCGTCTCGAACGATACTTTTCACGACGGCGATGTTGTTGCTCTTGTGGACGTTGACGTTGTGGCTGCTGCGATGGGGATAATGACCGAGTGGGCAGCTGTTTCCTGTTTGAACTTGTTTTATTTTCTTCCATTGATTCTTCTTCATACAAGACAATGGGAGTTGTTCCTTCTCGACGTCGCCCTCGATCCGAAATATCGTCCAATACACTAGGATCCCGTCGTGGTGCATTCTCACGTCGACTAGTATAGCCACGTCGGCTGCCGGTGGGACGCATACGATTGGCATAATCAGTATGGCTACGCGTACCTTGTTGACTTTGGTCACGTTCCGTATCAGCTCGATTATTTCGACGGTAACCTCGACGACTAGACGGATAGGCATCAACCGTAAATCGATGATTTGATGAAGTCGTGTTATGATCGGACAAAATGGCGGTACCATCGAGTGATTCTTGCAAACGGCTCACATTGGGCGAGTATTGGTATTGACCCTCGACCCAAAAGTCCGGTGTCATGTCTGTGTCTAGCATATTTTGCGGTGGAACGGGCTGCTGGGGAAGAGAGCCGACAATGAACGGTTCTTCATTGAAAGAGCCTGCTCGTCGTCGAATTCTCCGGCCGTATACTACCACGGCAAGCACTGTTACCACGGCAATAAAGGCTAACACCGAGCCCACTATAACGAGAATAGTTGAATCTGTTCCCACGTAGGTTACAACTTCGGTGCTGTCGTCCATGGACCCTCCAGACGCACTGTTGGCTGAATCCACTTCGCTACCACTTCCTGACGTTGTGTTCCTGTTATTCTCACCCGTATGATTTTTGACCTCCGGGACATGAGTAATAGGGACGATAAGAATCTCGCTGTTCGGACCAGATCCGTTGTGCAAAATGTGCACGGTGGAGCCGTTAACTAAAACGTTCGACCAATCGGTCCTATTATTCGTCTTGACATGCCCGACGCCCCTTTTGTCGATGTAGCTGGTTGCGTTGGAGATAATTGACATGTTCACAGTCATCGGTGATCCTGTGACAGTATCGCCGGCCATGTTGCTTCTGTGTCCTTCGCCTAACACTTGCAAGCCTCTAGTAGCCCGCTTCGTCATCATTTTGATTAACCACAACTTTTTAAGGAAAATACCAAGCACTTGGTCCCCTGCCGCTATTGGGCGACCGAACGCAGAAAGTCGTCTGACGGTAGATGACATGATGCGGTACTTAGAGGCAGTTCGTTCGAGCGAGAAGTCTGGGTTACAAACTTTTGTAACGAAAGTCCAAGCCACTGTCTCTGCATAGTCTTAAGTATATAATGCCCGTGCTGCGCGCTCCCTTGCTCCGTCTATAGCATTCGGATGTCGCTCAAAGAGTAACAGCAGTGATTTGCTTGTTCCGATTCCAATAAGATCTTAAAACCGCGTCATGACCATGAAAACCATGGGTCCGTCCTTTCAGTGGTTGGTAAAATATGTATTTGTGCATCACATGCAAACTGACAAGCGATTTTGCTACCCACGAACGCGGTAGGATAGGTTCATACCTATCCTTGATCGCCGTGGGATAGTCCGCACCATGTACCACGTGTCAATGTCTCATAATCCTTTACAGATTACGATGCATTATTGGTTGATAATGGACAGAACCTAATCATTTGATCCAATCAGCGAACTATGCCCAAAAAATAGCGCGACAGAGAGACAGAGCTAGCGCAGTAGAGGTGCCTCTATCTGTTGAAATGTTCCAGCTTCCATCCTTGCGTAGATAGTGAGAAGCTTGAGTTGTAGATGTAATTTGATGTCTTCAATATATTGAAATCGTATATTTTGTATAAAATCGCAACCAGAAATCCGTTGGCGATAGAAACAACACCCGTAGACACCTCGTAGATAGCAGTAGAAAATAACCAAGTCAGGGACTTAATGGAATGTGTATTGAGAAGAGATTAGCTAGCCTAACAAGAATATGCATAAGATGCTAAAGTTATAGCAAATTTCCATCTGTCTTGTACACCACCTATCACTACGTGGACGCGGGGGTATGCGTGGAGCAGAATCCAAGCATATGTACTCAGATTCGAATACGAGTACAAAATCTTATCTACTAATAAGTACGAATGAACAATGCTCCTACAGTCTTTCCTCAGATAAGTTATAGCCTTGGTTACAGAAAATTTTATAACTTATCTGAGGATATAACTTACCTGAAATGATGCATTACAGTAGTGGGTGTCAGAATTGGTGGTTTTTAATGTAACAACCAAGAGGTATTCCCGGGAAAACAAACCCAGTTATTTATACAAATAACTCTTGTCACCCACTTCCTGAGGTGGGTGATAGGAAAACGCTCTTATCCCGTCCGTGAAAGCGGGGTTTTCACGCCCCACACCTACACAACGCCACGCCCCGCCGCCACACACCACCAAGCCCCGCCACACCCCGAGCACCCCTAACACCCCCAACACCACTCACAGCACGCCCCGCAACACCACGCACACCGCACCTCCACGCCCTGCACATCAGACCAGGGCTGTTACAACACAGACGTGTGCTCCACCGCTTTGTTTTACTCTTCACCCCACTTAAGCGACAGCCCGATCCCAGCTCTACACCAAACACGCTCTCTGGCTGAAGTTATTTGGTGGTTTGTGAAATTCTGAAAGGGGGAATAACGGGGAAGGGTAACAAACTTTTGTTTTTTACAAAAAATCCACCCAAAATAGGATAACTTTGCCAGGAAATACAATATCTGACACCCCCTAGTATACTGTTTGGGGCTTGCTGCATGTAAAGTGAAAACAGTACATACACTAAAACAAAGCCAACTTTTTGCTGTAAAAACCAAAGCAAACAAACTAACAAAAAAGCACTGTCGTGTCAAAAGCTTTTGACGCGCCGCAGACAGCCCTCACCAGGTCAGTAGGTGGTCTCTTTGCTTGAGAAAGATCATAAGGAAATCTTGTCAGGCAGTTCTGGGACTGTGATCTGGGGCTAAATATGTGAGGTTTGCCCAAAAAGAAAGTAAAAATGAAGTCACGCCTCACCAATTCTCAGCGACTTGAGATCGGTTAGTACAAGGCCACCAGTAAGATTGGCCAGGCCGCACTGGGTGTGTGGGCGCAGGATCAATTTTGTAGCGGGGTTACATTTAGTTACGTTGGTGTACGTAAATACACAACGGTTGAGGTCAAGTATTGACCGGTCCGAAAGGTTCGGACCTATTGGTTGTTTTAGCCAATCAGGACGGGATCCCTTGGTGAAGGCGTGGCAGCCTGCCACGTGTTGGTACACAAGTGGTGTACATTACATTTTCGGCTAGGTACGGATTAAGTAAGTTCTACCTAGTATTGCATATAGCTTATATTAGTTTATTAAGTTAGGCTAATTGTATATTAAGTAACAAAATCAGTTTACAAACACACTGAATCCTGCTAGACGCCCGACCCGGAACGGTCGAGCGTGCAGTGAGTGTCGTAGCAGGGGAGCACCTCCCCTAGCTACTCCCTACTAAGGGAAGCCTTAGAATAAGGCGTTAGCGTTCGCTAACAGTGAACTCATGGAATCTTGGCCCCGAGTGAGAGAGCAATCTCACACTGAGCCCTTAGATCAGGGCGTATCGGCTAAGTAGCGGCGTATCGCCGCTTAAGGAAAGTCTTCCTCTGTGCGCTAGCTGCACCGTGCGTTTACGTACCTGCTACATCTGGTAGCACTTGAAGTCAATACAACACCTGTGTTGGTAGACGGCATCCTCTGCAAAGGATGGACCAGGACGAGTGGGGTCAGCTAACCCCCGTCCAACAACAAGCCTTTAAGAGGCTGGTACCCATATTGGGTCAGGATGGCATGCTCCTCCTAATAGAGCAGGCTCTTAATACCGTGCGTGAGAGGGTGAACGCCCTAATAGCCCATGAGGCGAGTTTTTGCGGAAGTTATCTTGCGTCTACGGGGGTGCGCCCTCCGTTATCCTTTAAGATAAAGGAATTCTCCGGTGAAAAAGGTGATAACCTTTATGTGTGGCTTCGCGAGGTCGAAACGGCTATCGCCACAGCGAATGTGAACGAGGATCACTTGCAAGTGGGACTTGCATTAACCCATCTTACGGGCAAAGCCCATACATGGGCGTTTACGTGTCCGAATTCGGTCACGGACGTGTTCCCGAACTGGGAAGTCCTGAAGCGAAAGCTTATGGACATGTACGCTACACCTGATCTGGCTTTCCAGAATCAGCTTGCGTTTTTAAGGTGCCGTCAGGGCACTAGAGACTTGGAGACATACGTCCAAGAACTGAAGATCCTGTTGGAAGAAATTTACGCGAAAGCGCATTCGGATGATGTGTCCATTCCTGTGCTCATGGGAGGCCTGAAAGAAGGGCCAGCACTTTCGGAGCTCTTCCGATAACGACCCTAATCCTTGGTAGAGGCGTTTAAGATGGCGTTTAACGCAAAAAGGAACTTTCGTCCCTCTGAGGTGGGTCCTGAACCCATGGACCTTAGTCAGGTCGAAGAGGAGGAGAAACCTTCCGCTAAGAGTCACTCCGACGCCTTCTCGCAGAGCTTCGAAGAGGAGCTTCTTGTAATGTTACAGCGGCGTGGGCCGCTAAGATGCTTCCTGTGTGGAAGTGCGGATCATCTGCGGAACAGATGTCCGCGAAACCCCCAGCGAGACACTCGCTATAAGAGGCCGAGGCAGGGTAAAAGTCCCTCGCCCAAATCGTCGGGAAACGACGGTACCCAGTAGGTGCGGGGCGCCCTACTGGGAGATCCCTCAGTGCTGTTAATCCCTAGGGTAGGGGAAGACAGCACAAAGCCCCGAGGGAAACGGTGCTTTCTAGCACCGAGTTGGTGTACCAGCCAGGTTTTCTGGTCGTCCTTGCGGACGTGAAAGGCTTTGATAAGCCTTGGAGAGTCTTGATAGACTACGGAGACCCCTGTGGTTAAGAGCGAGGCGCTTCCAAGTGGAGAGACCCGTAGTTCGTCTCTTCCGCACGTCGGAATTGATTCCGATCACGCCGTGTTAAGCGAGACTGGTGCGACTCCAGCGGTAGGGATAGATATCCCTGTGGATAGGCGCGATGCGCTTCCAATAGATGGGGGCAATTGAATCCCCCCCATCTGGGTCCCGGGAAGATCCCCGAGGCCAGTAGTCAGCAGTCCTATTGGATGCTGAATAGCGTGACAGGTGTTGTCACGGAAGGCGTAAGCCTGGAACGGTTGCCTGGGGTAGGCGAACTGTTGTCGTTGGAGGAGATGTCCTTCAACGAGTTTGAGACTGCTGTAAAAGCAGGTGAACTCGACGAGATCGTCGTGTTGCGTCCGGAAGAGGAGTTAAACCCCTCATCCACGATGGACGAGTCAGTTTTGGTGCAAACCAAACAGGCATTAATGCACGAAGCAGTCACAAGATCCTTGCGGATCCTGAGAACCCTTATCATTCCTTACTTGAGGAATTCGGAGATGTCATTAGCGACAACCCGCCGATGGAGTTACCACTGGATCGGGGAGTCCGACATGAGATTGACTTGGTTCCTGGAACCAAATACTGCGTCACTAGGCAGTGGCCTCTCCCCAAGGAGCAATGCGACGTCATCGACGCATTATTCAAGGGGAAAGAAGAGGCAGGGATGATACGTGAGAGCAAGTCTCCCCACTCATCTCCCACTTTTTGTGTTCTTAAACCGAACGGAAAGTGGCGCATTGTGCATGCGTACAATAAGCTGAATGCATCTACTGTACCAATGCAAACTCCGATTCCTCGGAAGGATGTCCTCCAGAATAATATGGCAGGCTGTAGTGTTTACAGCGCCTTAGATATGGTGGACGGGTACTATCAGGTGCTCATTCTAGCATCCGATATTCCGCTTACAGCGGTTAGAACGCGTAGTGGCATGCTGTGGGAGTGGCTTGTTATGTCACAGGGGATTTCAAATGCACCAGCGACTTTTAATCGCTTGGTGACACAACTCTTCAGCCCTCATAGAGAGTACGCTCAGACGTACTTCGACGATATATTTGTTCATAGTCGCTTGGAAGGCGATTTGTCTGATGTTCAGACGCACCTAATACATCTTCGAGCGGTGCTAGAATGTATGCGGGAGCATACGCTATATGCAAACGCATCCAAATGTATTTTTGGTGCCGAGGAAATCCCTTTCCTCGGATGCTTCATCGGTAAGGATGGAGTGCGGGCGGATCCCGCGAAGGTGAAAGCCATTGTGGAATGGCCTTCTCCTGTAAATCCTAGAGATTTACGGAAGTGGCTTGGATTAGCCAATTACATCTACAAATACAGCGAGAACTACGTTGTGATGGCGAAGCCATTAACAGACCTTCTTAAGAAGGACGTAGATTGGTGTTGGGAAGCCAAACACCAAACCGATTTCGAAGCGGTTAAGGGGAGCTTGTTGAAAGCCCCCGTTCTTGCTCTCCCAGATTCTGGGAAACCATTGAGCGTAGTCTGCGACGCCTCCGATTTCGCAATCGGATGTGCTTTGTTACAAGCAGATGATGCAGGAAGGGAACGCGTGATTGCGTTTGAGTCGAGGCAGCTTAAAGTTGCGGAACGGAATTATCCCGTTCATGATAAGGAGCTACTTTCTATGAAGTATGGCCTTGTCAAATTTAGGGTTCACCTACTCGGCTCAAAGCCGTTCGTGGTTTATACAGACCACGCGTCCTTACGGAAAGCGACGAAGTCGCCTCATCTCTCCCACCGGATGGACCGTTGGCTTTCCTTCTTTGGGGAGTATAGCTTTGATGTTAAGTATAAACCTGTAAAGCAGAATGTGCTTGCAGACGCGTTGTCGCGTCGACTCGATTACGAGCTCGCTCACGCGACATTCATCACCTCGTCTGTGGTGGACCTCATACGCCAGGCGTATGGGAAAGACCCACAATGTACGGCGCTTATCAGCGCTTTGGCTGACGAGGAACTTGGCTCGTCTGAGCCTACCCTGTCAAGTCGAGCTAGAGATCGGTTGCACCGTTACAGTTACTGTGACGGTTTTCTATATTATAGTGTCGTAAAGCGTGCTATAATTAGGCCTAATTAAGGGCCCAATTATAGCTCGGATTGCGGCCAAAAATCTGGTACGTAATTGTATACGATTGTGTGTGCCACGGTGTATACAGCTGCGTGCGCTACCGTGGTGCTCATAGACAGTACATAGACGGGGCATGGGAAGATGGGACGATTACGTACAGGTACTCAGCGAACACCGACGAACACCGACGAACAACGACGAACACCGACGAACGACGGAGGAATCAGGTGGACTAGTGGACGTAAGACGATGGAATGGACGGTTCTGATTGGTTTAAATTAGGTAAATGGTAGATCTAAGGCTTTAAGTAATAATAAAGTTCTCCTTTTGCGTTCGATCTAGCAGATCGTTCCCGGGACGGCACCTTTGCGCCTCCCTTATTATTACACACCTCTACGTCCCGGGCGGGAGCACTTTGTGCATTTTTGGCTCACCGGCAGACGTAGAGTGTTGAGAACTCACTCCGCAACTCAGCCCGCTGTGTCAGCGGTTCTTCTATAAAGGTTTTTTGGTCTTGTGAGTGTGATTGAGCAGTGCTCTCACCTCCCCACGTTTGGTTCACGTTTGGCCCCTAGAGTTTGGCTGCTGTAAGCACCCCACGGGAACTCTAGGTGGATTAAGTGAAATTTACCCCCCCTCGTAGGTCTAGGCTAGGAATACAGATATGATATTTGGGTGTTCCTTTAGCTGTTTAAAGACTCAGAGGCTCCGTGATCGGGCAGTGAAGACTTCCGCTGCCTGATCAAGTACCCCCTTCGCCGCTCAACACCTGATCGACACTCTACGACTCGTTATCCGCGATCAACAAC
Source organism: Peronosclerospora sorghi (assembly GCA_026184515.1). Classification (NCBI taxonomy): domain Eukaryota; phylum Oomycota; class Peronosporomycetes; order Peronosporales; family Peronosporaceae; genus Peronosclerospora; species Peronosclerospora sorghi. Next base: position 31,182,578 of record CM047580.1, read on the forward strand.
TCGCAGATCGCACCAACTAGTACCTGAGCGACTTTTAGCACTTGATCAAGCCTGATCAAGTCTGATCACAGCTGATCAACTACTTTTAGCGCCTGATCAAGCCTGATCAAGTCTGATCGCAGCTGATCAACCACCTGTAGCACCTGATCGAGCCTGATCAAGTCTGATCACAGCTGATAAACGTCTTTTAGCACCTGATCAAGCCTGATCAAGTCTGATCACCGTTGATCAACGTCTTTCCGTACCTGATCAAGCCTGATCACAGCTGATCAACAACTTTTAGTGCCTGCTCCAGCCTGATCACTGCTGATCAAGCCTGATCGCACCTGATTCGAGCTTGATTGTACCTGATCACGCCTGATCAGCACATAGGTCAACTCGTTACAAGTTTCCCAATCTTGCATCAAGGAATTGCCGTGTTTACATCCCCGCCACCTGGAGAGCGACCCACGCCCAATCCGTCGGGTACACAAGGTGAGCAGAAACACAAGCAGTCAAGAACAACCGTAGGACCCCTTTCGTTAGTCGGTAGTCCGGGCGCCGTGGTACCGCCTGATCAAGCGTCAAAAACTTAGATCAGCCGCTCCACCACAATGGTGCGTGTGCCCGGTTGGGCGACGAGGGATATCACCGAGATTCTACGCAAGATGGCGCTGATGCGGAAGTAAAAACGGAAGCAGAAGTGAAGATAAAGGTGGAAAAAGAGGAGGAGGTTGTGACGACGGAAGGCAGTTCACCGTCGTCATGCCTGAAGAAGAAAGGAAATGCTGATCATCAGGACCTGGGGAGGAATCTTGATGAAATAAAGGAGGAGAAGCCTCAACCACCTCCCGAGGCTCCTTCGGGAGCCCATGCGGATCATAACGCAAGATATGATCCGCCAAAAATATGTGTGTATAATGATCGGATTGGGATCCGGTGGTGAAGTATTACAAGACCGACCAACCGAAGGTGTTGATGAAGGCGCCTGGGTCGGAGAGCGACGAAAGTCGATCAAGTACGCCACCTACGGAAGCCGATCTGGTGAAGACGTTTTACCGAAAGATTTACAAAGGAAAACTGGAAGATTTCTTATTGACGAACTCGATCATGAGCCTACTTGGAGTCATGATCGGCGGGAAGCTGAATGGACCGGTCGATCAGCCAGTTACGGATGGGAGGGACAAGCTCACGATCGTGCTAAGGCTAACACGCCTGATCAAGCAGGCTGGTCTGACGACAGGCGCCTACGATGCTGAAGAGGTTTTTGATCAGGATCCGGAAGATCTGGCAGAAGCTGCCCAGCAGTTGTTTCATCTGTTTCTACCTATCGTGGTCCAAACTACCAAGGTGGATCCCTCACAATCCCCGATGAAGGTTGAAGAGGGCCCGTTTATCAACGTGGCAGAACACACGGGATCATCGTGTTACGAATGTGCTCCTTCCGAAGGCGACGAACTTGAAGTGGAGTCGGGCAGTGCTGGGAGTATAGAGCCCAAGATCACCAGAATGACAGTTTGCCAGAAGGACGAATCCAAGTTTTCGGCTATCAAAATGGAACCTCAATCGTAAAGGAAGAAGATTATCAAATAGCGCAAAGACCACATCTGCAGACATTCTTTGACAGCTATGGAGAAGTTTCTGGCTGAGGAAAGACGCAAGTTGACACCTGGAGTCGTTGGCGCAAAAAATCGCCAGCCAAAGACAGGAAGAGCTGCGTTGATCAAGGACGTTGACATGTAATCCGTGCATTCGCTTCGCCAGCAGCACTCGAAGCCGGGAAGATCGGCGACGGTCAAGGAAGTTGACATGGAATCCGTGTATTCGTTCCATAATCAACGATTCCAGAGCGAGTATATTGACCCAGACGAGCCTATCACCGTGACACGACGAGCCACCGTTGCATCCGCGTACACTGGGACGCCTGATCAACAGATGATTCTCAGGATTCGGATGTCTGCGATCAGTGATTTAAAAGAATTTTCGGGAAAGGAAGGAGATGAAGATCAAGCGCGGAATTGGATTAGTCGCCTCAAGTCAGCATTTATGCGGGATCAATCTTCTGATCCTGAAAAGTGTCTAATCCTAGGCGATTTACTAAAAGGACCAGCGCGCAATTGGCATCGCCAGCTGAGTAGAAGCACTCGATCAAGTTGGAAAAATCTTGTGGATGAGTTTGAAGTGCAATATTGTGGAAGTGGACAATCGGCATCCCGCCAGTACTATTATACGAAGCAGCGGTCGGATGAAAGCCCAATCGAATATTTGCACCGGTTGAATGTGGCGGGATTGCGAGCCAAGTTTCAGATCAGGGATGGATCGCCCACGACTTTACGTGAACATGTACAACATTTCTTGGATACATTGGCCAATAGCGAGCTCGCTGATCAACTGGCGCTTTTGCGGTTGGACACCGCGGCAGACCCGGAAGAGACATTGCGGGGGTATGCACGTAATACGTGGTACCAGCCAACGGCGGCGGTAGGTATCAGCCGATTCCGCCAGAAATTCGACGATGATCGGGCACTTTCCCCAGCGCAAAAGCCCAAGGCAGTACGCGCGATCAAGGTGACGTCTGGGAGTGAAGAATCAAGTGACGACAACAGTGGAAGCGATGGAGATCAGAGCCGTTACATGATTGCTGCTATACGCGACCAACCAGGGGCGCTCGATCAACCTGGTGAGTCCCGATCGGGTAATAATCGAAGTGATTCAAGTGCAGTTGATCAAGGGGCGGTGAATAAGTGCAGTCATTGTGGGTCGATCGGGCACGATAATTTTCGTTGCTGGAAGCGCCTGACTTGTCTCAAGTGTAGCAAGAAAAGATACCCGACCGATCATTGTTTGTACGTCTGCCGAGCATGCGGCGAAGTTCACAATGCGGGCAAGTGCCCTATGGAAGAATTTTACAACCGCATCCGCCAGTGGTATAACCCTACCAAGCATGCAGGACTGTTGCCCAAGGAAGACGAATATTTGTTAAGCTAGGACGCTTGCCAGGTTGGAATCTGGTACGAGACGAGCGTTCTAGTTTGTGTATTTTTGCATTTGTGGATAAGAAGAGGGCTGATCAAGCAGCAGAAAGAGATAATGATAAATGTGATCAGCCTAATTTACCACGATTGGCTAATTTCCATATCGATGAGTTTTCTCGGTCCCCGGTGATCATGGAGGTTGATCTACTGCCAGGCAATCACGTGGATATTGGAAGTACCACTCGCCAAAGAAGTTGTTTAATCAAGCCAAAGCGAGTGGTAAAATTAATAACAAACGTGCCACGCTATTATTTGATTCTGGTGCCGAATTGTCGATCATCGACTCAACCTTTGCTCGTAAGGTGAGGTTTTCAGATCGACACGAGTCAAACACAATAATGTTTCGGCATGGGAGAAATTGCGTATTTTCCGGAGGGGCGCGCTAAAATAAAGATTACGTTAGCAGGCTCGTTGGTTTATTATTTCCAGGCATGGGTGGGCAGACTTGTTGGTCAAGATGCTATACTGGGTATGGATTTCATGATACCAGCTGGTGTTCGATTAGAAATCCCCCACGGTGCGCTAAATTTGCCTGATGAGGTGATCATCCCATTGGAGGGGCCCCGACAGCTGTATGGATCGAGTGGTAATTATATGAAACTCAATCAGTACGAACAAATCCCAGTAGGTCGATCTGCCGAGGTTCGAATTTATGACCAGCGATCTCGAAAGTTGTGGATTACTCGTGGAAAAGATTGGGTCCCCACTATCACTAGTGGCGTGGGCAATTTGCGATACCTGCGCGTTACGAACGTTGTTCATCATCCGATCATCGTGTAAGATGAGACGATTTTAGGCATCTGGATGAACAAAGATGATGTGCCCCGTCGCCCTGGATTTGTTTCGATAGGGTCTAATCGTTACAAGGAGTAGCAAAATCTCGCGTATCAAGCGTCTACCGATTCCGTGAGTGACGATCACGAAAGTATCGATCAAGGTCCCCTGGTCGAGAAGAGGGAGTATCCTACTCCTCGAAGTATTTTAGTACTCCCTACGGACCCGATCGCCACATCTATGGCATTGGTAACCGGAGGGCCGCAAAAGTTGCGAGAGGTACAAGCGCGGTGCAATAAGGAGACAGGGATGAAAGGTCCGACCTTATATCACGGAGTTGAACAACCGGTAACAAGAGACACGCCTGGTCAAGATATGCGTGACCACCCTGTCTCCTGTCTCAGCCGATCATAGCGAATTTGGTGTAATCCCTATCGATGATCAAACTTGCTACCATGAAGGCGGAGATTTGTATGTGGAAGAATTGGAGAAGCAGCTTGCTACGTTGCCCGAAATATCCGCAAGTTCCGAAGAGGTGAATAAAGATGATTTGCTAGTCGGAGACCCCTTGGTCAACACGGCAGAAGAAATTGATCAGCTTTGCGATATAATTTGGGCGAAGAAACATCTGTTGATCTGAAAGGCGAACGCACTACCTCCTGCTGCACGTGGAGTTGTCTGCGATATTGATGTAGGTAATGCTCGCCCGATCGCCCAAAAGTGTCGTAAGGTGGCTCCACAATTTTGCGAGAATTTATCGGCGTTGATCAAGGGGCTACTGGCTACTAAGATCATTCAGCCGTGTACGTCACCCTGGGCATCACCTATAGTGATCATCGTGAAAAATAATGGGGTTGATATTCGTTTATGTATCGATTATCGCGCGGTGAATCAACTTACACGTTTGATGGTATACCCAATGCCCCTGATCTCTGATCTGCTCGAAGATTTGGATAAAGCGTTGTGGTTTTGCTCTTTGGATATGGCGAGTGGTTTTTGGGTTGTGTCTATGACCGATCGAGCGCGTCAGATTTCGGCGTTTGTCACTCCGTTCGGATTGTTCGAATGGAATAGGATGCCCTTTGGCCTAAAGAATGCTCCGCAAATCTACCAGCGGTTGATTGATAATGCATTATATGGGTATCTCAAGGTCAAGGACGGTGCTGACGAATCGGCTGATGTATTTACTGTGGGAGAGCCCGACCAAACACCGGGCCCGTCTGTGTTGCAGCGGCGGTCATATATCGATGATATTTTTATCCCTGCACCTACCTGGACTACCCTGTGTGACAAGGTGCAGCGTTTATTGGAAAAGTGTGATCAATGGAATTTGTCGATCAGCGTGGCTAAATCGTACTGGGGGCGAAGTGAAGATCCTGTCGTAAAGCGGAGTTTTAATTAGGCAAAAATAGGGCCTAATGTTGGACATTTTATTAGGCCTATAGGGGGCCTAATATTATGACTAATGTTAGGACCTAAATTAGGGGCCTGATAGTGGACGCAGATAGTGGATACAGTAGTACATAATTAGGTACCGCCATGTGTACCACGGTGGGTACAGTAGTACGTACCACCGTGGTGTACATAGACAGGATATAGAAGGGACACGGAAGATGTGCGGATTACTTACAGGTACGCGGCGGACACCAGCGAACAAACAAGGAACAAGCGGAAAAATCAGGTCGACTGATGGACGGAAGGCGTTCCGAATGGACGATGCGGATTGGTTGAAAGTAGGAACAGGGTATATCTAAGGGTTTAATTGCTAATAATGTTCTCCTTTTGCGTTCGATCTAGCAGATCGTTTTAGGGACGGCACCTTTGCGCCTCCCTCACTATTATATACCTCTACGTCCCGGGCGGGAGCACTTAGTGCATTTTTTGGCCCACCGGCAGACGTAGAGTGTTGGGAACTCACTTCACAACTCCGCCCGCAGTGTCTGCGGTTCTTCGTGTAAAGGTTTTTTAGTTTTGGGAACGTGATCGAGCAGTGCTCTCACCTCTTCCCCGTGAAATTAACGTTTGGCCCCTAGAGTTCGGCTGCTTTAAGCGCCCCACGGGAACTTTAGGTGGATTTTAATATAAAATACCTATTCCTCGTATAGTCTAGGCTAGGAGCGCATTGATTTGGGCGTTCCTTAGCTGTTTGACGGCTTAGAGGCTCCGCGATCAGGCAGTGAAGACTTCCGCAGCCTGATCAAGTACCCCCCTACCGATCAACACCTGATCGACACTTCTTGCGAATCGTGATCGTGATCGCTGATCACAAATCGCGCCAACTGCTACTTGAACGACTTCCGGTGCTTGATCAAGTCTGATCAAGGTATATTACGACTGGGCAGCAGCTTTTAGCCCCTGATCGAGCCTTTCAGTACCTGATCGCACTTGCGATCAAGACAGAATATTGTTGATCGACGGTTATTAACGTCAGCCAAAGCCTGATCGCGCCTGATCACGACCGATTGGCTTCGTTTCAGCGCCTGATCGCATCGGACTGCCGCCTGATCGCACTTGCGATCAAGACGGAATACTGCTGATCGTCGGTTATTAGCATCAGCCCTAACTTGATCAAGCCTGATCGCGGTTAATTGACGTGGTTTAAGCACCTGATCGCACGTGATCACGCCTGATCGCATCGGTTGTATCGTCACAAGTTAGTTAATTCAATCTTGCACCAAGAATTCGCTGTGCGCTGTCCCCGCCACCTGAGGAGCGACCCACGCCTAGCCGTCGGGTTCACAAGGTGAGCAAGAACACAAGCAGTCGAAGACATCCGGAGGACCCCCTTCGTTAGTTGGCAGTCTGGGCGCCGTGGTACTGCCTGATCAAGTCTCAAAAACTTCGATCAGCCGCTCCACCACAATGGTGCGCGTGACCGGATCTTTGGGCGACGTGGGATATCACCGCGATTCTACGCAAGATAGCGCGGATGTGAAGTGAGAACGGAAGCTGAAGCAGAGGCGAAAATCAAGGTTGAAAAGGAGGAGGTGGTTGTGACGACGGAAGGCAGTTTGCCGTCGTCATGCCTGAAGAAGAAAGGAAATGCCGATCATCAGGACCTGGGGAGGAATCCAGATTACGTAAAGGAGGAGAAGCCTCAACCACCTCCCGAGGCTCCTTAAGGAGCCCATGCGGATCATAATGCAAGTTATGATCCGCCAAAAATACATGTATATAATGATCCAGATTGGGATCCGATGGAGAATTATTACAAGACAGACCAACCGAAGATGTTGATCAAAGCGCCTGGGTCGGAGAGCGACGAAAGCCGATCAAGTACGCCGCCAACGGAAGCCGATCTGGTAAAGACGTTTTACCAAAAGATTACCGAGAGCACCTGGAAGATTACCTGATGACGAACTCGATCATGAGCCTGCTCGGGGTCACGATCAGCGGGAAGCTGAGTAGACCGGTCAACCAGCCAATCACGAAGGGAAAAGATAAGCTAACGATTGTGCTAAGGCTAATACGCCTGATCAAGCAGGCTGGTCTGATAACAGGCGCCTACGATGCCGAGGAAGTATTCGATCAGGACTCCAAAGATCTGGCAGAGGCCACCCAGCTGTTGTATTCCCTGTTGATACCCATCGTCATCGCCATCGTCCCCAGTTCACCACCACAATCCCCGTTGAAGATTGAGGCAAGTCCGTCAATCAACGTAGCGGGACATTCGGGGTCATCGTGCTACGAATCTGCCCCTTCAGAGGGTGACGATCAGGGAATTGAGTCAAGTAGCGCTGGGAGTATGGATCCCAAGATAACCAGAATGGAAGTTTGCCAAAAGGACAACTCCAAATTGCCGGTTGTCAAGACGGAGCCTCAGTCGATCAAGACAGAAAACGATCAAGGGCCACAGTGGCAGATGTTTTTTGACAAAGCCATGAAGAAGTTTCTAGCTGAAGAGAGCAGTAAGTGGGCACCTGGAGTCGTTGGCGCCAAAATCTGCCAGCCAAATCAAGGAAGAGCTGCGTCGATCAAGGATGTCGATATGGAGTCCGTACACTCGTTGCGTGGTCAGCAGTCGAAACCAGATAGGCCGACGACGGTAAAGGATGTCGATATGGAATCCGTGCACTCGTTTCACGATCAACGGTCTCAAATTGACTACGTCGACCCTGATGAACCGATCACACTGCCACGGCGAGCCACAGTGGCATCCGCGTATACTGGGATACCTGATCAGCAGCCAATTGCCAGAATTCGGATGTCTGCGATCAGCCATTTGAAAGAATTTTCGGGAAAAGAAGGGGATGAAGATCAAGCGAGGAACTGGATCAGTCGTCTCAAGTCAGCATTTATGCGCGATCAAGCTTCTGATCCTGAAAAGTGTCTAATCCTGGGCGATTTACTGAAGGGACCAGCGCGCAACTGGTATCGACAGTTGAGTAGAACCACCCGATCAAGTTGGAAAAGTCTCGTGGATGAATTCGAAGTACAATACTGTGGAACTGGTCAATCGGTATCCCGCCAGTATTATTATATGAAGCAGCGATCAGACGAAAGTCCTATCGAATATTTGCACCGACTGAATGTGGCGGGACTGCGAGATAAGTTACCGATCAGGGATGGAACGCCCGAAAATCTGCGCGAACATGTCCAACATTTTCTGGACAATCTGTCCAATCGCGAACTCGCCGATCAGCTGGCTCTCCTACGCTTGGATCGTGCTTAGGACTTGGAAGAAACGTTGCGGGCATACGCACGCAACAAGTGGTATCAGCCAACAGCGGCTGTAGGCACCAGCAGATTCCGCCCAAAATCCGGCGACGATCGAGCACCGGCCGCGACGCGAAAGCCTAGAGGCGTACGTGCGATCAAGGTAACGTCGGGGAGCGAAGAATCAAGTGCTGATGATAGTGGAAGTGATGTCGATCAGCGCCGCTATATATATGATTGCTACTATGCGCGATCAACCGGGGGCGCACGATCAGCCTGGCGAGTCACGATCAGTCAAACGAAGCGACTACAACGCAGTCGATCAAGGGGCGATAAAGAAGTGCAGTCATTGTGGATCGATCAGACACTACAACTTACGTTGCTGGAATCGCCTGACTTGCCTGAAGTGTGGCAAGAAAGGACACCCCACCGATCAATGCCTGTACGTCTGCCGAGCATGCGGCGAGATTCACGATGCGGGGAAGTGCCCTATGGAAGAATTTTACAACCGCATCCGCCAGTGGTATAACCCTACCAAGCATGCAGGACTTTTGCCCAAGGAAGCCGAAGATTTGTTAAACTAGGACGCTCGCCAGGTTGGAATCTGGTACGAGACGAGCGTTCTAGTTTGTGTATTTTTGCATTAGTGGATAAGAAGAGGGCTGATCGAGTAGCAACAAGAGATAAGGAAAAACGCGATCAGCTTGATTTACCACGTTTGGCTAATTTCCACTTTGATGAGTTTTCTCGATCACCTGTGATCATGGAAGTCGAATTACTTCCAGGCGAATCACGTGGATATTGGAAATATCACTCGCCAAAGAAATGGTTCAAGCAAGCCAAGGCGAGTGGAAAAATCAATAAAGAGCGAGCTATGATATTATTTGATTCTGGTGCCGAAGTGTCGATCATCGACTCAACCTTTGCTCGTAAGGTGGGTTGTTGTATTGACACGAGTCAAACACAAGAATGTGTCGGCATTGGAGAAAGTGCATACCAAACAGAAGGACGTTCAACAATCAAGATCAAGCTAGCGGGCTCATTGGTTTATTATTTCCAGGCATGGGTGGGCAAACTTGTTGGTCAAGATGCCATATTGGGTATGGATTTCATGATACCAGCTGCTGTTCGATTAGATATCGCTCATGGCGCACTATGTTTACCTGAATAAGTGAACATCCCACTGGAGGGACGTCGACAGTTGTATGGGTCGAGCGGTAATTATATGGAGTTCGATCAGTATGAACAGATCCCAGTAGGTCGATCAGCCGAAGTACGAATTTACGATCAGCGATCTCGCAAGTTGTGGATTACTCGTGGAAGAGATTGGGTCCCCACTATCACTAGGGGCGCGGGCAATTTAAGGTATTTACGTGTTACGAACATCGTCGATCACCCCATCATTGTTCAAGAAGAGACTATTTTAGGTATTTGGATGAACAAAGATGATGTGCCCCGCCGCCCCGGATTTGTTTCGATCGGGTCCAACCGTTACAAAGAGTGGCAAAATCTGGCATATCAAGCCTCCACCGATCTGGTATCTGACGATCAAGAAAGTGTCTATCAGGGTCCATTAGTCGAGAAGAAGGAGTATCCAACTCCTCGAAGTATCTTAGTACGTCCCACGGACACGATCGTCGCATCTGTAGCGTTGGTAACCGAAGGGGCGCAAAAGGTGCAAGGGGTGCAAGAGCGGTGCGATCAGGGGCCGGAAGTGAAAGGTCCGACCCTCAATCATGGAGTTGAACAGCCTGTTTCAAGCGATACACCTACTCAAGATGCGTGTAATCACCCTGTCTCAGTTAGCCCCAGCGAATTCGACGTGACACCTATTGACGATCAGGTTTGTTATCACGAAGGTGGAGATTTGTATGTGGAAGAGTTGGAGAAGCAGCTTGCTACGTTACCCGAAGTGTCTGCAAGCACCGAAGAAGTAACCAAAGATGATTTGCTAGTCGGAGATCCCACAGTCAACACAGTGGAGGAGATAGATCAACTTCGCGAAATAATTTGGGCGAAAAAACATCTGTTGATCGGGAAGGGAAACGCGCTACCCCCCGCTGCACGAGGAGTTGTTTGTGATATCGATGTGGGTAATGCGCGCCCGATCGCCCAAAAGTGCCGGAAAGTGGCCCCACAATTTCGCGAGAAGTTGTCGGCCCTGATCAAGGGGTTGCTGGCAACTAAGATAATTCAGCCGTCAACGTCACCCTGGGCATCGCCTATAGTGATCATCGTGAAAAAGAATGGGGTCGATATACGTCTATGCATCGATTATCGCGCGGTGAATCAACTCACGCGTTTGATGGTGTACCCAATGCCCCTGATCACCGATCTACTCGAAGATTTGGATAAAGCGTTGTGGTTTTGCTCTTTGGATATGGCGAGTGGTTTCTGGGTCGTGTCTATGACCGATCGAGCACGTCAAATTTCGGCGTTTGTCACTCCATTTGGATTGTTTGAGTGGAATAGTATGCCCTTTGGCCTCAAGAATGCTCCGCAAATTTATCAGCGGTTGATCGACAATGCACTATATGGATATCTTAGGGTCAAAGACGGTGCAGATGAATCAGCTGACGTATTTACAGCAGGAGAACCAGACCAAACGACGGGCCCGTCTGTGCTGCAACGGCGATCATATATAGATGATATATTAATCCCTGCACCTACTTGGTCCACCCTATGCGATAAGGTGCGGCACTTGCTGGAAAAGTGCGATCAATGGAATTTTTCGATCAGCGTGGCTAAATCGTACTGGGGGCGAAGCGAAGTGCCCTATTTAGGACATCACGTCTCTTGCCGCGGGTTAGAAACAAATCCAAAGAACCTGGACGATCTGATCAATTTTCCTTTCCCTGGCATCTTACGTGCTATGAAATCGTTCTTGGGAAGCCTAAATTACTATCGTCGATTTATTGAAGATTTCGCAATTTATGCCGCCGTGATTTACGAATTGAGGGAGATAGATTATCAAGAGTTGAAGAAACGATCACATAGTGAGGCGGAATCAAAACACGAGGATGATCGACTAATTAGATCAAAAGTGGCATTCAGCATGCTGAAGGCGAAGATTGCATCAGCTCCAACCCTGCGACACTTTGACCAGGACAAGACGCCGGTGATCGTGGTTTACGCTAGCAAATGGGCAGTATCTGCCGCTCTAGTACAAGAATACGATCAAGTGTATCATCCCGTCGCATTCGCTAGCCGAACGCTGAAAAGCGGTGAGCTGAATTACAGCCCCGTCGAAAAGGAAGGTCTGGCGCTTTTACGAATTTTGGATGTTTATTTCACGATGATGGTCGGAAAGACGATCACCGTTTTATCACGTCTATCTACATTGAAGTGGTTACTAACATCTAATGGGTTGGACGGACGATTAGGTAGATGGGCTGCGATCCTATCACAGTGGGACCTCGAGATCAAGAAATGTGTGCATGGAGAAGAGGAGGTGCTAGGGGAGTTAGCCGCAAGCATCACCCCTCGCACCGAAATTGATGAAGCGTTGGTCGCGATCGCACCGAAAAAGCAACCGCGGCAGATGATCGAAGTACCACCTCCCACGGTTAAAAAAGGTGAAGAACTTTACGTGATCAGTTTTGATGGATCGGCAAGTGTCAAGCGACGTGTGGGTGCATTTGGTGCCATTGTGTGGAAGTTACCGGAATGGAAGATTATGATCGCGATCGCCGATCATGCACCGGATATCACGGTGAATGAAGCAGAATACCACGGGTTGCTTTTAAGTCTGGACTTGTTGGCACGATATCCCAAGGGAAGGGTGATCGTGTGTGGGGACTCTAATTTAGTGATCCGGCAAATGCGAGGAGAAATGGAATGCAAAGCTCCGCGATTGCAAGTGCTACAACAGCGTGCATTTAACCTCCTACGCGAGTGGAGTGATCACGATTTGGTACATGTCAAGAGAGAGTGGAAAAGGAGTGCAGATCACATTACCACCATGGCTATGCAGGGTGAAACAAGAGTTGAGATCGAAGATGAGGAACAGCTGGAAGGATTAGTTGATCTCAATCTTCTACCCGAAGTAATCACATGGAACGAAGATCAATCCACCCCGCAAGTACTAGTGACGACCCGATCACGTAACCACCGGCAACCACGACCGTCAACATGGACCAATGTACCAGTAGCCGGAATAAGAATGGAACGGGTGAAAAAGGCACAGGATGAAGATAAATTGATCCACGATTTGCGGTGTTATCTGTACGGTGACGTTATCCAATTGAGCGCAGACGAGGTGAAAGAATGTGCGAAAATTGCTGACAACTATGATGTTGACGAACAAGGATTACTGATTTACTGTGGAAATGCGGCTAAAAGGAAAACCGGGGATGATCAGGATGATCAAGATGATCGCCGATCGTTAATTAAGCTGGTACTACCCGAGACCTTTCACGCGGATGTCCTCCACCACTATCATGTGACTTTGGAAGGAGGACACCAGGGTATAGGCCGCACCTATCAACGGATCAGACGGTACTTCCATTGGCGGGGTCTATTCCGCAGCGTGCAAAGATTTGTTGGACAATGTGTGGATTGCGAAACGGGGAAGGGCCAGCCTACGATCAAGGGCATGTCGATGGGGAATATCGAGGCTACGTGCCCGTTCCAAGTGATTGCCATGGATCACATACCGTCATTGCCTCGATCAACTGGTGGGCATACGGAATTGCTGATTTGGGTTGATCTGTTCACGGGTATGGTGATCGCGAAAGCTGGATCATCTCGCACAGCGCAGAAAGTCACGGAAAATTACGAAGAGTGCGTGTTCCGACGATTTGGTGCAAGTGAGGTGATCAGGCATGACCGAGAGCCTGGATTTATGTCGGAAGTATTTCGTGCGTTTAACAAGATCGTGGGACAACGGCAGAGTGCCACTATGGCGTATCGTCCGCTGGCAAATGGCAAGGCAAAAAGAACGGTGCAGAAGATTACGAGGGCCATCAAGATGTATGTGTCAGATGTCGGCCAGAAGGATTGGAGTGCATACGCAGAGCGACTGGTTTTTGCGTTGAATTCAACCCCTGATCGCATTCGTGGAGAAACGCCCTTTTACTTGGCGTATGGGTGGGATCCACGATCATCGCTGGAATCGACATTGCAATTAGGTGGAATTCGACGCAAGGACCGTGATGCTCGCCGATGGAGGTACAATTTGAAGAAAGACTACCGCCTCGCTCGTGATCAGGTGAACGTTCGATTACACCAAGCGATGGCTGATCGAGCTGAAAAGCACAACGATCAGGTGACTCCACACAAGATCGAGGCTGGATCAAGGGTCTGGCTATACCTTGATCGCGTTAAAGAAGGGTATGCAAAGAAAATGGCGCACATGTGACATGGACCCTTCAGGGTCGATGAGGTGATCGGTGATCATGCAGCAAGATTGGTTACAGCTGGCACGGACTATCGCATGTTCCCCGTGGTGCACCTATCCAAGTTAAAATTGGTTAAGGAGTTTCCAGATCGCCCTACCGCAGTGTTAACAGCTGGGATTGAAGAGCGGTTCGACTTTGACGAAGCTTTGCTACCCGAGGACAGCTGGGAAAGGACGCTAGATCCAGACGAATTTGAAGTTGATCGCGTCACTAATGTTCGATCTGGTAGAAAGACTAGATATGGAAGGACGTTGCGTGAGTATCAAGTCTACTGGAAGGGTCATACCGAGCCGTCATGGGTAGACGAGGCGGACTTGAACTGTGATGCCCTGATCAAGGACGTTGAGAGAAGGTTGATCAACCGACATCGGTTTGATGTAATGCAAGTGGACGAAGAGTCCCACTAATGTGTGATCAGCTGATTGTTCAGGGAAATCGTGATCGACGAAGCTCCCAATGGATGACGAAGTGATGATTGACTGGAAATGGTGTTATAGCGATGGATATTGTGAATTGAGGTGATGGAGTAACAGCAGATGAACCGACAGAAGACCGATTTATATGCAGCATGAAAAAGTGACGAGGCAACAGCTGGAAGTGGTATGATCAAGAGTGTTTATTGATTGAAGAGAAATGATCATCCGACTACGTGGACGCTTGGGTGGAGATGGAGATCTTGAATGTTGCTGCGGCGTTTAGGCGAAAAAGCCACGCGGCTGATCGTGCCGTCTGGAGAATCATCTTGGCCGGCAGACGATGTAGCCTTATCGGCACTTGTAAACGCAATGTCGGCAGCTGAGACGCTCTGCATCTGGAGTGACAGGCCCGCCAAATGAGTTTGAAGGCCAGAGTGGTATTTTCGCAATCGCTCGATCTCAACTTGTGCCTTCTGCAGCTGATCACGTAATGTATCGCGATCAGCGGAGACTTGATCGAGTTGACACTGACTGACGGCAAGTTCACCCCCCAGCTTGGCATTGAGCTGCGATACCCCCTCGACACGATCAGCTATCTCTTGTGCCTGGGCCGCAACGGCAGCAAGGTCGTCCAACTGCAAGCGGTATGACTTGTTCTCCTTCCGGAGGCGATCACGTTTTTCTTGGTATCTCTCGGCTTTCGCGTTAAGTTTCAACGCTTTCGTGACCAAGTGGCTGTTCCTGGAGACGGCCTGATCATGCTCGGATTGAAGCTCGACCAAGCGCTGTCGAAGCTGGGACAGTTCATCGGCTTGATCAGCGACTGTATCTTCCAATACTGATCGCGAGTAGCGCTCCTTGTCAAGGCTGTTCTCCAGATCACGGATCTTGATGCGCTGGTTCTCCAAGGAGTTTTCTTGACCAGCGATGGTAGCTTGGGCAGCAGTTAATCGGGACTTGGAATCATTTAGCGCGGAGTTGACGACGTCACGTAGTGGCCCAAGTTGGCGAAGGGAGACCTTCCCCATCTCGACATTATAGTCCGTGGGGATACGGCTGGCGCTGGCGAGCTGCTGTCAAAGCATCGCGACGGTGTCTTCACTCATAGCGAGCGAGTTGGATAGCGTGGCGACTTCATCATCACATGCACGAAGTACCTCCCGCAGGATATGCGATTGGTCGATCGCAGCGATCACCTGATCAGCCGCAGCACGATCAGGGGCAGAAGTGTCAGCAGCATTTGCTGGGGCGCCGTCCGTTGTCGCTCGCATGAAGGAAATGTGGAGATGCTTGATCAAGGAGGCCTGATCGCCGATGTCACGGTTGGAGGAGAATAGCGCCCGATCGCGGTGTCTACCACCCAACCGTAACGACCTGATCGATTGTGACCAAGCGATGGGAGAAAGGGCAAGGTGATGGGTGTTGATCGCCTGATCAAGGATGCCATCATGTAATGGTTGAAGGCAATACGGCTAACGGTGGCATGATCGACCCTCGCCCCAACCGCTGTACCGCTGGGACGAGACTTAGGGGCGGTTGTCGTAAAGCGGACTTTTTATTAGGCTAAAATAGGGCCTAATGTTGGAAATTTTATTAGGCCTATAGGGGGCCTAATATTATGACTTATATTAGGACCTAAATTAGGGGCCTGATAGTGGACGCAGATAGTGGATACAGTAGTACATAATTAGGTACCGCCATGTGTACCACGGTGGGTACAGTAGTACGTACCACCGTGGTGTACATAGACAGGATATAGAAGGGACACGGAAGATGTGCTGATTACTTACAGGTACGCGGCGAATACCAGCGAACAAACAAGTACAAGCGGAAAAATCAGGTCGACTGATGGACGGAAGGCGTTACGAATGGACGATAAGTCTTGGTTGAAAGTAGGATAGGGTAGATCTAAGGATTTAATTGCTAATAAAGCTCTCCTTTTGCGTACGATCGCGCTGATCGTTTTTTGGGAAGGCACCTTTGCGCCCCCACCTTATTGAAACCTCTACGTCCTGGGCGGGAGCACTAAGTGCGTTTTTGGCCCACCGGTTGGCGTAGAGTGTGAGAACTCACTTCGCAACTCCTCCCGCAGTGTCTGCGGTTCTTCGTTTAAAGGTTTTTGGTTTTGGGAACGTGATCGAGCAGTGCTCTCACCTCTTCCCCGTGAAATTAACGTTTGGCCCCTAGAGTTCGGCTGCTTTAAGCGCCCCACGGGAACTCTAGGTGGATTTTAATATAAATACCTATTCCTCATATAGTCTAGGCTAGGAGAGCATCGATTTGGGCGTTCCTTAGCTGTTTGACGGCTTAGAGGCTCCGCGATCAGGCAGTGAAGACTTCCACTGCCTGATCAAGTACCCCCCCTATCGATCAACACCTGATCGACACTTTCTACGAATCGTAATCGCGATCGCTGATCGCAAATCGCGCCAACTGCTACTTGAACGACTTTCGGTGCTTGATCGAGTCTGACCAAGGCATATTACGACTGGGCAGCAGCTTTTAGCCCCTGATCGAGCCTTTCAGTACCTGATCGCATTTGTGATCAAGACACCTGATCGCATCTGCGATCAAGACAGAATATTGTTGATCGACGGTTATTAACGTCAGCCACAGCCTGATCACGCCTGATCACGACCGATTGGCTTCGTTTCAGTACCTGATCGCGACTTGCGATCAAGACTGAAAACAGCTGAACTACGGCTATTAGCATCAGCACCAGCCTGATCAAGCTTGATTACCACTGATCTACATCGTTTTAGCGCCTGATCGCATCGGACTGCCGCCTGATCGCGCTTGCGATCAAGACGGAATATTGCTGATCGTCGGTCATTAGCATCAGCCCAAACTTGATCAAGCCTGATCGCGGCTAATTGACGTGGTTTAAGCACCTGATCGCACGTGATCACGCCTGATCGCATGCATCGGTTGTATCGTCACAAGTTAGTTAATTCAATCTTGCACCAAGAATTCGCTGTGCGCTGTCCCCGCCACCTGAGGAGCGACCCACGCCTAGCCGTCGGGTACACAAGGTGAGCAAGAACACAAGCAGTCGAAGACATCCGGAGGACCCCCTTCGTTACTCGGCAGTCTGGGCGCCGTGGTACTGCCTGATCAAGTCTCAAAAACTTCGATTAGCAGCTACACCACACTTGCATACCCAGTACAGAAATATTCCACTAAGCGAAAGAAAACAACGAGTCACTGATTTCCTGTCCTTCTTGCATCCTGCGTAGTCTGCAACACGATGCGCTTCCAAAACAAACATGGTTTCCATATCAAAATCTCTTTAAAACTCCATTTTTAATCCCAAAGTCATCGTTACCTTTAAGTACAGCAACGACCTCTTGGCTAGGTTCCAGTCCAAAACTTTTGGTGCCTGAGACTGCCTAGTTGCCTTGTAAACCGCAAAAAAGATTTCTGGATTAGTGCATCTCGATATCCACAGGAGGGATCCAACAAGCGATTCGAAATACCTCACTGCGGGCGATCCGTCACTAGACTGCATCTGTAGATCCACTTGTTACTCCATAGCAAGCGTTTCGTTGTCATTTCCAATTGGCGTCTTTACGCTGGTAGCATCCATGAGCCCATAATCATACAAAAGACTTCGTATCATTACTTCCCTTGGTCCTTCCTCGTCGTCTTAATTCAACCGCATGCCTAATAACTGTGAAACTTTCCCCAGGTCCTTGATTTCGAGAACTTCTGTTTCTTGAAAAAACATTGTCACAAGTCCTTCCCTTGCTCCCATCACCAATAAATCGTACACGTACACTCACATACAACAAAACGTTCACTACATGCCGATAGAAATATAGGCACATATCGGTGTAACTCTTCGCGAATTTTAATTCCTGTAATTTGGTGTGTAACATGCGATTCCATGGGCGCCCCGCTTGGTTCAATCCATATGATGTCTTCTTGTGTTTCAAAACCAAATCATTAATACCTATAACGCGATGCTTCTTCAGTAGTTCGTCACCTATTTCTATTCCCTTGGGTATATAGAGATATATTCCGTGCTCTTCCTCGAGCGCCTAAACATACGCATTCGATATGTTACCGTGCCTGGCCTTTACCTTCCATTTCCTCTCCAACGCCAGAATAATCTTAATTTTGCCCATATCCATGACTGCTGCAAACGTTAAAACATAGTCAACATCGAAACGCTGCTCGTTTCCACATGCTACCAATCGCGCCTTGTATCTCTCGACGTCACCATTTGCTTCCGTTTTAGCTTTAAACTACAATTTTGTGTGCAACTGTCTGCAATATTCTTGTCTTTTCTCCACATTCCAAACGTCATTCATCTCCAGAGCTGATAGTTTGCACTTTATGGCCGTAAGCCAGCCATCGTTCCGTTCACTCTTCATGGCTTCACTGTAATTTCTTGGGTTTTGCACAAGGTTAACCATTCCACTGTCCTCGTTTTCCGCCTCCTTGTTTTACTTGGACTCTTCATTTTTTCCACGTTCTTCTTAACGTAATTTTGCGTCCCATGACTCTCCCTTGTACATGTACTCTTTTTCTTCTTGCCTCCTCTTTTCTTTGCGCGTTCGTCAGTATCTCTTTCTTTCGCGCGATCACTTTTGGCCTCAACTCCTACTCACTCTTCGCTGCATTCATCCAAAAACAACTTGCTTAACTGCTGATTCTGCATCTTGTCAAAAGTCTCCAAGTTCTTAATGTGTGGGTTACCACCAACTTCCTATCCTTTTGCAAGAAAACCTTTTGTAACCCTTCGATTCATCACTTTTTTCATCGATTTCTACCATAACGATAGCTCCAAAAAACTTTCTTCGGTATGTCCACCGTACGTTCACGGTCAATACTTTGGAGAAGCGCATAGAAGATTTTTGGTCAACTTTCATGAACATGGACGTGCCATCCGGAGAAAAAGCGACGCAGGGTACAGGTACATGATGGTAAGCGACAGACGAATGATGCATATCAGGATAGGTAGAGTTGATTGGTCGATATTAGGTAATTGGTTGATTTTAGGATTTAAAGAATAATGAAGTCTCTTTTTGCGTCAGATCAACTAGATCATCGATTGGGACGGCGTGATAACTTCGCGCATCCCTTTCATTGCATACGCACCTTTACACGTCCCGGTCGGGAGCACGTAGTGCATTTTTTGGCCCACCGGCAGACGTAAAGTTCCGGAGAACTCGTCCTCAACTCCGCCCGCTGTGTCAGCGGCCCCTTTTCGTAGAGGCTACTGGGAGGGTGATCGAGCCAAGTGTTCTCACCTCCTCCCCCATTGGTTTACACCTATCCTCTATAAGTTCGGCTGTTTTAAGCGCCCCTTGGGAACTCTAGGTGGAATTTTGCAAAATCCGTCGATCTGCACATAGAAAGTGCAGATAGACCCCCTTCCTCTTAAGTTTAGGCTAGGAATACAAAATATATTGGGTATTTCCTTAGTGATCGAGGCTTAAGAGGCACGAAGATCAAGTGGTGAAGACTTCCGCCACGTGATCAAGTACCCCTTCGCTGATTTCCAATAGATCGACAGCGTCGATCTGCGATCGACAGATCCGCAATCTCGCCAATTCGAACTATATCAACTGGGTCGATCTGCGATCTTTGACCCCAGTTTTCCCCCGGGATCTCGAATCTGCGATTTTTCCACCAGATCTACACCTGTCGATATGCTACGAATTCGCTTGATCTGCATCGTAATTGCACTGATCTACGTCCCCAGTGATCTGGAGAGCGACCCACGCCCAAACCGTCGTGTACGCAAGGTGATCAAGACATAGTCCTTTCACAGGACAACCGAAGGACCCCCTTCGTTAGTCGGTAGTACGGGTGCTGTGGGAACGACTGTCCAAGCCTCAAAATTTGGCCAGCCGCTCCACAACAATACCTTGTTAATCTTTTCCACGTCGAAAATACTCTCACCATTTGCTTTGTGCTTGATCATTCTCCGTTCTCCTTCGTATGCCAATCCACAGCCCTTTTCTTCTAATAGGCCGTATGAGAGAATGTTTCGAGTCAAACTCTCGACGTAATACACGTTTTCGACTTTAAGTCATTCCACTTCTCCACAGTTAACGTAAAAATAAAAATCTTCCTTCATTTCTAGTTCCAACTGCTTTCCGTCTCCCTGGAAATGTGGTGGAGTCAAGTTCGAAATCGAATACATTTGTATCGACAACCTGACCACCACCATCGTGCCCAGCCTTCCAACTTACGGGGGGTACCCCGCGGACCTCCATTCGAAATCTGGTCCGATCGTCCGCTATTGGCGGACGACCGGTCATCATCCAAAGACACTTGGTCCGATTCACTTAAGTTCATCTCACCTTGTGTACCCGATGGAATGGGCTAGTTACACACTCGGTGGATCGGGATCGCAGATTGGATCGAACCGGTCTTGAATATAGAAGACCGATCTGGGTAGGTATCTCTGGGGCGGAACTCTTCACCCCAGACACAAACAGACCAAAAACACTTCCAAGAGATAAATTCCAATAGGTCGATCGTCCAAACGATCAAGACCTGACCAATACGAAATAATAGAGGGTAGACCGACCGTTCCGGTCTAGCCCCTGACCAATACGAGATAAGACCAAAACCGGTCTAGTTTCCAACCAATATTAAAACAAGCCAATATGTCCGCGTAAAGACCCAATATGCCCGTGAAACTCCACAAACGATATCTCCACGTAAAGACCAATCCAGTGAATAGCACGTTCCAAACGTACTTGACTTAAAGTGTCGAGATCGCCAAATCGTACTCCCGTCGAGGGACTTCCGGTGGCCAAAGTGCGCGTGCGGCGCGTCCAGACCGGGTATAATAGGCAAGAGGGGATAATTCAACCCTCTGCCCCCAAACACTCCGCGGCGGGCGGAGGCGAATAGTGTACGTTAAAAGAATAACGGCGACCCCTTGCTGCGGTATAGACCAAGACCAGAAGAGGTTTTTGCCACTTATTCCTAGACCAAAAACCTTTACCGGGAAAATCCACAACCAAAAGACTCTTACTTGGAAAAATCGCAACTAACCAATAATACTACCTCCCTATGGTCCCTAATGTACCCACACAAAATTATGTAAAATACCCAATGTCAGGTGACTCACCCAAGACCGGCGTTCTTGATACTCCTTGAATCTGATAGGCTAAAAAAACCTTGTTTAGACCAATCGGAAACTCGACCAACTGCCTTGACCAAAAGTGACCAAATTTGTGGTACACTTCACCACAGCCGCCCCTGAGTCTGACGGTGTCGCACAACGATAACGGTCTGACTCACCCATCACTTGACCAACTGGACCTTGGTCACTCACACTTCTTCACCATGGACCAGCCATCTTCTCCACCTGCGCCAGGTACTTACTTTACTGCACTTGATCTTCTTATGTTTCCCTTTGACGCTTGTTCTTGTTGGTTCTGCAGAAACTCTATGTGCCGAGTCGCTCCACATTGCTTCACCTGTTCGGTCGGCCCGGTCTGACAGCCCACATAATTCTCCTGCACTTCAAACATCGGAAGGGTGTCAGACTGAATCCGACACGCGGATGCAGGACATGCTTGCAGAAAACATGCGTCTCAGGACCCAGGTGGCCCACCAGGCAACACGAGGTGCGCATCTTTGGTCTTCGTCTTGTACTTGTCTTGACCCTCGTTTGTCTTCAGCTCTCATCCCTCCCAGCGTCGTCAAGGCAATAGGTGCCTTGCTTGATGCCGATAGGCAGTCCGACGATCATGTTGACCATCTCCGACCAATTCTAGAGGAGCTGGTAAGCGCACGTCATGAGCTGTCCCGTCTGGATGCTTATCAGTCCCATCTCCGGGATCAACTTGCCCTTGTTCGCCAGAAGCAGCTGGACGGACAGTTTGACGCGACCTCACTGCGCATGCAAGGCTATGACTTCGCGCGACGCATTGCCGAGCTTCAGATTTCAATTCAAGACCAGACCGGGAAGGTCCGGTCTTATCAAGACACAGACGCTTGGACGCTAGAGTCGGGTCGTCGTCAGGTGGCACTAGACCAGTGCCGCCAGCGCTTGATGAACTTGCTGCATCCATGTTTGGTTGCTTCCTCAAGCATAGATTGGTCTGCGTCGGCAACCTTAGTCGCCTCGGAACAAGACCAAGACCGCTTGCAGCAGGACCAAGACCGCTTGCAGCAGGACGAAGACCGCTTGCAGCAGGACCAAGACCGACACCGTTCATTGGCTGATATTCAGCAGCCCAAATAGCACACAAATCGAAGAAGCGCGCGGACGCGCCGGGTATCTCGAGGGCGCGGGGCACTGCGCGCGAGCCCAGACTCGAGGGGAAGCGTGCAGTGCCTCATAAGCGAGCCAAGACACAGGCGCTTCTTATGGACTTGGACTCGGACACGGGCGAAATCTACAGCCCCTCGGAAAGTCGAACGCCTTCGCGCCGTACTGCAAATCGCACCAAGCACACAGGGATCTCGTCCGAGGAGGACTCGAGCGAAGGGTCTTGCGATTCCGAGTTTATGGTCGCCATCCAGTCCAAGTCACGAACGAATTTACGTGAAAGTTTCATCCAAGTGGCGTCGACATTGGTGTCAGAACAGAAGACCGGTTTGCCAAGTGACGCCACACCAGTATCGACATCAGCGAAGCCGGCGCCTTCGGTTCTCCCCGGGACATCCAAGCTTCACAAGTACGCTCTACTGAAGAACATGGCAGTTGACACCAGCTCCCTTCCGCCGCGGACGTTTGAAATCACTTTGCCGTGGTCGTCGGGGAAAATCGGCTGTTTGCGCCGGTCTACCCTGACCAAGCAGCTTCTGACCCGGTTTTTCTCTCGCCCGGACCCCTGGCTTTTTTCCACCGGCCAAGAAAACCCCTTCCGCGTCTGCATGGAGGGCGGAATTGATTACGTCGGCGCAGATCTCCCGCCTATACGGCGATGAACCATGGAAAATTTTCGAACACCCCAAGATAGGACTTGTGTTCCACTTGACTCCGTGGATCGGCACTTTGCTAGGCCGGGTGAAGAATTTCAACAAGATCCACGGCCAAGCAATTTGGGAAGCGTACCACTACTTGGTGCTTCCCCCCGACCGGGTGCGACAAGATCCGGGCCTGGCGACGTTCCAGAGCAAGCTCAAGCGACGTCGAATTCGGGCGGGCGAGGCTTGGCAATTCCTGTGCCAGTACATTTTGGACGGGATGCGAGCCCGCGAGTGTGACGTCGACGTGTTCTTGTACCCGGTGTTCCTCCACATGCCGAGGCGTCGCGTTGAGAAGACCAGACTTCTGGCCGACGACGGCATATGGTACCCCGGTCTTGATTGCGCTGAGCCGGTCGCGGACCTCAAGGATGCTTTGGTCCAGCTTGACCGGAAGGACCCCTGGCGTAACCAGTTTTAGGATCAAGTGGAAAATCATCCGTCGATGTTCATAGGCCGTCTGTGGGGCGATAGCAAGTGAGGTCGCAGGTAGTCGACCAGATAACTCGCAATACATGTCATCATTTCTTTTTCATATGTCCGATCGTCAAATCACTTGAGCTAATTTTACCACTCTCTCTCTGCACCGAACACGTTATCGTAAACAGTTCCACCTCCATCACGAAAAATAGTCATCACATTCGTCATTCCGCTACTCCAATTCGTCACAGTTCATCACAATTTCACATCAACTCCGGACCTTCCACATCTTCACACCGGTCTAGACCGACCGATGCTACTGCGTGTCTTGATCTTGGTCTTCATGAGTCTGCATCACTGCGAAGCGATTACGACTGAATCGTTCTCGTTCGAACTCTCGTAGAAGATCCCCACAATTCAAGTCGAGCTCGTCGACCCAATTTGATTCATCATGGTCCTTCCATCGGACCAGGTACTCTCGGTGAGTCCGACTGAACCTGGTCTTCTTGGTCGACCGAACATATAAGACCTTCTCCACTTCAAACTCGTCTTCCTCTAATGGTCGTTCCCAACTGTCCTCCGGCAGTAACGCTTCATCGAAATCAAATCTTCTTTCTTCGTCTACCAGACAGGGAGTTTTGGGTCGATCAGGAAATTCTCGGACCAGCTTCAACTTGGACACATGCACGATCGGGAAGACCTTGTAATCTGTACCAGTTGTTACTAGACGGGCAGCGTGCTCACCGATGAGCTCGGAAACACGGAAAGGGCCGTGCCAAAAATGTGAGCCAGCTTCTTCGCATAGCCCTCTTTCACTCGGTCTAGGTATAGCCATACCCTCGCCCCTGGTTCTATACCGTGGGGTCGGACCTGGTCATTGGTCCGGTCTGCCCGGTCTTGTGTGGCCTGACGCAGCTTTTCGTTGACGACTTCTTTTGCATGCTGGTAGTGTTTCTGGGCCTGCATGCGCCAGCGTCGAGCATCGCGATCGCTGGTCCGGGTGCAACCGATAGGTATCGCAGCTTCCAGTGTCGACCGAGGGTCCCATCCATATGTCAGATAAAAAGGCGTTTCTCCTCGGACCCGATAGGTCGACGAGTTGAGTGCAAACACCAGCCTTTCTGCATACTCGTCCCAATCTCGCTGGTCTGGGTCAGCAACGTACATCTTGATCGCCCTCGTTATGGTCTGCACCATGCGTTCCGCCGATCCATTTGCTTGTGGACGATATGCCATCGTCGCACTCTGTTTCTGTCCCAGCATGTTATTGAACTAAAGTTAATGAATTCAATTTACCCAGCATGTTATTGAACGACCGGAACACCTTGGCCATAAAACCGGGTTCCCGATCGTGCCTGATGACCTCGCTGGCGCCGAATCTTCGTAACACACATTCTTCGTAGCTCTGGGCGATCTGCACCGCAGACCGAGATGCACTTGCCTTCGCAATAACTAGACCAGTGAACAGGTCTACCCAGATCAGCAGATCAGTGTTGCCGCGCGTCGATCTAGGCAGTGACGGTATGTGGTCCATCGCTATGACCTGGAAAGGGTAGGTAGCTTCGATATTTCTGGGCGATCGCCCCTTGATTACCGGTCTACCCTTTCCGGTCTCGCAATCCGTGCAACAGCCCACATATTTCTGCACACTGCGGAAAAGACCTCTCCAGTGGAAGTGGGACCTGATCTTGTGATAGGTCCTGCCTATGCCCTGATGTTCCCCTTCTAGACTCACGTGATAGTGATGAAGGACATCCGGCTGAAGCAACTCGGGGATCACAAATTTCGCCAGTCGGTCCCGGTCGGCACTGTCTTGGTCGGAATCGCGGCAGTAATACAATAATCCATTATCAT
Source organism: Peronosclerospora sorghi (assembly GCA_026184515.1). Lineage (NCBI taxonomy): Eukaryota > Oomycota > Peronosporomycetes > Peronosporales > Peronosporaceae > Peronosclerospora > Peronosclerospora sorghi. The sequence continues at coordinate 31,208,054 of CM047580.1, forward strand.
CCACTTCGTAGCTATCCGCGATCTTGATGCACTCTTTCGCTTGATCGTTCGTCAACTTGGACAGTTCACCACGCAGGTAGGTCTTCAGGTTCATAATCCATTCTTCTTCGTCCTGCGCCTTGAGGATCCGTTCCATCCTTAACTGTTGCACTGCATATTCGTTCAAACTTTCCTTCGGGAACGGTCGGCGAGACTTCTGAGCTTTCGATCTAGTCGCGACCATCACATGCACCTGGACTGGGGCGTTCTTGGGTCCGATCACCTCTGGTAGCCTGTTTATATTCACCAATTCATCCAGAACGGCCTTCTCGGTGATCGTAGCCCCGGTCTGGTCTTGCATGGCCTTGGTCGCGAGGTAGTCGGCGCTTCTGTTCCAGTCCCGTTTCACGTGCAATAGCTCGTGGTTGGGGTGGTCCTTCAATGCCTTCATTACTCGATCATTTAGCGTCCTTAGTCGTGGAGCCTTGCAGTCGATCTCTCCGGTGATCTGGCTGATCACTAGGTTGGAGTCACCACATATGATGACTCGCCCCTTCTCTTGCGACGAAAGCAGGTCCAGACATAGAAGTAGACCTCGGTACTCCGCCTCGTTAACATTAATATCCGGCGTGAAATCGGCAGCGGCTGCAACTATAGACCATTGTGGAAACTTCCACAATATGGCACTATAGGCGCCGACCTTCTTCTTCACGCTTGCCGATCCGTCAAAACTTAAGACCAAGAGCTCTTCATCATGGTCGACGGTCGGTGCCGGTCTCGAAACTGACTGCCGAGGTTGCTTCCTCGGGGCAATCGCTATCAATGCCTCGTCCACTTCAGACCGAGGGGTGATACTGGCAGCTAATGTGCCCAATATATCTTCCTCGCCCCCGGTGCACTTAACGACCTCGAGGGTCCACTGCGACAAGAACGCCGACCATCTGCCTAGACGTCCGTCCATCCCATTGGCTGATAATAGCCAGGCCAAAGTAGACCGTCTTGACAGGACCTTTATAGGTCGGCCGACCAGCAGGTTGTAACACACATCCAGAATTCGTAGCAACGCCAGAACTTCTTTCTCGACAATTCCATAGTTCACTTCATTTGGTTTTAGCGTCCGTCTCGTAAACGTGACTGGATGATACACACCATCGTGATCTTGCACTAAAGTGCCCGAGATAGACCACTCACTGGCATATACAATAATGGTCGGCACTTTTTCGGGAGCGAAATGCTTGAGAATCGGTGCCGTCGCCATCTTAACCTTCAACATACCAAAGGAAAACTGTGCACGCTTCATATGATCTTCGGCCTCCACTTGCGGACAAACAGCAGAAAGACCAGAGTCGGCGCCCTCCTGTAAAGTTGCCCGATCTCCTTCGCGCAACATATGATATTCAACTTCCCGGAGCTCGTACAGCACAGCCGCGTAGATAGCAAAGTCTTCAATGAATCGGCTATAATAATTCAAGCTTCCCAGGAAGGACTGCATTGCCTTCAGCGATCTGGGGAACGGGAGGTTACTCAGCGAATCCAGGTCCTTGGGATTATCCTCTAGACCATTTTTCGAGACCATATGGCCTAAATAGGCGATCTTGGACATACCCCAAAAACTTTTCACGGCACTGATAGACAGGATCCAGCGGTCGCATGTATCCAACAATCGTTCAACCTTCTCGCACAGATCGTTCCATGACGAAGCAGGTATCAGAATGTCGTCGATGTACGACCGCCTCCCTAAAACGGACGGTCCTCTTTCCCGATCGGGTTCACCCTCTCTAAACACATCATAATTTTCAACAGGGTCCCGATCGGTCTTGATCTTGAAGTGTCCGTACAATGCGTTGTCTATCAGCCTTTGATAGATCTGGGGCGCGTTCTTCAGACCGAACGGCATACGATTCCACTCGAAAAGACCAAACGGCGCCACAAATGCGGAAATCTCACGGGCTCGATCAGTCATCGAGACCACCCAAAATCCACTTGCCATGTCTAGCGAACAATACCACAAGGTCTTGTCGAGGTCTTCCAACAGATCATTAATCAGCGGCATCGGGTATACCATGAGTTTAGTCAACCGATTTACCAGCCGATAGTCGATGCACAGTCTAATGTCAACGCCGTTCTTCTTGATAACAATTACGATCGGCGAGGCCCATGGCGAGGTCGACTGTCTAATAATCTTGGTTCCCAACAGTACTTTAATGAGATCAGAAAGCTTTTCACGGTACTGTGGCGCCACGCGTCGACATCGCTGGGCAATCGGCTTGGCATCTCCCACGTCAATATCGCAAATCCACCACAGGCTGCAGGTGGTAAGGCGTTGCCCTTTCCGATCAGCAGATGTCTTTTCTTCCATATGGTATTCTTCAACTGCTCGATCTGGTCTGGACTGTTAAGGTCTTGATTACCCACTTGTAAATCATCCATTGTAACTTCGGGCGAGTAGGCAGATACTTCAGGGAGGACTGCCATTTGGCTTTCCAGCTCCTGAATATACTGTTCCCCGCCTTCATGTATACAGACTTGTTCATCTTCTGGGGCGATATCACCTAGACCATCTGGACCGGCTGAACGCCCCTGGTCTTGATCGACGGGCTGTCCTTCACTGATATCGGTACACCGTCATGGTCCGACCTAGCAATTTCATGTTCCCCTTCTTCTGTTTTTTGTTCCGCTGTCGCCTGGTCTTGTGCTGACACCACGTTGACTAACCTTAGCTCGTCTATTTGATGGTCCACCGTTCCTGGTGACTGCGGCGCCTTTCTTCGTACCAACATCTTTTTTGGGGTGACATAACTTGGTCTTTCCACTAAAGGTGAGGTATCCTCTTCCACCTACCCATCATCGCTGATAAGATCGGTGGTCGATTGGTACGCCAGGTTTTGCCACTCGACATACCGCCTCGATCCCATTGAGACGAACCCCATCTTATTTGGTACCTTCCCTTCTGCTAACCACATACCGACAATAGTGTTATTGTCCAGTTTCAGCGGCTTGTCACCGATATTGGTAACACGGACAAAATCACGTCGACCAGCACTATTTACGAAGGTCGGGATCCACCGATCGCCCCTGGTCAACCATAACTTCCTCGAACGAAAACCTTTCTCGACCGGGGTATCGGCCGACCGACCGACTGGGATAGTAAGGTCTTGGTCCCACAGGACCAGATCGGTATACGAACCATACAGAGGTCTTCGACCGGCCAACTGGACCTGGACCTCGTCCGGGAGTGTAAGCACTCCATGTGACAGGTCTAGGCGAATACCAGCTGGGTCCATGAAATCCATACCTAGTAAAGCGTGCTGACCAGCCAACTTTCCAACCCAAGCGCTGAAAAAGTAGACCAGCGATCCCGACAAAGTAATTTTCACACGCGTTCTTCCTTCGGTCATATAAGAGTTTTCACCGATACCGACGCAATCTTGTCTCTTGGTATCGTCTATAAGACATCCGACCTTACGAGCAAAGGCGGATTCGATTATCGAGACTTCAGCTCCAGAGTCGAACAACATCGTCGCTTTCTGGTTATTAATCTTGCCACAGGATTTTGCCTGCTTGAACCATTTATCAAGCGCGTGATACTTCCAGTATCCGCGGGATTCTCCAGGAAGCAAGTCCAACTGCATAACCACCTTGTTACGGGAGTACTCATCGGTCTTCAGACTGTAGACCGGATGGTCTCGGTCGACGCAATTTGGAATAGAACGTGTATTGTCGGTCTTATCCTCCTTGCCGACATATGCATAGATGTGAACCGTAGAACGCTCGGCTCGATCCAAATTCCAACCTGGCGAGCGTTCTAGTTTAACATATTTTCCGCGTCCGGCGGCAGCATCCCCGCGTGCTTGTCCGGCATGTACCACTTGCGTATCATGTTAAAAAATTCTTCAATCTTGCAGTGGCCGGCCTCGTGGTTCTATCCACATGACATGACTTGCATACGAAAAGGCAGTGGTCAGTCGGGTGGCCGCGTCTCTCGCACTTCTTGCACACCATCTTCTTCCAGCAGTTTGGACCATCATGTTTGCTCGACCTACAGTGGAAGCACTTCTGACGAGGTCGGTCCGGATCGGACTTGCTTCCCTTCCTTCCCTTCCGGTCTACCTGGTCGGACTTCGACCTGGTCTTCGGGGCAGGTCCCGCAATATAGACGTAACGATACTGGTCTTCATCCGATGACTCCTGGCTGGATTGACTTCTACTTTTCCCTTCCGATCCCGTGCTGTCTTCGGCTACGATCGCCTTGACCGCTCGGGGCGGTTTGGTCCAGGGTCTCTTGACCGGATCGGTCTGGGTCTGGGTCTGGGTCTTGGATCGGTAGCGACCTGAGCCACCATCACTCTTCGCACTCATGCTACGTGGCTGCTGTAGCGTCCGTAGAGTCTGTTCAACTTCACCCGCGTCCCTAAGACGCAGCAGAGTAAGCTGTTCCGCCAGTTCTTGATCGTCCAGGGTACTAATGTATTGACCCACATGTTCCATGGCAGCACCGCTCGGCGGGTTATTCTCTTTAATTGTTATGCCGGCACGAAGTGCGGCCACGTTCAACCGATGCAAATACTCGATTGGTGTCTCGTCGCTCCGCTTCTGCATATGGTGATACTTGCGGGCTTACAATATTGACCTTCAAACTCTGCACATAGCTGGTCCCAGTCAGACCGGACATCCCGACCTAACTGTTGGATCCAGTTGGCAGGCGGTCCTTTCAACAAATCCCGGAAGATCAGACACTTTTCACTTTTCGGGGTCTGGTCTCGCAGGAACGCAGACTTGACCCGACCGAACCAAGACCGGGCCTGGTATTCATCAGCATCATTTCCAGTGAAGTCCTTGAGGTCGGTCGTCGCGGCCATACGGATGCGCGGAATCGCAGCAGATCCAAAGTCGTAAGCAATAGTGGAGGCTAGGTTAGCCTTGCGTGGCTTGCCAGCGCCCGTACCGTCTGACCCACAGTGGTCGTCAAGACCGCCGACCGACTCCATGTCACAGTCACTTCTCTTGCTTGGTCTACGCGGTCTGGCCGGTTGCGGCTTGCGCTTCCCTTTGCCGACTTGCTTATCACTTCGAGTGGGATTGTCCACAGATGTTACCGATTCCATATCCACATCTCGGCAAACATTGGCACTTTGCTGGGTAGACCTGTCTTGAACATGTGGGCGCAGAGGTAGTCTAACCCGGTATTCCATGAAACGTTGCATCATCGTCTCAAACATGGCTTGGACGTTAGCTGGAGTCATGGGCAACGTGTTGATACCCTCCTTTTGCGGAACTGAGGCCTGTGGGGCTTGTTAGAGCCCCTACTGGCAAGCATCCCCTTGCTGCCGCATGTCCCTTTTTTGTTCAGGATGGGCATGGTCCACCCCCATGGTCACCCGCTCGACACCGGTCTCCAACTCTGATGAGCTGTTAGAGGCCGGTGGAGACTGATAAACCGATTCGTCATCAGAACCAATGTCGACAAGCGCTGTGGAGGCTTCAGCGACCTTCACTGCTGCGGTGGGAGTTGGGCGGCGAACCGCCCACACCAGTGGGACCAAATGGTCGTGGAAGGTCGACATCGACGATTTCAGCCTCCAAGTCTCAAATTCAAATAGTTTTTGGACATCGGCGGGGTTCTGCATTTTAATGCCAACCTCCTCCAACATCGCCACCAAGTTCTTCACCAACATTAATGGGCGATCACTCTGGATCGGCTCGGTAGTGGGACCGAGAAGATGGTCAGGGATCTGGAGGTTCAACACCTGAGAGACCCCGTCAAAGCGATCAAATCGTTTCAGCTCAAAAATGTAATACATTTTGTTTAGGTCTTCTTCAGTGATGCCTCCATCTCCGACCTGCGACTTTTCTTCGAGGTCGTCTTCGTCGGCCGGCATTCCCAACCCTTTCTTGGGAATCTTGGGGACCTTGGGGAGGTTGGTCTGATCGTTCTGATCATCCTCCAAGTATTTTTCGTCTTTTGATTTTCCATCAACTTTTTTATGCACATACATAGGATCAGGATCAATGTCCCGATCCTTTCCGGGACTATAGCAAGACTTGTTATAGTCCCGATCGGCTCCGGTGGGAGCCTTTTGGGGAGGAAAAAAATATTAATCCCGATCTGGTCCTCCACCAGACCAGACCGGACATAGCCATCTTTATCAAGAACGAAGACGTAAGGTGATAGCCTTTCCTTACGCCCTCTCCAGAACGATTCCAAATTCAAATCTTCAAATTCAATCTTTGATGACACCTTGCGGTGATATCCACGATCACCAAGTGATCCGGGCACGTGCACCATTGTGGTGGAGTCACGTTCGAAATCGAATACATTTGTATCGACAACCTGACCACCACCATCGTGCCCAGTCTTCCAACTTACGGGGGGGGGGGTACCCCGCGGACCTCCATTCAAAATTTGGTCCGATCGTCCGCTGCTGGCAGACGACCGGTCATCATCCAAAGACACTTGGTCCGATTCACTTAAGTTCATCTCACCTTGTGTACCCGATGGAATGGGCTAGTTACACACTCGGTGGATCGGGATCGCAGATCGATCTGATTCTGTCTTGAATATCGGAGACCGTGCTGACTAGGTGTACGTAGGGCGGAACTCTTCACCCTAGGTACGTACAGACCAGAAACACTTCCAAAAGATAAATTCCAATAGGTCGATCGTTCAAACGATCTAGACCTGACCAATACGAAATAATAGAGGGTAGACCAATCAACCGGTCTAGCCCCTGACCAATATGAGAGAAGACCAAAACCGGTCTAAACTCCAACCAATGTTACGATGAGACAATATGTCCACGTGAAGACCCAATATGCCCGTGAAACTTCACAAACGATATCTCCACGTAAAGACCAATCCAGTGAATAGCACGTTCCAAACGTACTTGACTTAAAGTGTCGAGATCGCCAAATCGTACTCCCGTCGAGGGACTTCCGGTGGCCAAAGTGCGCGTGCGGCGCGTCCAGACCGGGTATATTAGGCAAGAGGAGATAATTCAACCCTCTGCCCCCAAACACTCCGCGGAGGGCGGAGGCGACTAGTGTACGTGAAAAGAATAACGGCGACCCCTTGCTGCGGTGTAGACCAAGACCAGAAGAGGTTTTTGCCACTTATTCCTAGACCAAAAACCTTTACTGGGAAAATCCGTAACCAAAAGACTCTTACTTGGAAAAATCGCAACTAACCAATAATACTACCTCCCTATGGTCCCTAATGTACCCACACAAAATTATGTAAAATACCCAATGTCAGGTGACTCACCCAAGACCGGCGTTCTTGATACTCCTTGAATCTGATAGGCTAAAAAGCCCCCTTGTTTAGACCAATCGGAAACTCGACCAACTGCCTTGACCAAAAGTGACCAAATTTGTGGTACACTTCGCCACAGAAACATAGGCCCGATACCGGCTCGGTATTGCGTAAGAATCTTGCATCATTCGTTAGATACATGCTTTCTCCACTGCCAAGTATACACTTATCCTTTGAAATGTTTCCATAATCTTCAGTGACCGTTAACGTGAAATCCACTTTCTTCGTGTCCTTCTTTGGGCATTTCCATTGAATATGCCCGATTTCACCGCAAGCATAGCATTTCTTCGGCTTGTCCCTTTTGCTGGACACAACGTTTGCTACTACATGCGTTGTCTCTCTTGGCTTTCTTCCGTCATACGCGACGGCCTGTGCAAACGGACACAGTTCTTCCGCCTGGCGTAGATAGTCGACGCGTGTATGATCATAGTTAACATCATCACTTGCTTCAACTCCGTTGCTGCGTGATATATCACACTTCCAAGCACCAGGGAGTCAGCGCGTCTACCCACGGCTTCTGCTACAGCAAATAAATACAAGTAGTGCTCCGGCCAAGTCCGTGCAGAACTCTTGCGTGCCAAGAACATCTTCATTGACTGCGATGGAGTCAATTGTATCTGAAATGTCGAAAGTAATTTGTCCATCACATATCACAACGCGGGAGGCTCACTCCACCACGTCTCCACTTGAAGATTATAATAGTTTTTGGCCGTCCCCGAGAGATAGTGGCCGAGTAGATCCACCATATTATCCTTGCTCCACGGGAAACCACATGTCGCTTCTGCAATTCCAATTTGACGTAAAACCTTTCTGTCCCACGAATGAAATCCGGATCCCAAATCACGACTTCCGTGCCATCAAACATCCGTATCTGCAGTTTACACTGCTCCGACGATGGTGTCTTCATCACAGGCATCGCTCCTGCCTTATTATGTTCTTGTCAAACCTCTGGGTGCATATATCCAGATGCTTGAGTCCCTGACTGCTCCCTGACCCGTTCGGCGTTATTCGCCCCAGCGCGGTCAAAAATAATTGCGACAGCCTTGCTCAGATGCTTGAAACTAAGCATCGCAGGGTTTCCGACCTTCCAGGTCACCCTCACCTCATGGCTCCCGTCCAGTGACGACATGCTCATCTTGGTATCGCCTTTCGGGGTGTGGTAAACATTACCTACCCCATCCGATACTACTTCACGTGAATCTTTGAGCCTTGTTAAACGCTCGTCCATTCCCCGGAGGACCGTCAAGATATCAGTCGACTCCGCATTCTCATCCACAATCACAACCTTCCCCTCGGTTGATTCATTGTCCTCACTTGGGCTCATAACCATTTGATCGCTAGCGTGCTTCACCATATCGTTAACAATAGTAATCCACTCGTAACGTAGACTTATTCCCAGTTAAACGTTCTTCCACGTGAAAATGTCAAATAAATCTAAATATCCACGACGTAACTCGTAGCCGTAAAAACAATAGTCTTAGACATGATTTCGATATCCAATATTATGAGAAATAGCACACTGGATGTGCAGTGAAACGTGACATCAAAGAAACAACCAAAAGAAAACGATTAGTCGAAGAAAGAAAGAAAATGCAAAAGTGAATATATTTGACTTAAACGAATTATATTCCGTCACAAATACACAAAAAAATTGAGTATACTTATTTTTTTTGGTCCTGTTCAATGATGTTCGAACGAAATGCCCTCGTGTCTTCATATAGTGCTGTATTTAACAAATATCACCTACTCACGTTCGTCCAATGCAATAGATCGGCTGACCTTGATCGTGTTAGTCTCAAGATCTAGCACTTTAACCCTTGGTGCGTGTCGCGTAAAAAAGAAACATGCAGCGAAAGCGTTTGTCATCCAAATTGCTACGTTTCGAGTAGGCGATGTGTGCAAATCCCAAAGATCAAAATACTCGTAGATGTCCAAGATGAGGCTTCTTCTTGAAACACAATTTAAATGGTATCACATCTCGAAGCTTTGAATTGGTTGTAACATTGATAAGATACGCATCCACAGTCGAAAACACTTGTAGTGCATCATTCTACGCGCCCTCTCCATGAGTGTGCGGTTTATTCGCTTCGCGACGCCATTTTTCTGTGGGCTGTACGGTGCAGGCTTCTGGTGCACAATTCTAGCATTCCGCAGGATGAAAGAAAGACGCTTGTTCTTGTATTCACCACATTATCCGGTCGTACACACTTGATACGAGTGCCACACTGTTGCTCCTGTGGTGGAGTCAAGTTCAAAATCGAACACCGTAGTGTCGAGAACCTGACCACCATCGTGCCCAGCCTTCCAACTGACGGGGGGGTACCCCGCGAACCTTCGCCTACGATCCGATCTGATCGTCCGATGCTAGCAGACGACCGATCATCAGCATAGGACGCCTGGTCCGATTTTTGCGTCTCCATCTCACCTTGTGTACCCGATAGAATGGGCTGGTTGCACACTTGGTGGATCGTCGCTATGAATTGATTTGGGTCTAAAATGCGAGACCGTGCTGGGTAGTGTACCCTGGGCGGAACTCTCCACCCTGGGTACGGGCAGACCAATTATACTTAGAGTAAGTGTACTCCAAAGGGCAGATCGCTTAACCGATCGTAGAGCCCAACCAATGCGAGAATAAAAAAAATAATATTCCAATATGGAGATCCAACAAGAACGTAACAAACTCCACGAACGATATCTCCACGTAACAATCCAAAAACTTGCTTCCAAACGTGTGTACATAGGGATGGTGAAGCCGACCAATGCGTACTCCCGTCGAGGGACTTCCGGCGGGCCAAGTGCGTCTGTAACGCGTCCCGGCCGGGTATAATGAGCTAGAGGGGATTACTCGACCCTCTACTCCTAAACACTCCGCGGCGTGCGAAGGCGACTGTTGTACGTCGCAAAGATGCGAACGACTTCCTTGTTGTGATGTTAACGACCAAGAAAGACGGAAAAACAAAAAAACTCTTTGAAAAACCAAAACTAACCAATCCTATCTCCCTACGGTCCCCAATATGTACAAAAATGAAATATGTAAGTACACGCATATCATGTGACTTACCAAAATCTGCGTTCTTGACACTTCTTGCACATGATAGGCTTAAAAGCCTCCTTGTTTTCCACCAATCCGATCGCTGATAAGCTGATCGGCGTGCCGCTGACACAAAGTGACTAAAATGCTTGAAATCCACTTCACCACAGCCGCCCCTGAGTCTGGTCGCAGCCGCACAACGGTAGCGACCCGATCTCACCACCAGTTGGAATCCCAGATCTTCACAGTAGCAGACTTCACCGATGGACAGATCTTCGAATCCGCCTTCGCCAGGTATTTGTCCTTAAGCACCTGATCATCTTGTAACTTCTCTTGACGCTCTTTGATGCAGGTGCCCTCTGTTCCCAATCGCCCCATGTCTATTCGCCTCCCCTATCGGCCCGATCTGACAGCCCTCGCAGCACTCCAGATTCCGACACACCGGATGGCCATCAGATCGGGGTTGATCAGCTCCGGAAGACAGTCCGGGAGCTTCAGTCGAAGTTGGACGTTTAGAATACGTCATTCTTTTCACTGCGGAAGGAAGTGGATACCTTGATCCCCATGTCCGCGAAGTTGAAGGAGGTGATCGCCGAGAACGCGCATCTCCGGGCCTAGATCGCTCAACAAACAACGCGAGGTAAGCTGATCGGTCTGTTTTTCGTCTTGGATCTGCTCTAACCTTACTTCGCGTGCAGATCGATGCCCACCGACATCGCCAAAGCGTTTGACGCTTTACTCGCGCCTGATCGGCAGTCGCATGACCACTGCGATCAGCTCCGACCGATCTTGGACGGGCTGATCGGCGCATGGCATGATCTGTTTCGTTTGGAGGCCTACAGGTCACACCTCCGGGTACATCTCGCGCTGGTCAACCGGCAGAGGTTGGAGGATCAGTCCGATCGGACTTTACTCCGCACCCAACATGGTGACCTGGAGAGGCAGATCGGTGAGTTGCAGGTCGTGGTCAAGGACCAGATCGAGAAGGTCGAGTCCTTCCTTCCAGAGCCGATCGGACGCCTGGACCCAGGAGTCAAACCGTCGTTGGGCGGCCGTAGATAGGTGCCACCAATAGTTGACCGACTTGTTGTACCGGCGTCTGGCTGCAGGTTCTAGCGTTGACCGATCTGCACCGGTCGCTCTGATCGATCTGCACCAAGATCGGAAACGACGCCACTCATTGGCTAAAAGTAAACACTCCAAGATTCCAAAAACTTCCAAGAAGCGTAAGGACGCGTCGAAGAGCTCAAGGGCGCGGGGCGTAGCGCGCGACTCCGAACCCGAGGAGAAGCAAGCGGCGCCCCAAAAGAAAGCTAAGGCGCAAACGCTTCTTCCGAGCCAAAGATAGGACGCAGATAATACGTCGAACACCGTCAAATCACATGCGCCCTTACTCCCCCGCGCCGCTCACACCAAACATATAGAGATCTCCTCCGGAGAGGACTCGGGAAACGGATCGGTAGATTCTGAGTTCATGCTCACCGCTTTTTCCAAGTCCCAATACGATCGACGCCGAGGTCCTCTTCCAGCGAAGTCTGCATCGGGGGCTGATCAGGTGATCAGATCCCAAGGCGATGGTGTTGCACGAACGCGTGAGTTGGATCGGCGCCTTCCTTCCAGCCCGGCACATCTGGGCTGCGCCATCACGCCCGATTGAAAGGAGTGTTGATCGGAGATCGACCCCTTCCGACGTTGACTTCAGATGCCACTTTGCTATGATCACCGGGGCAGATCTGTAGCTTGCACCGATCAGCCCTGACCAAGCAGATACTAGCCCGGTCTCTATCGCGTCAGACTCCTGGCTTTTTCCTCCAGCTTCAAAGGCTCCTGCCGCTTCTGCATGGCGGGCGTACCTGATCAAAGCACCACAAATCGCCCGTCTGTATGCATATCAGCCATGGAAAGTGTTCATCCACCCCAAGCTGGGGTCCATGTTTGCGTCGACTGCGTGGATCGACTCGTTCTTGGGTTGAGTGAAGGCCTTCAATGAAGCCTACATCGAAGCGATCTGGGAGTCTACACACTATCTAGTGCTTCCTCCTGATCGAGCGCAGCATGATCAAGGCCTGATTTCATTCCAGAAGAACCGAAAGAAGCGCCTGAGTCGGGCGGGCGAGGCCTGGCAGACCCTATGCCAGTTCGTTCTGGGAGGGATGCTGGCCCGCGAGTGCGACATCGACATCTTCCTGTATCCGGTGTTTCTTCATATGGCCAAGCGTCGCGTTGAGAGACCCGGAGCGTTGACTGAGGACGGTATCTGGTATCCCGGTCTCCATTGTGACGAGCCGATCGCAGACCTGAAAGACGCCTTAATCCAGATCGATCGGAAGGAGCCCTGGCGCAATCGGGACCAGATAGAAGACCATCCGGCATTTACTATCGGTCGTTTGTGGGGTGATTGCGACTCTTGATGCGTCAGATAGCTGACCAGATAATCCATAATACATGTCATCATTTTTCCAAAATTCCTGATCACCTGATCACCTGACCAAATTTCATCACTTTCTCCAAACTTTCACCGACACGTTATCACACACAGTTTCCAATCACATCGCGAAAATTATCACCACGTTCGTTATTACACTACTCCAGTTCATCACAGTTCATCACACTAATTCACAAAAATTCAGACCTTACAAGTATTCACACCGATCGATATACTGATCGGTGCTACTGCGTTTCTTGATCTTCATCTTCATGAGTCTGCATCACTGCGAAGCTATTCCGACTGAATCGTTCTCGCTCGAACTCTCGTAGCAGTGCTCCACAATTTAGATCAAGTTCGTCGATCCAAGTTGCTTCGTCATGATCCTTCCAGCGGACCAGATATTCTCAATGGGTGCGACCGAAACGCGTCTTCTTGACCGATCGTACATCTAGCACCTTTTCCACCTCGAATTAGTCATCTTCCAAAGGCCTGTCCCAACTGTCTTCCGGCAGTAGAGCTTCGTCAAAATCGAATCTCTCCGCTTCGTCCACCAGGCAGGGTATTTTAGGCCGATCGGGGAACTCTCTGACCATCTTCAGTTTGGACACATGCACGATCGGAAAAACTTTATAATCCGTGCCGATAGTGATCAGACGGGCGGCATACTCACCAATCAGATCTGCCACACGGAAAGGACCGTGCCACATATCGGCCAACTTCCTTGCATAACCTTCCTTGACCCGATCGAGGTATAACCAGACCCTCGCCCCTGGTTCAATACCATGAGGGCGGACCTGATCGTTATTCCGATCTGCTCGATCTTGTGTGACCTGACGGATCTTGTGTGACCTGACGCAACTTTTCGTTGACGACTTCCTTCGCATGTTGATAGTGCTTCTGGACCTGCATACGCCAACGGCGGGCATCGCGATCACGGATCCGAGTGCAGCCGATCGGTATCGCCGCTTCAAGTGTCTTTCTAGGGTCCCATCCATACGCCAGATAGAAAGGCGTCTCTCCTCGGACCCGATCGGTTGAAGAGTTGAGTGCGAATACCAGTCTCTCTGAATACTCATCCCAGCCACGTTGGTCTGGATCCGCCACATACATTTTAATCTCCCTTGTTATTGTCTGCACCATGCGTTCAGCCGATCCGTTCGCTTGCGGCCGTTATGCCATCGTCGCGCTCTGCTTCTTGCCTAGCATGTTATTGAACGATCGGAACACCTCAGCCATAAACCCGGTCGTGTCTATTAACTTCGCTGTCGCCGAACCTTCTGAACACGCATTCCTCGTAATTCTGGGCGATCTGCTCCGCATATCGGGATGCACTAGCCTTTGTGATCACCAGACCAGTGAATAGGTCGATCAAGATCGGCATCTCAGTGTTGCCGCGTGTCGATCTGGACAGCGACGGTATGTGATCCATTGCTATCACCTGGAAAAGGTAAGTTGCCTCGATATTTCCGGGCGATCGCCCCTTGATTATCGGTCTGCCCTTTCCGGTACCGCAATCTTTGCAACAGCCAGATATTTCTGCACGCTTCGAAGACGTCCTCTACAGTGAAAGTGGGCCCTGATCTTGTGGTATGTCCTGCCTATGCCTTGATGTCCCCCTTCTAGACTCACATGGTAGTAATGAAGGACATCCGGTCAGGGATCACCAGTTTCGCTAGTCGATCTCGATCGGCACTGTCTTGATCAATGTCACGGTAGTAATACAGCAATCCATTGTCGTCCACATCGTAACTGTCCGCGATCTTGGTACACTCTTTCTACTGATCATTTGTTAACTTGGACAGTTCACCGCGCAGATAAGCCTTCAAGTTGACGATCCACTTTTCTTCGTCCTGCGCCTTGAGGATCCGTTCCGCCCTTAGCTGTTGTACAACGTACTCACTCAGCCTTTCCTTGGGGAACGATCGGCGAGACTTCCGAGCTCGCGATCTGGTTGCGGACATCACATGCACCTGACCAGGGTTGTCCTTGGGCTTGATAACCTCCGGGAGCCTGTTTATGTCCATAAGTTCCTGTAAAACGGCTTCCTTGGTGATCGTCGACAGGGCCTGGTCTCGCATGGCTTGGGTCGCGGGGTGATCGGCGCTTCTGTTCCAGTCCCGTTTCACGTGCAATAGCTCGTGGTTGGGGTATTCTTTCAGCGTTTTCATCACCCGATCATTTAGCAACTTTAGCCGTGGCGCCTTGCAGTCGATCTACCCGGTGATCTGCCTTATAACTAGGTTGGAGTCACCACATATGATGATCCGCCCTTTTTTTGTGATGACAGCAGATCAAGACATAGAAGGAGTCCCCGATATTCCTCCTCGTTGACCGTTATGTCAGGCGTGACATCGGCGGCGGCTGCTACTATAGACAATTGTGGTAACTTCCACAGTATGTAACTATAGGCGCCGACCTTCTTCTCCACGCTAGCCGATACGTCGAAACTCAAGACCAGGAGTTCCTCATCCCGATCGACGATCGGTGGCGGCAGGGAGATTGACTGTCGAGGTTGCTTCCTTGGGAAAATCGCCGTCAGAGCCTCATCCACTTCAGAACGAGAGGTGATACTGGCAGCCAATGTGCCCAATATCTACTCCTCTCCCTTGGTGCACTTGACGACCTCGAGGGACCACTGCGACAAGATCGCTGACCATCTGCCGAGCCGACCGTCCATCCCATTGACTGATAACAGCCAGGCCAATGTCGACTTTTTCGAAAGAACCTTTACAGATCGGCCACCAGTAGGTTGTAGCACACATCCAAAATCCGTAGTAAAGCCAGAACTTCCTTTTCGACGATCCCATAGTTAACTTCGTTCGGCTTCAACGTCCGGCTCGTAAAAGTTACCGGATGGTACACACCATCATGTTCTTGCACTAGAGTGGCAGAAATGGCCCAGTTACTAGCGTACACAATGACGATCGGCATTTTTTCCGGATCGAAGTGTGTGATAATCGGTGCCGTCGCCATCTTGGCCTTCAGCATACCGAAATCAACCTTTGCACGCTTCATGTGATCCTCTGCCTCCACCTGCGGAAAATCTGCGGGCAGATCAGAGTCGCAGCCCTCCCGTAAAGTTGCCCGATCTCCTTCGCGCAACATATGGTAGTCGACTTCCCGGAGCTCGTACAGCACGGCCGCGTAAATCGCGAAGTCTTCAATGAAGCGGCTGTAGTAATTTAAGCTCCCTAAGAACGATTGAATTGCCTTCAGTGATCTGGGAAACGGGAGGTTGCTCTGTGGTGGAGTCAAGTTCAAAATCGAACACAGTTGTGTCGAGAACCTGACCACCATCGTGCCCAGCCTTCCAACTTACGGGAGGGGGGTACCCCGCGGACCTTCGCTTTCGATCCGATCTGATCATCCGCTGCTAGCAGACGACCGATCATGAACAGAAGATGCCTTGTCCGATTCATCTTGCGTTGCCATCTCACCTTGTGTAGCCGATGGAATGGTCTAGTTCAACACTCGGTGGATCGTGTCGCTGGTTGACTTGGGTCTGATAGTATGCAGACCGTACTGGGGTGGGTGTACCCTGGCCGGAACTCTTCACCCTGGGTACTTGTAGACCGGTTAAACTTGAAATATGTATAGTCAAATGGGTCGACCGTCCAATCGATCTAGACCCAACCAATACGAGATAATAGAGGGTAGACCACTCAACTGGTCTAGCCCCTGACCAATATGAGAGAAGACCAAAGCCGGTCTAAACTCCAACCAATGTTATAGTAAACCAATATGTCCACGTAAAGATCCAGTATGCTCGTGGATTCCACAAACGATATCTCCACGTAAAGACCAATCCACTTGTTAGTACGTTCCAAACGTACGTGACTTAAACTTGTGAGAAGTCAGCCAATGGATACTCCTGTACAAGGACTTACGGCGGGCCAAATGCGTCTGCGACGCGCCCCGGCCGGGTATAAAGGGCAGGAGGGGATTACTCGACCCTCTGCCCCCAAACACTCCGCGACGTGCGAAGGAGACTTAGAAAACCAAACTTTTAGAGAGTCTCTTAGGACCTCTTAGCCACTTTTCCAATCCAAGACCAATTTACTTCTTTTCCACTAACCTTACGGTCCCAATATGTACCAAACACTAAAATATGTAAAATACACGCAATGCCACGTGACTTACCAAAATACGTGTGCTTGACACTCCTTGCACATGATAGGCTTAAAAGCCCCCCTTGTTTCCACCAATCCGATCGCTGACCAGCTGATCGGCACGCCGTTGACAGAAGGTGACCAAAACTTTGCCTTCGCTTTCCCACAGCTCAGTGACTCCAGATCCTTGGGATTGGCCTCCAGCCCACTGATCGACACCATATGACCCAAATAGGCGACCTTGGACATGCCCCAAAAACTCTTTACAGCACTGATCGACAGGTTCCAGCGATCGCATGTCTCCAACAACCGTTCGACCTTCTCACACATATCGCTCCATGACAAAGCAGGGATCAGAATGTTGTCGATATACGATCTCCTCCCCAGAACGGACGGTCTCCTTTCCCGATCGGGTTCACCCTCTGTAAATACATCATGGTTTTCGATGGGGTCCAGATCGGTACTGATCTTGAAGTGTCCATACAATGCGTTGTCAATCAGCCTCTGGTAGACCTGGGGCGCGTTCTTCAAACCGAACGTCATACGGTTCCACTCGAACAGACCGAACGCCGTAACCAATGCGGAGATCTCGCGATCCCGATCGGTCATCGAAACCACCCAAAATCCACTTGCCATATCCAGTGAGCAATAACATAGGGTCTTGTCGAGATATTCTAGCAGATCGCTGACCAGCGGCATCGGGTACACCATAAGCTTGTTCAACCGATTTACCAACCGATAATCGATACACAACCTGATGTCGACGCCGTTCTTCTTGATCACAATCACGATCGGTCAGGCCCACGGCGAGGTCGACGGCTTAATGATCTTGGTAGCCAACAGTCCTTTAATAAGATCGGACATTTTTTCGCGGTACTGTGGCGCCACACGTCGGCATCGCTGGGCGATCGGCTTGGCATCACCCACGTCGATGTCACAGATCGCTCCGCGAGCAGCATGGGGTAAGGCGTTGCCTTTCCCGATCAGCAGATGTTTCTTCTTCCATATGATCTGCTTTAGCTGATCGATCTGATCGGGACTGTTGAGATCCCGATCACCCACTTGCAGATCGTCCAAGGTGACTTCGGGTGGATCAGCAGACACTTCAGGGAGGACTGCCATCTGGCTCTCCAACTCCTGAATGTATTGGTCCCCGCCCTCATGGATACAAACTTAATCGTCTTCCGGGGCAATATCACCCAAACCGTCCTGATCGGTTGAACACTGCTGTTCCCGATCTACGGGCTGCCTTTCAACGACATCGATCTGCTTAGGCGAGCCATCGTAGTCCGCCCCATCAATACCATGCTCCTCTTTTTCTATTCCCGGCTCCACTTTTGCTGTTCTTGTGTCGCCACTACGTTGACGAACCTTGGCTCATCTGCTTGATGGTCCACCGTGTCCGGCGACTGCGGTGCCTTTTTTCGAACTAACATCTTCTTTTGGGTTACATAGCTGGGTCGTTCCAGCATAGGTGAGGTATCTTCTTCCAACGGTCCCTCATCGCTGACCAGATCGGTGGTCGCTTGGTATGCCAAGTTCTGCCACTCAACATACCGTCTCAATCCGACCGAGACGAACCCCATCTTTCTTTGCACTTTCCCTTCCGCCAGCCACATGCCAACAAAAGTATTGTTGTCGAGTGTAAGCGGCTTGTCACCGATATTAGTGACTCGAACAAAATCATATCGCCGGAGCTCTTCACAAAGGTCTACACCCACCGATTGCCCCTGGTCACCCATAACTTCCTTGATCGAAAACCTTTTTCGACCGGGGTATCAGCGGATTGGCCGACTGGAATTGTGACATCTTGGTACCACCTGACCAGATCAGTGTGCGATCCGTATAGGGGCCGTCGACCAGCTAACTGGATCTGGACCTCATCTGGGATTGTAAGCACTCCATGAGACAGATCAAGGCGAATACCCGCAGGCACCATGAAATCCATGCCTAACAGGGCATCCTGACCGGCCAGCTTACCAACCCAAGCGCTGAAGAAGTATACCAACGAACCCGATAGGGTGATCTTCACGCGCGTCCTTCCTTCGGTCATATAAGAATTTTCACCGATCCCGACGCATTCTTGTCTCTGGGTATCGTCTATACGACATCCGACCTTACGAGCAAAGGCGGAGTCAATAATCGAGACTTCAGCCCCAGAGTCGAACAACATCGTCGCTTTCTGGTTATTTATCTTACCACAGGCTTTCGCTTGATTAAACCATTTGTTGGGCGCATGATACTTCCAGTATCCGCGATATTCCCCAGGCAGCGGATCCAGCTGCATGACCACCTTCGATCGGGAATATTCATCGGTCGTGAGATTGTGGACCGGATGATCCCGATCGACGCAATTGAGAATAGAACATGTATTGTCGGTTTTATTATCCTTGCCGACATATGCATAGATGCCAAACGTAGATCGATCGGCTCGATCCAGATTCCAACCTAGCGAGCGTTCTAGCTTAACATCCTCTCAACGTCAGGTGGAAGCATCCCCGCGTGCTTACCCGGCACATACCATTCGCGCATCAGATTGAAGAACTCTTCGATCTTTCACTGGCCGGCCTCGTGGATCTCTCCACATGACTTGCACACAAATAGGCAGTGATCGGTGGGGTGGCCGCGTCTTTCACACTTCCTGCATATCAGCTTCTTCCAGCAGCCCCGATCATCGTGCTTGCATGACCCGCAGTGAGAACACTTCTTGCGAGGTCGGTCTGGATAGGACTTTTTTCCACTCCTGCCCTTCCGATCTGCCTGGTCAGGTGTCGATCTGGTTCTTGGGGTAGGTTCCGTGACGAAGATGTGACTATATTGGTCCTCGTGTGACTCCCGACTGGACTGGCCGATACTTTCTTCTTCCGATCCAGTGCTGTCCTCAGCTACGATCGCCTTAACAGCACGGGCCGATCTGGTCAATGGTCTCTTCAACGGATCGGTCTGGGTCTTGGATCTGTAACGACCTGATCCAACGGCGCCCTTTGATCTCATTCTGCGGGAGTGTTGCTACGTTCGCAACGTCTACTCCACTTCTCCCACATCCTTTAGGCGCAATAGGGTGAGCTGATCTGCCAGCTCCTAGTCATCAAGGGTACTGATATAGTGACCCACGTGCTCCATAGCGGCACCGGTCGGCGGGTTGCTTTCCTTGATCACTATCCCGGCACGAATTGCAGCCACGTTCAAACGGTACAATTACTCACTCGGCGTCTCGTCGCCCCGCTTCTGCATATGATGGTATTTGATGGCGCTAGAGAATCGGAGTTGCAGTACTGCCCCTCAAATTCTGAACATAGCAGATCCCAGTCGGATCGGACATCCCGACTCAACTGTTGGATCCAGTTTGCAGCCGGTCCTTTCAGCGGATCTCTGAAGATCAAATACCGTTCTTTTTTGGGTGTCCGATCCCGCAAGAAAGCAGACTTGACCCGACCAAACCACGATCTGGCTTGCTCCTCGTCGGCGTCCTTGTCAGTGAAATCCTTGAGATCAGTGGTCACAGCCATGCGGATGCGTGGGATCGCAGTAGATCCAAAATCAAAAGCGGTAGTAAAGGCTAGGTTATCCCTGCGCGTTCTGCCCGCACCTGCAACGCCTGACCCATAGTGGTCATCCGGATCGCCGATCGACTCAATGTCGAAATCGCTGTTTTAGCTCGATCGGCGCGGTCGGGCTGGCTGCGGCTTGCGTCTTCCCTGCCAACCGGTCTGCCACCTCGGGTAGCCTTATCCGTTGATGCCACTGACTCCATATCTACATCTCGGCAAGTATTGACATTTTGCCGGGCAGATAGGTCCTGGGCATGCGGGCGCGGAGGCGATCGGTATCGGTCTCCCATGAAACGCTCCATCATTGCCTCAAACATGGCTTGGACGTTAGCTTGGGTCATGGGCAACGTGTGGGTATCCTCCTTTGGAGGTACTGACACCTGTGGGGTCTCCTGGGGCCCCGACCGGCATGCAGCCCCAGCTGCCGCACGTCCTTTTTATGCTCCCATGGGGGTATGATCCACCCCCATGGTCATCCGCTCAACACCGACCTCCAACTCCGATGAGCTATTAGAGGCAGGTGGAGACTGATACAGCGATTTATCATCGGAACACACATCGTCATGTGCTGCCGTGGCTTCAGCGACCTTCAATGCTGCGGTGGGAGTTGGGCGGCGAACAGCCCCCACCAACGGCACCAAATTATCATCGAGGTTCAACATCGACATCTCCAGCTTCCAAGTGTTCAGATCGAACAGTTTCTGTACGTTGGCGAGGTTTTGCACTTTTATGCCGACCTCAGCCAACATCGCCAGCAGATTCTTCACCAATAGCAACGGCCGATCGCTTTGGATCGGCTTGGTGGTGGGTCCGAGAAGGCGATCGGGGATCTGGGGGTTTAAATTCCGCATGACCTGGTCCTAACGAATAAATCGTTTTAACTCGTGGATGTAATACATCCTGGTCAGGTCTTCTTCCTCGATAACCCCATCCCCGACCTGCGACTTTTCTTCCAAGTCATCTTCATCGAGTGGCATTCCCAGCCTTTGCTTGGGGACCTTGGTAAAGTGGATCTGATCGTTCCGAGCAGCCTCCACATCGTTTTCATCTTTAGTTTTTTCATTAAATAGTTCATTCAAATGCATAGGATCAGGACAAAAGTTCTGATCCTTTCCGGAACTATAGCAAGACTTTCTATAAGCCCGATCGGCTCCGGTGGGAGCCTTATGGGGAGGTAAAAACTTATTAATCCCGATCTGGTCCTCCACCCGTCCAGATCGGACATCGCCATCCTTATCGACAACGAGAACATAAGGCGATAGCCGTTCCTTATGTCCCCTCCAGAATGATTCCACATTTAATTCGTTATAATCAGTTCTTTACGAGATATCATCTCGGTGATATCCGCGATTACCAAGTGATCCGAGCACGCGCACCATTGTGGTGGAGTCAAGTTCAAAATCGAACACCGTAGTGTCGAGAACCTGACCACCATCGTGCCCAGCCTTCCAACTGACGGGGGGGGGTACCCCGCGAACCTTCGCCTACGATCCGATCTGATCGTCCGCTGCTAGCAGACGACCGATCATCAGCATAGGACTCCTGGTCCGATTTTTGCGTCTCCATCTCACCTTGTGTACCCGATGGAGTGGGCTGGTTGCACACTTGATGGATCGTCGCTGTGAATTGATTTGGGTCTAAAATGCGAGACCGTGCTGGGTAGTGTACCCTGGGCGGAACTCTTCACCCTGGGTACGGGCAGACCAATTATACTTAGAGTAAGTGTACTCCAAAAGGCAGATCGCTTAACCGATCGTAGAGCCCAACCAATACGAAAATAAAAGACCAATATTCCAATATGGAGATCCAAAGAGAACGTGACAAACTGCACGAACGATATCTCCACCGTAACAATCCAAAAACTTGTTTACACGTTCCAAACGTGTCTTGGGCTTGCGTAGACGACCAATGCGTACTCCCGTCGATGGACTTCCGGCGGGCCAAGTGCGTCTGTAACGCGTCCCGACCGGGTATAATGAGTTAGAGGGGATTACTCGACGCTCTGCCCCCAAACACTCCGCGGCGTGCGGAGGCGACTGATGTACTGTGCAAAGATGCAAACGACTTCCTTGTTAAGGCTTAAGCGACCAAAAGAAAAACCAGAAAACTCTTAGAAGGAAAAACTAAAACTTACGAATCATATCTCCCTACGGTCCCCAATATGTACAAACATGAAATATGTAAAGTACACGCAATATCATGTGACTTACCAAAATCTGCGTTCTTAACACTTCTTGCACATGATAGGCTTAAAGCCTCCTTGTTTTCTACCAATCCGATCGATGATAAGCTGATCGGCGTGCCGCTGACACAAAGTGACTAAAATTCTTGAATCCACTTCACCACACTCCATTTCGGTTTTGTACTCAATAAACTTTAACTACCGAAATAATTTAGTGTATCTCGTCTTCATGGGTCCCAACACATCTATATGGACGAGTTCAAGTGGTGCCGTCGTCTTGGTCTTTGATTCCTTAGGAAAAATCGCAACAGTCACTTTCCCTTTATGAAACCACTACATACACTTTCCTTGTTCGAGATTTCAATGTTTGGCAGACCTTCCGTAGCCGCTTGGGTCTTCTCGTATGTGTCATTGTTTGTGTGTCCCATACGAGCGTGCCAGCACTCCCAATAACTTTGGTTTGTTCATGCGGAACATACATGGCATACTCATGTATACTCTTCTCGTGTGCAACGTACAAAGTGTAAATATTTCCATCACGTTTGGCCAATATCAATAGCTCGTCACCTTTTCAAATACCACATTTTGTCGCACCAAAACGTACATCAAGTCGTTTAGCCGTAATCGTGGCACCGAAATCAATCGGCGGTCGAGATTTGGGATGTGCAGCCATAGTCCCACTACTACAACGGAACCTTATAGTGCCTTGACCAATCGTGTAACGGGGTTACATTTAGTTACGTTGGTGTACGTAAATAAACAACGGTTGAGGTCAAGTATTGACCGGTCCGAAAGGTTCGGACCTATTGGTTGTTTTAACCAATCAGGGCCGGATCCCTTGGTGAAGGCGTGGCAGCCTGCCACGTGTTGGTACACAGGTGGTGTACTCTACATTTTCGGCTAGGTACGGATTAAGTAAGTTCTACCTAGTATTGCATATAGTTTATATTAGTTTATTAAGTTAGGCTAATTTTAAATTAAATAACAAAATCAGTTTACAAAAACACTGAATCCTGCTAGGCGCATGACCCGGAACGGTCGCGCGTGCAGTAAGTGTCATAGCAGGGGAGCACCTCCCCTAGCTACTCCCTTCTAAGGGAAGCCTTAGAATAAGGCGTTAGCGTACGCTAACAGTGAACTCAGGGAATCTTGGCCCCGAGTGAGACAGCAATCTCACAGTAAGCCTTAGATCAGGGCGTATCGCCGCTTAAGGAAAGTCTTCCTCTGTGCGCTAGCCGCACCGTGCGTTTACGTACCTGCTACATCTGGTAACACTTGTAGTCAATCCAACACCTGTGTTGGTAGACGGCATCCTCTGCAAAGGATGGACCAGGACGAGCGGGGTCAGCTAACCCCCGTCCAACAAGAAGCCTTTAAGAGGCTGGTACCCATATTGGGTCAGGATGGCATGCGCCTCCTAATAGATCAGGGTCTGAATACCGTGTGTGAGAGGGTGAACGCCCTAATAGCCCATGAGGCGAGTTTTCGCGGAAGTTATCTTGCGTCTACGGGAGTGCGCCCTCCGTTATCCTTTAAGATAAAGGAATTCACCGGTGAAAAGGTCATAACCTTTATGTGTGGCTTCGCGAGGTTGAAACGGCTATAGCCACAGCGAATGTGATCGAGGATCACTTGCAAATGGGACTTGCATTAACCCATCTTACGGGCAAAGCCCGTACATGGGCGTTTACGTGTCCGGATTCGGTCACGGACGTGTTCCCGAACTGGGAAGTCCTTAATCGAAAGCTTATGGACATGTACGCTACGCCTGATCTGGTTTTCCAGAATCAGCTTGAGTTTTTGAGGTGCCTTCAGGGCACTAGATACTTGGAGACATACGTCCAAGAACTGAAGACCCTGTTGGTAGGGATGTACGCGAAAAGCATGCGTATTCGGATGATGTGTCCATTCCCGTGTTCATGGTAGGTCTGAAAGAAGGGCCAGAACGTTCGGAGATCTTCCGATGCCGAGCCCAATCCCTGGGGGAGGCGTTTAAGATGGCGTTTAACGCCGAAAGGAACTTTCGTTCCTCTAAGGTGGGTCCCTAACTCATGGACCTGAGTCAGGTAGAAGCGGAGGAGAAACCTTCCGCTAAGAGTCACTCTGACTCTATCTCGAAGAGCTTCGAATCGGATTTCCTTGCAATGTTGCAGCGGCATGGGTCGCTAAGATGCTTCCTGTGTGGAAGCACGGATCATCTGCGGAACAGATGTCCGAAAACCCACCAGCGAGACACTCGCTATACGGGACCGAGGGCGGGTAAAAGGCCCTCGCCCAAGCCGTCCGGAACGACGGCTCCCAGTATGTGCGGGGCGCCATACTGGGAGATCCCTCAGTGCTGTTAATACCCAGGGTAGGGGACGACAGCACAAAGCCGAGTTGTTGTACCAGCCAGGTTTGCTGGTCGTCTTTGCAGACGTGAAAGGCTTTGATAAGCCTTTGAGGGTCTTGATAGACTCTGGAGCGTTTGACAATTATGTCAGACTGGCTTCTTTGGAGAAGAGGCGGCTGTATGCCGAGGCCCTAGAGGCACGTTCTCGTGACGTTGTCACGGTCCGTCTAGCGACGGGCGTACAGGTTTCTGTACCCAAGGTCTCGATTTACCTTAAGCCGAAGTTTGCAGACTTCGACAGCTTAGAACGTTTCCTAGTCCTGGATTTTTTTTTGGACTCGAGGTATGACCTCATTATGGGCATGAAGTGGCTGGAATGCCACGAGACATGGATAGACTGGAAGTCTAAGTCCATTGGCTCAGCGCACCCGCGATCGGGTGAAGCATTGGCGAGTCATGAACCCACCTTTGCTCGATCGCAAAAGCGTTTCTGGCGAGAGATGCCAGAGAATGGGATGTCTGAAACGATCAGTCCCAATGAAGGCAAGGAAGTGTTCCTTGACGAGGGGGATTCGGCGGTTAATCCCCACGCCGTTATAGGCGATACCGGTGAGTCACCAGTGGTAGAGGTGGATTCTTCTGAGGTTAAGCGCGAGGCGCTTCCGAGAGAAGAGACACGAGGTTTGTCTCTTCTGAAGGTCGGGGTTCCCGACCACGCCGTGTTAGGCGAAAACGTTGCGACTCCAGTGATAGGGGTAGAGACCCCTGTGGTTAAGAGCGAGGCGCTTCCAAGCGGAGAGACCCGTAGTTCGTCTCTTCCGCACGTCGGAATTGGTTTCGATCACGCCGTGTTAGGCGAGACTGGTGCGACTCCAGTGGTAGGGGTAGAGACCCCTGTGGATAGGCGCGATGCGTTTCCAATAGATGGGGCAATTGACTCCCCCCAACTGGGTCCCGGGAAGAGTCCCGAGGCCAGTAGTCAGCAATACTATCGGATGCTGAATAGCGTGACAGGTGTTGTCACGTAAGGCGTAAGCCTGGAACGGTTGCCTGGGGTAGGCGAACTGTTATGGTTGGAGTAGATGTACTTCAACGAGTTTGAAACTGCTTTGAAAGCAGGTGAAGTCGACGAGGTTGTCGTATTGCGTCCGGAAGAGGAGTTAAACTCATCACCCACGATGGAAGAGTCAGTTTTGGTGCCAACCAAACAGGCATTGAATGCTCGAATCGGTCTCAAGGTCCTCGCGGATACTGAGGACCCTTACCATTCCTTACTTAAGGAATTAGGAGATGTCATCAGTAACAACCCGCCGATGGGGTTACCACGGGATCGGGGAGTCCGACATGAAATCGATTTGGTTCCTGGAACCAAATACTGCGTCACTAGGCAGTGGCCTCTCCCCATGGAGCAATGCTACGTCATCGACGCATTCTTCAAGGAGAAAGAAGATGTGTGGTGGAGCGGCTGATCAAAGTTTTTGACGCTTGATCAGGCGGTACCTTGGCGCCCGGACTGCCGACTAACGAAGGGGGTCCTCCGGTTGTCCTTGACTGCTTGTGTTTCTGCTCACCTTGTGTACCCGATGGCTTAGGCGTGGGTCGCTCTCCAGGTGGCGGGGATGTAGACACGGCAATTCCTTGATGCAAGATCGGGGAAATTGTAACGAGTTGATCGAGGTGCTGATCAGACGTGATCAGGTATAATCAAGCTCGAGTCAGGTGCGAACAGGCTTGATCAGCAGTGATCAGCTTGGGTAGGCACCGAAAGTCGTTGATCATCTGTGATCAGGCTTGATCAGGCACTAAAAGTAGTTGATCAGCGGAGATTAGACTTGATCAGGCTTGATCAGGCACCAAAAGTAGTTTATCAGTGGTGATCAGACTTGATCAGGTGCCAAAATTCGCTCAGGTACAAGTTGGTGCGATCTTCGAGTTGATGATCGCGGGTCACGAGTTGCAGAGCGTCGATCAGGTGTTGATCGGCGAAGGGGGTACATGATCAGGCAGTGGAAGTCTTCACTGCCTGATCACGGAGACTCTGGAGTCTTCAACAGCTAAAGGAACACCCAAATATATGTATTCCTAGCCTAGACTTACGAGGGGGGGATGTAAATTTCGCTTAATCCACCTAGAGTTTCCGTGGGGCGCTTACAGCAGCCAAACTCTAAAGGCCAAACGTTAACCAAACGTGGAAAGGTGAGAGCACTGCTCAATCACACTCTCAAAACCAAAAACCTTTACTGAAGAACCGCTGACACAGCGGGCGGAGTTGCGGAGTGAGTTCTCAACACTCTACGTCTGCCGGTGGGCCAAAAATGCACAAAGTTCTCCCGCCCGGGACGTAGAGGTGTATACTAATAAGGGAGGCGCAAAGGTGCCGTCCCTGTAGGGCCCAAAGGGGTTGAACTCAAAATGAGAACTTTATTATTGCTTAAATCCTAAGAACTACCAATTTCCTAATATCCACCAATCAGAACTACCCATTCCAACGTCCTCCGTCGACCAGTCGACCTGATTTGTCCGTCGTCCGTCGCTGTTCGTCGGTGTTCGCTGAGTACCTGTACGTAATCGTCCCATATTCCTATGCCCTGTCTATGTCCTGACTATGTGCACCACGGTTGTACACGCAACTGTATACGCCGTGGTACCCACAATCCTATACGATTACGTACCGATTTTGACCGTAATCGCCCCTCCTAAATTAGGCCCTAGAATAAGGCCCTATAATAAGGCCCTATAATAAGGCCCTATAATAAGGCCCTATAATAAGGCCCTATAGTAAGGCTTTATAATAAGGCCCGTTATTGGGCCCAATTATAACACGCTTACGACAGCCGCTCCTGATCCTCGTCCCAGACGTACAGAGGTTGGGGAGAGGGTCGATTCATGCCGTTTGATATCGTGGATCATGTTACCGTTGGTCGGCTTGTCCACCATGACGTCATCGGCCAGGTGATAATCACCCATCAATCTGCCTGCCCCTTCTCCCGCCGATCAAGTCCCGTTCTGTCAGTCTGTTACCGTTAGTGGTACGTCCCTCGCGATCCAGCGATCACCCTTCACCAACCGTGTCATCTTCGTTCAAGCTGTCTCGATCAGGCATTCCTGCATTTCCATCATGCAAGCGATAACGGACGGTACCCCGGCAAAAACCACCGACACTCCTGCCCTGGATCGGGCCGAAGCTGATCAGGCGTTCGCTACTATCAATCGGGCTTACAGTTTGCAAGAGGCCCTACACGCGCGTGATGATCAGATCGCCACGTTATCTGACTCGCTCGCGATGAGTGAAGACACTGTCGCAATGCTTCGGCAGCAGCTCGCTCGTACCAAACGCGCCGTGGTGGAGCAAGATGTCGCGATCAAGCGGGTCGCCTTCGAACAGCTCAAGCCATTGCGTGATTTCGTCGACACCACCGTCAATGATCTCCAGACAAAGTTGAAGAGCATTGAAAGCGCTATGGCCGATCAAGAAAAACTCATGGTCGATAAACGCGCACAGATCCGGGATCTGGAAGGCCGTCATGCCCGTGATAGGTATCTGCGATCGGTGCATGAAGACACCATCGCTGATCAAACACGGGAGCTGGATCAACTTCAACAGCGCCAAGCCAAGTTACAAGAAGAACGTGATCGCGCTGCTTCTGGTAGTCAGCGCTTGTTCGAACAGGTGCTCAGACTCACCGCCGAGGTTGATAGGCGAAAACACCAGTATCATCGCCTTCTAAAGAAAAACAAATTCAATTGCCTGAAGATGGACGAGTATACTGCCATCATGGCCCAGGCGCAGGAACTATCTTATCGGGTCAAGGTAGTGTCTGACCTCCAAACTGAGCTGGACGATCTGCACGCCGCATATTCTCAGCTGGAGAACGAACATTCCGCCATGCAATGCCGCTTCGATCAAGTTTCCGTAGAACGTGACACGTTGCGCCATCAAGTGCAGAAGGTTCAGGGCGAAGTCACACAGTTACGCTCGTTCCAATCGGACCTTCAGTCTCAGTTGGCCGGTATGTCGTTGCGGATGCAGATCGCAACAGTTATCCGCACCCTTCGGTGGGTTCTGATCAAGCTACACCGCCAGCTGGCCTTACCGCCTCTCCTGACGGCTCGATCAGCCGCGCCGCCCCTTCTCCTAAAAGGCGTACTCGGCGTTCTCTATCCTCCTCTCGGTTGAAGCGGCAACGCCTCCTTTTTCCTATTTCGGAGGCGAAGACGAAAGACGATGATCCCCCAAGTCCTGATCAGGACGATGAAGGCGTATTTCTTGGTCCTATCGCTTCTATTCCTTTCACTCCTACAATTAGCGAGTTCGGGAGCGAGGATCTACCTGATCAAGTCACTGCCGGGTCTCTTTTTCCGCGTACAGGTGATTTCCGGACGTTGATCGCGGTATCTGATGACGCCAGTGACGCCGATATCCTGCCGTGGACTCCGGATCAGCTTGGTGAGTTTGATCTGCGTAACGTCAAGGCCCAAGTGGTCTTCGACTACTTGACCCGCCCCGCAGTATGGTTGTTCCCGGCTGCCGTGAACGCCCTTACGGCTGATTCATGGTCCGGTCATTTGATCACCCAACCGGAAGTGGAGCTGCTGTATTATCAATGCCCTTGGGGCGTTTTCATGACCATGTTGCCGCCCTTTTCTTTTCTCTCAGTCGGCTGGTTCGCTGACTTCGAGACAAAGTGCCGGTCGTTTCTCCAACATCACGCGCTGGCGATCTGGGAGTCGACGCATTATCTCCCTATCGCTAAAGGTCTTCGCGAGACGGATGACTTCTTCCGGAATTATTACAACAGTTGCCGCCAACGCAGAAGTCGTGCCGGAGCGACCTGGAAGAGGGTCGTGGATTTCGTCCTGCGGGGAATGATCGACGGAAGATGTGATCTCGACATTTTCCTGGACCCGTCGATCACCCATTGTGCTCGCAACCGTCCTTTGAAGTATTCCCCGGCCGATGACGGGGCGTGGTACCCAGGGTTCCTCTCGGACCCGCCACCCCGGACCCTATTGGACGCTTTGAAGGAGGTTGATACTTTCGAACCTTGGCGGGTTCAATATCGTTCCTCCCCTGAAAACCACCCTTGCCGTAAAATCCATCGGATTCGTCGCAAGTTCTTTGGGTGTAGTTAATCAGTTGATTGTTCCGCCCTTAATCAATAAGCAATCTTAATCATGGCATTTCCACTGTGCTTCTTTACTTCCCCACACATGATATAAACCGGTATTCTGTCGTCTTATCTTTCGTTACATCACGTCTTTACTCCATCACCTTGTCTCGCAATATCCATCGTAAACACATCACCTCAAGCCGTTTATCGCTTCTTCATCCATTGTGAGTTTCGTCAATCATCTTTCTTCAATCGGTAATTCTTCGATCGTAGTTCATGACCAGTCTGCCGATCACGCATTAGTTGGACTCTTCGTCCACTTGCATCACGTCAAACCGATGTCTGTTGATCCTTTTCCTCTCGAAGTCCTTGATCAGAGCATCACAGTTTAAGTCTTCCTCGTCTACCCACGACGGCTCAGCATAACCTTTCCAGTAAACTTGATATTCGCGTAACGTTCTTCCATATCTATTCTTTCGACCTGATCGGACATCGGTGATACGATCAACTTCAAATTCACCTGGATCTAGCGTCCTTTCCCAGGTGTCTTCAGGTAATAAAGCTTCATCAGAGTCGAAACGCTCCTCTATCCCAGCTTTTAGTGCCGTAGTAGGGCGATCTGGAAATTCCTTGACCAATTTCAACTTGGACAGATGCACTACTGGGAACATACGATAGTCGGTGCCAGCAGTAACCAATCTCGCCGCGTGATTACCGATAACCTCATCGACTCTAAAGGTTCCATGCCACATATGCGCCAGTTTCTTCGCGAACCCTTCTTTCACCAGATCAAGGTATAACCAGACCCTTGATCCAGCTTCGATCTTGTGTGGTGTCACTTGACCATTGTGCTTTTCAGCTCGCTCAGCCATCGCTTGATGCAATCGAGCGCTCACTTGATCACGGGCGTAGCTATAGTCCTTTTGCAGCTTATATCTCCACCGGCGAGCATCCCGGTCTTTACGCCGAATTCCGCCCAGTTGCAATGTCGATTCCAACGATGATCGTGGGTCCCACCCATACGCCAAATAAAATGGTGTTTCACCACGAATGCGATCGGGGGTCGAGTTCAGCGCGAATACCAGCCGCTCCGCATACAAGCTCCAATATTTCTGGCCGGCATCTGCTACATACATCTTGATTGCTCGCGTGATCGTCTGCACCGTCCTCTCCGCCTTACCATTCGCCTGTGGACGGTATGCCATAGTGGCATTCTGACGTTGTCCCACGATTTTATTGAACGCGCGAAACACTTCCGACATAAACCTGGTTCACGATCGTGCCGGATCACTTCGCTAGCCCCGAATCGTCTAAACACACACTCTTCATAATTTTCGGCGACTTTTGCGCTGTGCGAGACGATCCAGCTTTCGCGATCACCATACCCGTGAACAGATCCGTCCAAATCTGCAGTTCAGTATGTCCATCCGTCGATCGGGGTGGTGACGGGATATGATCCATGGCTATCACTTGTAATGGGTACGTAGCCTCGATATTCCCCGGCGACATGCCCTTGATCGTAGGTTTGCCTTTCCCCGTCTCGCATTCTACGCATTGTCCGACAAACCTTTGTACGCTTCGGAATAGACCACGCCAATGGAATTATCATCTGATCCACTGATATGTACGCCCTATGGTGTCCTCCTTCCAAGCTCACATGATAGTGGTGGAGGACATCTGCATGTAGGGTCTCGGGTAAGACCAGATTAATCGAAAGGTGCCGATCGTCTTGATCACCTCTGTCATCGTTGGCTTTTCTTTTAGCCATGTTTCCACAGTAGATCAGCAATCCTTGTTCATCGACATCGTAGCTGTCAGCAATTTTCCCGCAGTCCTTAACCTCGTCTGCGTCCAATCTTGAGACGTCACCATACAGATAACTTCGCAAATCATGAATTCATTTTTCTTTTTTGTCCTGTGCCTTTTTCACCCGTTCCGACCTTATCCCGGCTATAGATATATCGGGCCACGTTGACGGTCGCGGCTGACGGAGGTTACGTGATCGTGTCATCACTAGCACTTGTGGGGCAGTGGGATCTTCATTCCACGTGATCACTTCCGGCAACCTGTTGAGATCGGTCAATTCCTCCAGCTGTTTCACGTCATTGATTGCAAATCTTGTTCCACCCTGCATAGCCCTAGTGGTGATGTGATCTGCACTCTTATTCCATTCTCTTTTGACATGCACCAGATCATGATCCGACCATTCCCGAAGGAGATTGAACGCACGCTGTTGCAACACTTGCAATCGCGGAGCTTTACACTCTATTTCGCCGCGCATTTGCCGGATTACTAAATTCGAATCTCCACACACGATCATCCTTCCTTTGGGGTATCTCTACAGTAGGTCCAAACTTAAAAGCAATCCATGTTATTCCGCTTCGTTCACCGTGATATCAGGCGCATAATCGGCTACCGCGGTCATAATCTTGCATTCCAGTAATTTCCATACGATAGCGCCGAACGCACCTACACGTCGCTTGACACTTGCAAATCCAATCGAAACTAATCACGTAGAGTTCTTCGCCTTTTCCGACCGTAGGAGGTGGTACTTCAATCATCTGCCGCGGTTGCTTTGTCGGTGCGATCGCAATCAGTGCCTCATCTATTTCGGTGCGAGGAGTGATACTTGCAGCTAACGCCCCCAGTATCTCCTCTTCTCCCTGTACACATTTCTTGATCTCGAGGTCCCATTGTGATAAGATCGCAGCCCATATGCCCAGCTGTCCGTCCAATCCGTTAGATGTTAGTAACCATCTCAGTGTGGATAAACGCGACAAGACAGTGATCGTCTTTCCGACCAGCATCGTGAAGTAAACATCCAAAACCCGTAAAAGCGCCAGAACTTCCTTTTCGACGGGTCTGTAGTTCAGCTCTCCGTTCTTCAACTTTCGGCTGGAGAATTCCACGGGGTAATACACTTGATCATGTTCTGTACCAGCGCGGCGGATACCGCCCACTTGCTGGCGTAAACCACGATCACTGGCGTTTTGATCTGATCAAAGTGGCTCAGGGTTGGAGCTGACGCAATCTTCTCCTTCAGCATTCTGAACGCTACTTTTGACCTGATTAATCGATCACCTTCCTCATCCATATTCTCCTTGCTCAATGATCGGCTTTTTATCTCTTGATAATCCATTTCCCTTAATTCGTAGAGCACAGCGACATAGATCGCAAAATCTTCGATAAACCGACGGTAGTAGTTCAAACTCCCCAAAAACGATTGCATGGCCCGTAAGGTGCCAGGGAAAGGCAAATCAATCAGATCATCCACATTTTTCGGATTTGTTTCCAAACCTCGGCTAGAGACATGATGCCCCAAATAGGGAACTTAGCGTCTCCCCCACTACGATTTGGTCACGCTGATAGACGAATTCCATTGATCGCACTTCTCCAACAAACGATGCACCTTGTCACACAGTGTAGTCCAGGTAGGTGCCGGGATCAAAATATCATCGATATATGATCGCCGCTGCAGTACAGACGGGCCCGGTGTTTGGTCGGGCTCTCCCACCGTGAATACATCATCCGATTCGTCATCACCGTCCTTAACCTTGAGATATCCATATAATGCGTTATCAATCAACCGCTGGTAGATTTGCGGAGCATTCTTTAGGCCAAAAGGCATCCTATTCCATTCGATCAATCCAAAAGGAGTGACAAACACCCAAATCTGAAGCGCTCGATCGGTCATAGATACGACCCAAAAACCGCTCGCCATATCCAAAGAGAAAAACCACAGCGCTTTATCCAAATCTTCGAGTAGATCGGAGATCAGGGGCATGGGATATACCATCAGGCGCGTGAGTTGATTCACCGCGCGATACTCGATACATAGACGAATATCAACCCCGTTCTTTTTTACAGTGATCACTATAGGTGATGCCCAGGGTGACGTAGAAGGTTGAATGATATTGGTAGCCAATATCACTTTGATCAAAGCCGATAACTTCTCGCGAAATTGTGGAGCCACCTTCCGACACTTTGCGATCGGGCGAGCATTGCCTACATCGATATGACAAACAACTCCACGTGCAGCAGGAGGTAGTGCGTTCCCCTTTCCGATCAACAGATGTTTCTTCGCCCAAATTATATCGCGATGCTGATTAATTTCTTCTGGTGAGTTGACCAAGGGGTCTACGACTAGCAAATCGTCCCTAGTTACTTCTTCGTTGCTTGCAGATACTTCGGGCAACGTAACAAGCTGCTTCTCCAGTTCTTCCACATACAAATCTCCACCTTCATGGCAACAAACTTGATCATCGATAGGGATTACACCAACTTCGCTAGGATCGGCTGAGACAGGGTGATCGCGCGTGTCTTGAATAAACGTATCTCTTGTAGTAGGTTGTTCAACTCCGTGCTCCAGGTTCGGACCTTTCATCTCCGTCTCCTGATTGCACCGCGCTTGCACCTCTTGCACCTTTTGCGGCCCTCCGGTTACCAATGCCACAGATGTGGCGATCGGGTCCGTAGGGCGTACTAAAATACTTCGAGGAGTAGGATACTCCCTCTTCTCGACTAGGGGGCCTTGATCGACACTTTCTTGATCGTCATTCACGCAATCGGTAGACGCTTGATACGCGAGATTTTGCCACTACTTGTAACGATTAGACCCTATCGAAACAAATCCAGGGCGACGGGGCACATCATCTTTGTTCATCCAGATGCCTAAAATCGTCTCATCTTGCACGATGATCGGATGATCAACAATGTTCGTAACACGCAGGTATCGCAAATTGCCCACTCCCCTTGTGATAGTGGGGACCCAATCTTTTCCACGAGTATTCCACAACTTTCGAGATCGCTGGTCATAAATTCGAACCTCGGCAGATCGACCTACTGGGATCTGTTCGTACTGATTGAGTTTCATATAATTACCACTCGATCCATACAGCTGTCGCGCCCCTCCAATGGGATGATCACCTCATCAGGCAAACTTAGTGCACCGTGGGTGATGTCTAATCGAACACCAGCTTGTATCATAAAATAAATACCCACTATAGCATCTTGACCAACAATTCTGCCCACCCATGCATGGAAATAATAGACCAACGAGACTGCTAGCGTAATCTTGATTTTAGTGCGCCCTTCCGTGAGGTATGCACTTTCTCCAATGCCAACACATTCTTGCGTTTGACTCGTGTCGATCTGACAACTCACCTTACGAGCAAAGGTTGAGTCGATGATCGACACTTCAGCACCAGAATCAAATAATAGCGTGGAACGTTCGTTATAGATTTTACCACTCGCTTTGGCTTGTTTAAACCATTTCTTTGGCGAGTGGTATTTCCAATATTCGCGCGATTCACCTGGAAGTAGATCGACCTCCATGATCACCGGGGACCGAGAAAACTCATCGATATGGAAATTAGCCAAGCGTGGTAAATCCGGCTGATCACATTTATCATTATCTCTTTCTGCTGCTTGATCAGCCCTCTTATTATCCACATATGCAAATATACACAAACCAGAACGCTCGTCTCGTACCAGATTCCAACCTGGCGAGCGTCCTAGTTTAAAAAATCTTCAGCTTCCTTGAGCAGCATTCCAGCATGCTTGGTGTGATTGTACCACTGGCGGATGCGGTTGTAAAACTCTTCCATAGGGCACTTGCCCGCATCGTGAACTTCGCCACAGGATCGACAGACGTATAAACAATGATCGGTCGGGTGTCCCTTCTTGCCACACTTGAGACAGTTCAGGCGCTTCCAGCAACGAAGATTATCGTGCCTGATCGACCCACAATGACTGCATTTGTTCACCGCCCCTTGATCGACTGCACTTGAATCACTTCGATTACGCGATCGGTACTCGCTAGGCTGACTGATCAAGCGCCCCTGGTTGGTCGCGTATAGCAGCAATCATGTAACGGCGCTGATCTCCATCGCTTCCACTGTCGTCGGCACTTGATTCTTCACTTCCAGACGACACCTTGATCGCGCGTACTGCTTTGGGCTTTCGTGCTGGGTCCGGTTCCCGATCATCGCTGAATTTCTGGCGGAATCGGCTGGTACCTACGGCCGCCGTTGGCTGGTACCACCTAGTACGTGCATACGCCCGCAATGTCTCTTCCAGGTCTGCCACGG
This sequence comes from Peronosclerospora sorghi, assembly GCA_026184515.1. NCBI lineage: Eukaryota > Oomycota > Peronosporomycetes > Peronosporales > Peronosporaceae > Peronosclerospora > Peronosclerospora sorghi. The sequence continues at coordinate 31,244,175 of CM047580.1, forward strand.
TGTCCAACCACAAAAGCTCCAGTTGATCAGCGAGCTCGCGATTGGCCAATGTATCCATGAAATGTTGTAAATGTTCACGTAAAGTCGTGGGCGATCCATCCCTGATCGGCAACTTGGCTCGCAATCCCGCCACATTCAACCGGTGCAGATATTCGATTGGGCTTTCATCCGACCGCTGCTTCGTATAATAGCACTGGCGGGATGCCGATTGTCCACTTCCACACTATTGCACTTCAAACTCATCCACAAGATTTTTGAAACTTGATCGAGTGCTTCTACTCAGCTGGCGATGCCAATTGCGCGCTGGTCCTTTTAGTAGATCGCCTAGGATCCGACACTTTTCAGGATCAGAAGCTTGATCCCGCATAAATGCTGACTTGAGGCGACTAATCCAATTCCGCCCTTGGTATTCATCCCCTTCCTTTCCCGAAAATTCTTTTAGATCACTGGTCGCAGACATCCAAATCCTGGTAATCATCTGTTGATCAGGCATCCCAGTATGCGCGGACGCAACGGTGGCTCGTCTTGGTAGTGTGATCGGCTCATCTGGGTTAATGTACTCGCTCTGGGATCGTTGATCATGGAACGAATATACTGATTCAACGTCCTTGACCGTTGCCGATCTTTCTGGCTTCGAGTACTTCTGACGCAGTGAATGCACAGATTCTATGTCAACGTCCATGATGGACCAGCTCTTCCTGTCCTTAGCTGGAGGTTTTTTTTCGCCGACGACTCCAGGTGTCAGCTTGCGTCTTTCTTCAGCCAGAGACTTCTCCATAGACTTATCAAAGAATGTCTGCGGCTGTGGACTTTGCGATACTTGATCATCTTCTGCTTAAATCGATTGAGGTTCCATATTGATAGCCGAAAGTTGGATTAATCCTTCTGGCGAACTGTCATTCTCGTGATCTTGGGCTCTATACTCCCGGGACTACTCGACTCCGCTTCAAATTCATCGCCTTCAGAAGGGGCAGATTCGTAGCACGATGATACCGTGTGTTCTTCTGCGTTGTTTGATGGACCTGCTTCAATCTTCAACGGAGAGTGCGAGGGTTCCAACTTAATGGTTTGACCCACTATAGGTAGCAATAGATGAAACAACTGCTGGGTAGCTTCTGACAGATCTTCTGGATCCTGATCAAATACCTCTTCGCATCGTAGGCGCCTGTCGTCAGACCTGCCTTCTTGATCAGGCGTGCTAGCCTCGGTACGATCGTGAGCTTGTCCCTCCCATCCGTAACTGTCTGATCGACTGGTCCGTTCAGCTTCCCGCTGATCATGACCCCAAGTAGGCTCATGATCGAATTCGTCAATAAGAAGTCTTCCAGTTTTCCTTTATAAACCTTTTGTTAAAACGTTCTCACCAGATCGGCTTCCGTTGGTGGTGTACTTGATCGACTTTTGTCGCTCTCCGACCCAGGCGCCTTCATCAACACCTTCGGCTGGTCGGTCTTGTAATTCTTCGCCACGGATCCCAATCCGAATCATTATATACACATATTTTTTGCGGATCATAACGCAAGTTATGATCCGCATGGGCTCCCGAATGAGCCTCGGGAGGTGGTTGAGGCTTCTCCTCCTTTATTTCATCAAGATTCCTCACCAGGTCCTGGTGATCAGCATTTCCTTTCTTCTTCAGGCATGAAGACGGCGAACTGCCTTCCATCGTCACAACCTCCTCCTCCTTTTCCACCTTTATCTTCACTTCTGCTTTCGCTTCCGTTTTCACTTTCACATCAGCGCCGTCTTGCGTAGAATCGCGTTGATATCCCGCGTCGCCCAAAGATCCGGGCACGCGCACCATTGTGGTGGAGCGGCTGATCAAAGTTTTTGACGCTTGATCAGTCGGTAGCACGGCGACCGGACTGCTTGTGTTTCTGCTCACCTTGTGTACCCGATGGCTTAGGCGTGGGGCGCTCTCCAGGTGGCGGGGATGTAAACACGGCAATTACTTGATGCAAGATTGGGGAAATTGTAACGAGTTGATCGAGGTGCTGATCAGACGTGATCAGGTATAATCAAGCTCGAGTCAGGTGCGAACAGGCTTGATCAGCAGTGATCAGCTTGGGTAGGCACCGAAAGTCGTTGATCATCTGTGATCAGGCTTGATCAGGCACTAAAAGTAGTTGATCAGCGGAGATTAGACTTGATCAGGCTTGATCAGGCACCAAAAGTAGTTTATCAGTGGTGATCAGACTTGATCAGGTGCCAAAATTCGCTCAGGTACAAGTTGGTGCGATCTTCGAGTTGATGATCGCGGGTCACGAGTTGCAGAGCGTCGATCAGGTGTTGATCGGCGAAGGGGGTACATGATCAGGCAGTGGAAGTCTTCACTGCCTGATCACGGAGACTCTGGAGTCTTCAACAGCTAAAGGAACACCCAAATATATGTATTCCTAGCCTAGACTTACGAGGGGGGGATGTAAATTTCGCTTAATCCACCTAGAGTTTCCGTGGGGCGCTTACAGCAGCCAAACTCTAAAGGCCAAACGTGAACCAAACGTGGGGAGGTGAGAGCACTGCTCAATCACACTCACAAGACCAAAAACCTTTACTGAAGAACCGCTGACACAGCGGGCGGAGTTGCGGAGTAAGTTCTCAACACTCTACGTCTGCCGGTGGGCCAAAAATGCACAAAGTGCTCCCGCCCGGGACGTAGAGGTGTGTACTTATAAGGGAGGCGCAAAGGTGCCGTCCCGGAAACGATCTGCTAGATCGAACGCAAAAGGAGAACTTTATTATTGCTTAAATCCTAAGAACTACCAATTTCCTAATATCCACCAATCAGAACTACCCGTTCCGGCGTCCTCCGTTGACCAGTCGACCTGATTTGTCCGTCGTCCGTCGCTGTTCGTCGAGTACCTGTACCTAATCTTCCCATCTTCCTATGCCCAGTCTATGTCCCGACTATGTGAACCACGGTCGTACACGCAAGTGTATACGCCGTGGTACCCACAAACGTATACGATTACGTACCCGATTTTTGTCCGTAATCGGCCCCCCTAAATAAGGCCCTATAATAAGGCCCAATAATAAGGCCCGTTATTGGGCCCAATTATAACACGCTTTACGACAGATGCAGGGATGGTACGGGCAAGTCTCCCCATTAATCTCCCACCTTTTGTGTTCGTAAACCGAACGGAAAGTGGCGCATTGTGCATGCGTACAACAAGCTGAATGCAGCTACTATACCCATGCAGACTCCGATTCCTCGGAAGGATGTCCTCCACAACAATATGGCGGGCTGTACTGTGTACAGTGCCTTAGATCTGGTGGACGGGTATTATCAGGTGCTCATGCGAGCGTCCGATATTCCGCTTACAGCTGTTAGCGCGCCTAGTGGCATGCTGTGGTAGTGGCTTGTTATGCCACAAGGGCTTTCAAAGGCACCAGCGACTTTTAGTCGCTTGGTGACTCAACTCTTCCGCACTCATAGAAAGTACGCTCAGACGTACTTCGACTATATATTCGTTCATAGTCGTGCGGAAGGCGACTCGTCTGATGTTCAGACACACCTAATACATCTGCGAGCGGTGCTCGAATGTATGCGGGAGCATAAGTTATATGCAAACGCATCCAAATGAATTTTTGTGCCGAGGAAGTTCCTTTCCTCGGATGCTTCATCGGTAACGATGGAGTGCGGGCGGATCCCGCGAAGGTGAAACCATTGTGGAGTGGCCTTATCCTGTAAATCTTAGAGATTTACGGGAGTGGCTTGGATTAGCCAATTATCTCCACAAGTACAGCGAGAACTACGCTAAAATGGCGAAGCCATTAACTGACCTTCTTAAGAAGGACGTAGATTGGTGTTGGGAAACCGAACACAAAAACGCTTTTGAAGCGGTTAAGGGGAGTTTGTTAAAAGCCCCCGTTCTTGCTCTCCCAGACTCTGGGAAACCTTTTAGCGTCGTCTGCGACGCCTCCGATTTCGCAATAGGATGTGCTTTATTACAAGCAGACGACGCGGGACGGGAACGCGTGATTGCTTATGAGTCGAGGCAGCTTAAATCTTCGGAACAGAATTATCCCGTTCATGATAAGGAGCTACTTGCTATGAAATATGCCCTTGTCAAATTTTAGGGTTCACCTACTCGGCTCAAAGCCTTCGTGGTTTATACAGGCCACGCTTCCTTACGTACAGCGACAAAGTCGCCTCACCTCTCCCACCAGATGGCCCGTTGGCTATCCTTCTTTGCGGAGTACAACTTTGAGGTTAAGTATAAACCTGGCAAGCAGAACGTGCTTGCAGACGCGTTGTCGCGTCGTCCCGATTACGAGCTCGCTCACGCGACATTCGTCACCTCATCTGTGGTGGACCTCATACGCCAGGCGTATGGGAAATACCCACAATGTACGGCGCTTTTCAGCGCTTTGGGTGAAAAAGGACTTGGTTCGTCTGAGCCTACCCTGTCACGTCGAGCTAGAGCTTGGTTACACCGTTACAGTTACTGTGACGGTTTGGTATATTATAGCAGGAGCGTGGAGGACACTCCGCGGGTGGTAGTTCCTCATGATGAGGAACTGAAGTATAGAGTCCTATTTGAGGCACATGACACCCCTACCGGGGGTCATTTAGGTCGGGATAAGACCTACAGCGCTTTAAGCGCGTTGTATTGGTGGCCCAACATGTATAAGTGGGTCGGTGCGTATATACGCACCTGTGAGATGTGTCAGAGGGTTAAACCCTCTGCAAGTTGAGCTGCGCCTTTGGCAAGCTTATCGGTTCCAACGGAGTATTGGAAATCCATTAGCATGGATTTTATCTTCGGTTTTCCGAAGTATAAGGCCTGGAACACCGGCATATTGGTCTTTGTAGACCGATTGAACAAGATGGCTCACCTGGCGGCGGTTCCAGAGTCCATTGATGGACAAGGAACAGCGAAAGTGTTCCTAGACCGTGTCTTTCGACAGCATGGTCTACCCGATTCCGTTCTATCGGATCAGGATCCCCGTTTTAAGTGACAGTTTTGGGGATCGTTGTTTAAGGTGCTAGGCACCAAGCTCCTCATGTCCACTTCGGATCATCCGCATACGGACGGTCAAACGTAACGCGTTAATCGCGTAAAAGTGGACATTCTCCGGAGTTTATGTCCGGATTCTCCAAAGAGTTGGAGTGAGATGCTTCCTATGGCCGAATTTGCTATAAACAATTCGGTTCATGCATCTACGGGGTTTACTCCGTTTTACGTAAGCGGATTAGTGAATCCGCGGGTTCCGTTTACGCCACGTGTGTGTGACCCAAGGCTTGAGGGGGGAGGATTCCCCGATGTCAGCCCTGTATCTGTGCGAAAGCACATCGATAAGTTTTTATCGACGCGCCTTAGTGTCTTACGACACGTTTGCGACACCATGGAGGAAATCCAAGACAAGCAAAAGGAACAGGCCGACCGCAAGGGTCGGCGTAACAAAAGGGCGTATAAAGTAGGAGAAAGTGTTTTATTAAACGCTAAAAACCTTCCTACACATGCAGTTTCTAATGTCTTAAGAAAAAAATTGCGCCGCAGGTTTGTGGGGCCTTTCAAAGTGCTAGCCCGAAAGGGCCTGGCGTACACTTTGGATATTCCGAAGGCGATGCGTACGCATACAACCTTCTATGTGGGTATGCTTAAGCCATACCAGAACCCTGAGACGGGTCCCCACTCGGAGGAGGGTGAGAAGCCGGATAGCCGAAAGGCGCGACAGGTCGGAACATCTCCGACAGGGTTGAAATACGACCCTGAAGCTCCGCAACGAGAGACTAGAGAGAGGCAAGCCACCCTTCGATGTGTTCATTCGCACTCCCTTCGTTGCGGAGTCCCTCCTTAGCATCTTGGATGCGACGGCTGTGTGCCGATCACAGCGCTCGTGGAAGTCGCGTCGCAACAGCGCGACCCCCTCCTCCAGTGCTCGATACGGAGGGTACTACAAATTACCATGTGGAACGCCTGATGGCACGACGCCATCACCGGGGTGAGACCCAGTACCTGGTGAAGTGGAAAGGGTATCCACATTCACAGATCTCGTGGGAATACGAGACTTCCCTGAGGCAGGATTGCCGTGACGTCGTTGACGCTTTCGAGATGGAGAATCCCACTGAGAGTTAACGACCAAAGGGGCTGAAGAAGTCCCTTCACTCCCAGTAGCTGGGAGTTTGCCGGAGGCAGATGCTGTGCTTGCATTGCTCTCCGGCACCACATCGAGAGCAGAGCGCGTATAATAGGAGGCAGGTAGTTGCCCTTGCGCTTTGGACTGAGCATAGTCCAAGCGTAGCGCCCTCTCTACCCGAACGTCGTGTTCGGAAAAGCTGTTGTACAGCGCATCGAAACTGGGGAGGCGTTTCTCCCCTTCCGCCCAAGCTCGGAATGCCTGTTCTGAGTCTTCGATGCTTTCGTCCCTCAAGAGAACAAAGGGAATTTTGCGGATGATATCCACGAGGACACCGCGTGCCTGCTTCCCGAGGCGCGTTCGGTAGGACTTAACGGTATAATGTTTGGGCGTTAGTAGTCGGACCCGGAGTTGGTTCCGACGCGCAATTTCACGCGGCAGTATAGCCGCTGTACCAGGGTTATAGGAGGCTAAGCCCCTCTTGACCGCCTGCTTAGCCCTCTTTTGAGGGTCGCGAGGTCCCTTCCGTGCCCGTACGGCACGTCGGGCCTCTTGAACCAAGGACGGTTCATTGGTGGTGGTCGCCTGTGGCAACCGGGAGGTATCACCCCTAGCGGGTAACGGTGGCGCACGAGTTAGTGCGTTTTCCCCACGTGTGGGGAATGGGTTGGATAACCGACAGCGCCGTTCGGCGCTGTCAGCGTGGCCAGCCGTTGGGGAGATCTCCCCAAGGGCATCCACTTCCGAGTTGTTAGAATAGTTTTCGTCCATAGCACCACTGAAGGTGTACGATGGACAGCCAGAGGTACTGGCGTTGGACTTCTCCAACAAGATTTTGATTATTGCGTAAGCAATAGTCTTGATGGGGTAGGATGTAACGGGGTAACATTCGAGTTACAAATAATGTTGGTGTACATGAGTACACCAGTGGTTGAGGTCGTTGTTGACCTGTTTGAAAGGTTTTAAACCTTTGGTTATTTTAACCAATCAGGGCAGGGGCCCTTGGTGTGGTGGTGTGTCAGCCATCCACGTGTCGGTACACAGGTGTGTACACTACATTTTAGCTAGGTACGAATTAGGAATATTCTACTTAGTATTACATATAGTTTATATTAGTTTAAATTAATTTTAGGCTAATTACATATTAAATATATTCAGTTTACATTTCACTCTAAAGCGCAGTCGCGCGACCTCGACCGGTCGCGCGTGCAGTGAGTGTCGTAGGTAAGAGGGAGCCCTCCCTTTACTTACATCCCGTAAAGGGAACACAGCCGTTAAGGCTAATTAGTAAACCAACCCGGGAATCTTGGCCCCGAGTAGGAGATCTCTCCTACTAAGCCCTTTGTAAGGGCGTATCGGCTAAGTAGAGGTAGTCACCGCTTTAAGGAAGAGTCTTCCTCTGTGCGCTAGCCTCACCGTGCGTATACGCACCGGCTACACTTCCGGTGGTACTGCAAAATGTAACGACCAACTTTGTCAATCTCCCTACGCACCAACAGCAGGCAATGGTTAAAGATCCTCACAACCTGTCACAAAATGTCCCCCAGCTGCTGCGAGATCCTGAAGTTTCTCGAACGAAAGGAAGACCGACGAACGCTGGAGCCCAGAGGAACGATTCATCGACCCGGCGCGACCCATCCACTTTTGAGTATATCGAACACAGTCAAAGTAACGCCGAGTCGAGAAGTGTGGGGATTGAGTGGAATTGGGGCATATAAACAATTCCAAAAAGTGTCCGTTGAAGGGGATCTCTGCCTCCTTGCCGCAGGCGGAAATCATCTCAATTCATCGCCCTCCGAACGTGGTACCTGCAGTAGCAGCGCCAGTGAATTTTCAACCAGATAATCAACAGCCTTTTTCGGGCTGCCGGATTCTTCATTTTCGTCCGATATTCCAGTGGGATATCAGATTGTCCCTACTGCATTGGCACAACGTTTGACGGGCAACTTTCCAGTGGAAGGAAAACATTGGGTTGCAGACCCGATTTGGGTTGATTGTAGCAGGTGCTTACACGCACGGTGCGGCTAGCGCACAGAGGAAGACTTTTCTTAAGCGGCGATACGCCGCTACTTAGCCGATACGCCCTTATATAGGTCTTAGTGAGAGATTGCTCTCTCACTCGGGACCTAGATTCCCTGTGTTTACGGTTAGTAAACACTAACGCCTTGTTACAAGGCTTCCCTTAGTAAGGGGGTAGCTAAGGGAGGTGCTCCCTTTTGCTATAACACTCACTGCAAGCGCGACCGTTCTGGGCGTGCGCCTAAAATTCTTCAGTGTATTTGTAAACTGATTTATATTTAATATGTAATTAGCCTAAATTAATAAACTAATGTAAAATATATGTAATACTAGGTAGAACTTACTCAATTCGTACCTAGCCGAAATGTAATGTACACGACCTGTGTACCAACACGTGGCAGGCTGCCACGCCTTCCTAAGGTCTCTCGCCCTGATTGGTTAAAACAACCAATAAGTCCAAACCTTTCGGACCGGTCAATACTTGACTTCAACCGTTGTGTACATACGTACATCAACGTAACTAAATGTAACCCCGTTACATCCTCCCCATCAAGACTATTGCCACGCAATAATCGATTATAGTTGGAGACCCCAACTTCCAGAACTCTGGTCTCGAATGAGCACCTTTGGTGGTGATGAAGATTCCCCCCGAGAAGGGGATGTCATCTACTCTGACCCCGATATTTCGGAGGAGGGGGGTCTTGGGGATAGCTCCCCTAAGGATGACCGCCCTTACGACGCCGAACGGCGAAGTCGGCAGCCTAATCCTTTCCCAACACGTGGGGAAAATGCGCTAAATCCCGCGCAACCATTGAAAACTTCGGATGGCGAATCCGAGCCACCGAAGGCGACTATCACCAATGAATTGGACGCGGCTCAAGAGTATCATCTTGACGCACAGGCACTAAAGGCTGCATTACGCGCCCCCAAACGCCCTTCACGGGCGGCATATCATTTTTCGGGTCCTCGTGACCCCCAAAAGTGGGCTAAGAATGAGGTAAGGAAGGGTTTAGCCTTCTATGCCCCTGTCCCTGCGGCTGTACAGCCGCGTGAAATCGAACGCCGGAAGATACCCCGGGAAAAACTGCTCACGCAGAAGCAGTTCACTGCTGCCTTGTACCGAGCGCGCCTCGGGAAAAAAGCTCAGGGTGCCGTTGTTGAGAGCCTCCGCGAGGTTCCTTTCGTTCTCCTACAAGAAGAAGATGTCGAGGAGGCAGAGAAGAAATTACGAGCTTGGGTGGAAGGAGAGAAGCGTCTCCCTGACTTTAACGAGCTGTACAACAGCTATTCCGAACGTGACGTTCGGATTGAGAGGACATTGAACTTGGCGTATGCCAAAGCCAAAGCGATGGGGCAATTATCTACCCCTTGTCGCACGCGCTATGCTAGCGCCCGTGCCCATGATTTGGTGCCGGAGAGCAATGCAAACTCTGCATCTGCCTCCGGCGAACTCCCAACTACTGGGAGTGGAGAGGCTTCCCCCGCCCCTTTGTTCGTCGACTCGCAGCGGGATTCTCCCGCTCGAAAGCGTCAACGACGTCTCGGCAATCCTGCCGCAGGGGAGTCTAGGACTCCCACGAACTCTGTGAATGTGGATAACCCTTCCACTTCACCAGATACTGGATTTCACCACGATGATGGTGTGGTGGAGCGGCTGATCGAAGTTTTTGAGACTTGATCAGGAGGTACCACGGCGCCCAGACTTCCGACTAACGAAGGGGGTCCTCCGGATGTCTTCGACTGCTTGTGTTC
>CM047580.1:31259879-31270036 GCA_026184515.1 Peronosclerospora sorghi
TCGTTGAAGGACATCTCCTCCAACCATAACAGTTCGCCTACCCCAGGAAACCGTTCCAGGCTTACGCCTTCTGTGACAACACCTGTCACACTATTCAGCATCCTGTAGGACTGCTGACTACTGGCCTCGGGACTCTTCCCCGGACCCAGATGGGGGGAGTCAATTGCCCCATCTATTGGAAGCGCATCGCGTCTATCCACAGAGGTCTTTACCTCTACCACCGGTGACTCGCCGGTCTAACCTATAACGGCGTGATCGGCATCATTTACGACGTGCAAAAGAGACGAACTACGGGTCTCTTTGCTTGGAAGCTCCTCGCGCTTAACCACAGGGGTATCTAGCCCTACCACTGGAGTCGCCTCAGAGGAATCCACCTCTGCCACTGGCAACTCACCAGTGTCGCCGTTAACGGCGTGGGGATTAACCGCCGAATCCCCCTCGTTAAGGAACCCTCCCTTAACGCCATTGGGAATGATCATTTCAGACATCCCAATCTCTGGAATCTCACGCCAGAATCGCTTTTGCGATCGAGCAAAGGTGAGCTCATGACTCGCCAATGCTTCACCCGACCGCGGGTGCGTTGAGCCAATGGACTTAGACTTCCAGTCTATCCATGGCTCGTGGCGTTCCAGCCACTTCATGCCCAGAATGAGGTCATACCTCGAGTCCAAATCCAGGACTAGGCAACGTTCTAAGCTGTCGAAGTCTGCAAACTTCAGCTTAAGGTCAATCGAGACCTTGGGTACCGTAGCCTGTACACCCGTCGCAAGCCGGACCGTGACAACGTCACGAGAACGTGCCTCTAGGACCTAGGTATACAGCCGACCCTTCTCAACAGTAGCCCGTCTGACATAATTGTCAGACGCTCCAGAGTCTATCAAGACTCTCCAAGGCTTATCAAAGCCTTTCACGTCCGCAAGGACTACCATCAAACCTGGCTGGTACACCAACTCGGTACTAGAAAGCACCGTTTCCCTCGGGGCTTTGTGCTGTCGTCCCCTACCCTGGGGCTTAACAGCACTGAGGGGTCCCCAGTAGGGCGCCCCGCACCTACTGTGAGCCGTCTTTTCTCCACGGCTTGGGCCAGGGTTTCTTCCCAACCCTTGGCCCTTTTAAGCGAGTATCTCTCTGGGGGTTCCGCGGACATTTGTTCCGCAGATGATCCGCGCTCCCACACTGGAAGCATCTCAGTGGTCCTTGCCGCTGCAACATTGCAAGGAGCTCCGCCTCGAAGCTCTGCGGAAAAGAGTCAGTGTGACTCTTAGCGGGAGGTTTCTCCTCCGCTTCGACCTGACTCAGGTCCATGGGTTCGGGACCCACCTTAGAGGAACGGAAGTTCCTCTCGGCGTTGAACGCCATCTTGAACGCCTCCCCCAGGGATTCGGGTCGGCATCGGAACAATTCCGAACGTGCTGGCCCTTCTCTCAGGCCAACCATGAATACGGGGATGGAGACATCGTACGAATACGCTTTCGCGTACATCCCTGCTAACAGGGTCTTAAGTTCCTGGATATATGTCTCCAGGTCCCTAGTGCCCTGACGGCACCTCAGAAACGCCAGTTGATTCTGGAAAACCAGATCAGGCGTTGCTTACATGTCCATAAGCTTCTGCTTAAGGACCTCCCAGGTTGGGAACACGTCCGTGACTGACTCCGAGCACGTTAACGCCCATGTACGGGCTTTTCCCGTAATATGGGTCAGTGCAAGTCCCACTTGCAAGTGATCAGCGATCACATTCGCTGTGGCGAAGGCCGTTTCGACCTCTCGCAACCACACGTAAAAGTTGTCACCCTTCTCCCCGGTGAACTCCTTTATTTTGAATGATAATGGGGGGCGCACCCCCGTGGAACGACCTCCACTACAACTCGCCTCATGAGCGATGAGGGCATTTTCCCTTTCCTTTACGGCCTCAAGGCCCTGCTCCACCAGGAGCTTCATGCCTTCGTCACCCAGTAAGGGTAACAACCTTTTAAAGGCTTCCTGCTGGACGAGGGTCAAACTATCCCAATCGTCCTGATTCATCCCTTGCAGAGGATGCCTTAGTCTACCAACACAGGTGTTGGATTGACTACAAGTGCTACCAGATGTAGCCGGTGCGTATACGCACGGTGCGGCTAGCGTACAGAGGAAGACTCTTCCTTAAAGCGGTATCTACCGCTACTTAGCCGATACACCCTTATAAAGGGCTTAGTAGGAGAGATCTCCTACTCGGGGCCAAGATTCCCGGGTTGGTTTACTAATTAGCCTTAACGGCTGTGTTCCCTTTACGTGATGTAAGTAAAGGGAGGGCTCCCTCTTACCTACGACACTCACTGCACGCGCGACCGGTCGAGGTCGCGCGACTGCACTTTAGAGTGCAATGTAAACTGAATATATTTAATATGTAATTAGCCTAAATTAATTTAAACTAATGTAAACTATATGTAATACTAAGTAGAATATTCCAAATTCGTACCTAGCTAAAATGTAGTGTACACACCTGTGTACCGACACATGGATGGCTGACACACTACCACACCAAGGGACCCTTCCCCGATTGGTTAACATAACCAAAGGTTCGAAACCTTTCAAACCGTTCAATACTGACCTCAACCGTAGTGTACTCATGTACACCAACACTAAATGTAACTCGAATGTAACCCCGTTACAACTGTGGAGAAGTGAAGGTGAAAATTTCGGTCACTTTGTGTCAGCGGAACGCCGATCAGATTATCATCGATCGGATTGGCAGAAACAAGGGGGCTTTTAGCCTATCGTGTGAAAGGAGTGTCAAGAACACAGATTTTGGTAGGTCACATGATATTGCGTGTACTTTACATATTTCATGTGTGTACATATTGGGGACCGTAGGGAGATAGGATTGGTTAGTGTGGTTTTTGTTCTTTGGGCCTTTAACTCAACAAAGAAGTCACATCTTTAAGTACGCTAGTCGCCTCTGCACGCCGCAGAGTGTTTGGGAGCAGAGGGTCGAGTAATCCCCTCTAGATCATTAGACCCGGCCAGGACGCGTTACAGACGCACTTGGACCGCCGGAAGTCCCTCGACGGGAGTACGTATTGGTTGGCTTCACAAGCTCAAGTCACACACGTTTGGAACGTGTAACCAAAGTTTTGGATCGTTACGTGGAGTTATCGTTCGTTGAGTTTGTCACGTTCTCTTTGGATCTCTATATTGGAATATCGGTCTGTTATTCTCGCATTGGTTGGGCTCTACGATCGGTTAAGCGATCTGCCCTTTGGAGTATATTTACTTGGAGTAAAACTGGTCTGCCCGTACCCAGGGTGAAGAGTTCCGCCCAGGGTACACTACCCAGTACGGTCTCGCATTTTAGACCCAAATCAATTCACAGCGACGATCCACCAACTGTGAAACCAGCCCATTCCATCAGGTACACAAGGTGAGATGGAGACGAAGAAATCGGACCAGGCGTCCTATGCTGATGATCGGTCGTCTGCTACCAGCGGACGATCAGATCGGATCGTAGGCGAAGGTTCGCGGGGTACCCCTCCCGTCAGTTGGAAGGCTGGGCACGATGGTGGTCAGGTTCTCGCCACTACGGTGTCCGATTTTGAACTTGACTCCTCCACAATGGTGCGCGTGCCCGGATCACTTGGTGATCGTGGATATCTTCGAGATGATATCTCGCAAAAAATGATTTTAATGAATTAAATGTGGAATCGTTCTGGAGAGGACATAAGGAACGTCTATCGCCTTATGTTCTCGTTGTCTATAAGGATGGCGATGTCCGATCTGGCCGGGTGGAGGACCAGATCGGTGTTAATAAGTTATTTCCCCCCCATAAGTCTCCCACCGGAGACGATCGGGACTATAGAAAGTCTTGCTATGGTTCCGGAAAGGATCAGGACTTTTGTCCTGATCCTATGCATTTGAATGAACGTTTTGATGAAAAAACTAAACATGAAAACGACTTCGAAGCTGATCGGAACGATCAGATCCACCCTCCCAAGGTTCCCAAGCAAAGTGTTGGAATGCCACTCGATGAAGATGACTTGGAAGAAAAGTCGCAGGTCGGGGATGGGGTTATCAACGAAGAAGATCTGACCAGGATGTATTACATCCGCGAGTTAAAACGATTTATTCGTGAGGACCAGGTCATGCGGACTTTAAACCCCCAGATCCCCGATAGCCTTCTCGGATCCACCACCGAGCCAATCCAAAGCGATCGGCCGTTGCTATTGGTGAAGAACCTACTGGAGATGTTGGCTGAGGTCGGCATAAAAGTGCAAAATCTCGCCAACGTACAGAAACTGTTCGATCTGGACACTTGGAAGCTAGAGATGTTGATGTCGACCCTCCATGATCATTTGGTGCCTTTGGTGGGGGCGATTTCCCGCCCAACTCCCACCGCAGCATTGAAGGTCGCTGAAGCCACGGCAGCAAATGATGATGTGTGCTCCGACGATAAGTCGTTGTATCAGTCTCCACCTGACTCTAATAGCTCATCGGAGTTGGAGGTCGGTGTTGAGCGGATGACCATGGGGGCGGATCATACCCCCATGGGAGCATAAAAAGGACGTGCGGCAGCATGGGGCTGCATGTCGGTCGGGTCCCCAGGAGCCACCACAGGTTTCAGTTCCTCCAAAGGAGGATGCCAACACGTTGGCCATGACCCAAGCTAACGTCCAAGCCATGTTTGAGGCAATGATGGAGCGTTTCATGGGAGACCGATGCCGATCGCCTCCGCGCCCGCATGCCCAGGACCGATCTGCCCGGCAAAATGTCAATACTTGCCGGGATGTTGATATGGAGTCAGTGGCATCAACGGATAAGGCTACCCGAGGTGGCAGACCGGTTGTCAGGGGAAGACGCAAGCCGCAGCCAGCCCGACCGCGCCGATCGAGCTAAAACAGCGATTTCGACATGGAGTCGATCGGCGATCCGGATGACCACTATGGATCAGACGTTGCAGGTGCGGGCAGAACGCGCAGGGATAACCTAGCCTTTACGACCGCTTTTGATTTTGGATCTACTGCGATCCCACGCATTCGCATGGCTGCGACCACTGATCTCAAGGATTTCACTGACATAGACGCCGACGAGGAGCAATCCAGATCGTGGTTTCTTCGGGTCAAGTCTGCTTTCTTGCGGGATCAGACAACCAAAAAAGAACGGTATTTGATCTCCAGAGATCTGCTGAAAGGACCGGCTGCGAACTGGATCCAACAGTTGAGTCGGGATGTCCGATCTGACTGGGATCTGCTATGTCCAGAATTTGAGGGGCAGTACTGCAACTCCGATTCTCTAGCACCCGCAAATACCATCATATGTATAAGCGGGGCGACGAGACGCCGATTGAGTACCTGCATCGTTTGAACGTGGCTGCAATTCGAGCCGGGATAGTTATCAAGGAAAGCAACCCGCCTACCGGTGCCGCTATGGAGCACGTGGGTCACTATATCAATACCCTTGATGACCAGGAGCTGGAAGATCAGCTCACCCTGTTGCGCCTAAAGGATGTGGAAGAAGTGGAGCAGACGTTGCGAACGTAGCAACACTCCCGCAGCATGAGATCAAAGGGCGCCGTTGGATCAGGTCGTTACAGATCCAAGACCCAGACCGATACGGTGAAGAGACCCTTGACCAGATCGGCCCCTGTTGTTAAGGCGATCGTAGCTGAAGACAGCACTGGATCGGAAGAAGAAAGTAGCGGCCAGTCCAGTCGGGAGTCAGTCGAGGACCAATATCGTCACATCTTCGTCACGGAACCTACCCCAAGAACCAGATCGACGCCTAACCAGGCATATCGGAAGGGCAGGAGTGGGAATAAGTCCGATCCGGACCGACCTCACAAGAAGTGTTCTCACTGAGGGTCAAGCAAGCATGATGGTGGGGACTGCTGGAAGAAGTTGGGATGCAAGCAGTGCGAAAGACTCGGCCACCCCACCGATCACTGCCTCTTCGTGTGCAAGTCATGTGGAGAGATCCACTTGGGCGTCCAGTGCAATATCGAAGAGTTCTTGAATATGATGCGCAAGTGGTATGCGCCGGGTAAGCACGCGGGGATGCTCCCACCTGACGTGGAGAAGATGTTAAATTAGAACGCTCGCCAGGTTGGAATCTGGATCGATCCGAGCGATCTACGTTTGGCATCTATGCATATGTCGGCAAGGAGAATAAAACCGACAATACATGTTCTATTCTCAATTGCGTCGATCGGGATCATCCCGGTCTACAATCTCACGACCGATGAATATTCCCGATCGAAGGTGGTCATGCAGTGGATCTGCTGCTTGGGGAGTCTCGCGGATACTGGAAGTATCATGCGCCCGACAAATTGCTTAAGCAGGCGAAAGCCTGTGGTAAGATAAAAAATCAGAAGACAACGGTGTTGTTCGACTCTGGGACCTAAGTCTCGATTATCAACTCCTCCTTTGCTCGTAAGGTCGGATGTCGTATAGACGACACCCAGAGACAAGAATGCGTCGGAATCGGTGAAAGTTCTTACATGAACGAAGGAAGGACGCGCGTGAAGATCACCCTATCGGGTTCGTTGGTGTACTTCTTCAGCGCTTGGGTTAACAAGCTGGCCGGTAAGGATGCTCTGTTAGGCATGTATTTCATGGTGCAGGAAGGTATTCGCCTGGATTTGTCTCATTGAGTGCTTACACTCCCGGATGAGGTCCAGATCCAGTTAGCTGGTCGACGGCCCCTATACGTATCGCACACCGATCTGGTCAGGTGGGACCAAGATGTCACCATTCCAGTCGGCCAATCTGCTGATACCCCGGTCGACAAAGGTTTTCTATCAAGGAAGTTATGGGTGACCAGGGGCTATCGGTGGGTGTAGACATTTGTGAAGAGCGCCGGCCGATATGATTTTGTTCGAGTCACTAATATCAGTGACAAACCGCTTACACTCGACAAAAATACTATTGTTGGCATGTGGCTAGCGGAAGGGAAAGTGCTAAGAAAGATGGGGTTCGTCTCGATCGGAAAGAGACGGTATGGCGAGTGGCAGAACTTGGCATACCAAGCGACCACCGATCTGGTCAGCGATGAGGGACCGTTGGAAGAAGATACCTCACCTATGCTGGAACGACCCAGCTATGTAACCCAAAAGAAGATGTTAGTTCGAAAAAAGGCACCGCAGTCGCCGGACACGGTGGACCATCAAGCAGATGAGCCAAGGGTCGTCAACATGGTGGCGTCACAAGAACAGGCGACAGCGGAGCCGGAAATAGAAAAAGGAGAACATGGGATTGCTGGGGCGGACCACGATGGCGCGCCTAAGACGATCGACGTCGTTGAAGAGCAGCCCGCCGATCGGGAACAGCAGTGTGCAACCGATCAGGACATTTGGGTGATATTGCCCCGGAAGACGATCAAGTTTGTATACATGAGGGCGGGGATCAATACATTCAGGAGCTGTAGAGCCAGATGGCAGTCCTCCCTGAAGTGTCTGACGATCCGCCCGAAGTCACCTTGGACGACCTGCAAGTGGGTGATCGGGATGTCAACAGTCCCGACCAGATCGATCATCTAAAGAAGATCATATGGAAGAAGAAACATCTGCTGATCGGGAAAGGCAACGCCTTACCCCCTGATGCTCGCGAAGCGATCTGTGACATCGATGTTGGTGATGCCAAGCCGGTCGCCCAGAGATGCCGACGTGTGGCGCCACAGTACCGCGTATTGTCCGATCTTATTAAAGGACTGTTGGCTACCAAGATAATTAAGCCGTCGACCTCGCCGTGGGCCTCACCGATCGTGATTGTGATCAAGAAGAACGGCGTCGACATCAGGTTGTGTATCGATTATCGGTTGGTAAATCGGTTGAACAAGCTTATGGTGTACCCGATGCCGCTGGTCAGCGATATGCTAGAATATCTCGACAAGACCCTATGGTATTGATCACTGGATATGGCAAGTAGATTTTGGGTGGTTTCGATGACCGATCGGGATCGCGAGATCTCCGCATTGGTTACGGCGTTCGGTCTGTTCGAGTGGAACCGTATGACGTTCGGTTTGAAGAACGCGCCCCAGGTCTACCAGAGGCTGATTGAAAACGCATTGTATGAACACTTCAAGATCAGTACCGATCGGGAACCCACCGAAAAATCATGATGTATTTACAGAGGGTGAACCCGATCGGGAAAGAGGACCGTCCGTTCTGGGGAGGCGATCGTATATCGACGACATTCTGATCCCTGCTTCTTCATGGAGCGATCTATGCGAGAAGGTCGAACAGTTGTTGGAGACATGTGATCGCTGGGACCTGTTGATAAGTGCTGTGAAGAGTTTTTGGGGCATGTCCAAGGTCGCCTATTTGGGTCATATGGTGTTGATCAGTGGGTTGGAGGCCAATCCCAAGGATTTGGAGTCACTGAGCAACCTCCCGTTTCCCAGATCACTGAAGGCAATGCAGTCCTTCTTAGGGAGCTTAAATTACTACAGCCGCTTCATTGAAGACATCGCGATTTACGCGGCCGTGCTTTACGAGCTCCGGGAAGTCGACTACAATATGTTGCGCGAAGCAGATCGGGCAACTATACGGGAGGGCTGCGACTCTGATCTGCCCGCAAATTTATCTCAGGTGGAGGCAGAGGATCACATGAAGCGTGCACAGGTTGCTTTCGGTATGCTGAAGGCCAAGATGGCGACGGCACCGATTCTCAGACACTTCGATCCGAAAAAATGCCGATCTTCATTGTGTATGCTAGTAAGTGGGCCATTTCTGCCACGCTAGTGCAATAACATGATGGAGTGTACCACCCGGTCACTTTTACGAGCCGGACGTTGAAGCCGAACGAAGTCAACTATCGGATCGTCGAAAAGGAAGTTCTGGATTTACTACGGGTTTGGATGTGTGCTATAACCTACTGGTCGGCCGATCTGTAAAGGTTCTTTCGAGAAAGTCGACATTTGCCTGGCTATTATCAGCCAATGGGATAGACGGTCGACTCGGCAGATGGTCGGCGATCTTGTCACAGTGGTCCCTCGAGGTCGTCAAGTGCACCAATGGAGAGGGAGAGATATTGGGCACATTAGCTGCCAGTATCACCCCTCGGTCTGAAGTGGATGAGGCTCTGACGGCGATTGACCCAAGGAAGCAACCTCGACAGTCAATCACGCTACCGCCACCGATCGTTGATCGGGATGAGGAACTACTGGCTTGAGTTTCGACGGATCGGCTAGCGTGAAGAAGAAGGTCGGCGCCTATAGTACCATACTGTGGAAGTTACCACAATGGTCTATAGTAGCAGCCGCCGCTGATTTCACGCCTGACATAACGGTCAACGAGGCGGAATATCGGGAGATCCTTCTCTGTCTTGATCTGCTGTCATCACAAAAAAGGGCGGATCATCATATGTGGTGACTCCAACCTAGTGATAAGGCAGATCACCGGGGAGATCGACTGTAGGGCGCCACGGATGAAGTTGCTGAATGATCTGGTGATGAAGGCACTGAAAGACTATCCCAACCACGAGCTATTGCACGTGAAACGGGATTGTAACAGAAGCGCCGATCACCTTGCGACCCAAGCTATGCGGTACCAGATCGGGGCGACGATCACCGAGGAGGCCGTTCTACATGAAATTATGAACATAAACAGGCTCCCGGAGTTGATCAAGCCCAAAGGACAGCCCTGATCAGGTGCATGTGATGGCGGCGACTAGATCGCGAACTCGGAAGTATCGCCAATCGTTACCAAAGGAAAGGCTGAGCGAGTACGTTGTACAACAGCTAAGGGTGGAACGGATCCTCAAGGCGCAGGACGAAGAAGAGTGGATCGTCAACTTGAAGGCATATCTGCGCGGTGAACTGTCCAAGTTAACAAATGACCAGGCGAAAGAGTGTACCAAGGTCGCGGACAGTTACGATGTGGACTACAATAGATTGATGTATGACTGCCGTGACACTGATCAAGACAGTGCCGATAGAGATCGACTAGCGAAACTGGTGATGTAGCCGGTGCGTATACGCACGGTGCGGCTAGCGCACAGAGGAAGACTCTTCCTTAAAGCGGTATCTACCGCTACTTAGCCGATACGACCTTATAAAGGGCTTAGTAGGAGAGATCTCCTACTCGGGGCCAAGATTCCCGGGTTGGTTTACTAATTAGCCTTAACGGCTGTGTTCCCTTTACGTGATGTAAGTAAAGGGAGGGCTCCCTCTTACCTACGACACTCACTGCA